>CM059211.1:16518538-16766038 GCA_030347435.1 Clarias fuscus | reverse complement strand
TGAATGGATCCATAAGAGACGCGCGAAAGGCAGGCCTGATCTTAACCGGGATACAGAATAAAGTTTATTGAGCACACACTAGATCACGATGGCTCAGTCATCAGAGAACGCTTAGCCCATGAGTGACATAAGGCATGACTGCAAAATGAAGGGAAAATTCATGGTTGTTTATTTAAAATAAGGACTCCGTGTAGTTGTAAAAGGTTCTGCCTGCCCATGAAGTTAAATCGTGTAAAGGCTGAGCAGAGAGAAGGGCAGACAAGCCCGAACACATCCAGCTCCATCACTCCCTCATGCCCCAGGCCCATCTGAGAGAGCGGGACAAAAAGTTCTCTAAATTATTCAGAGCGGACGGCCACCCATCTACAGAGCCCTGTGTGTGTGTGTGTGTGCGTGTGTGTGTGTGTGTGTGTGTGTGTGTGTGTGTGTGTGTGTGTGTGTGTGTGTGTTAAAAGAGAAAGCGAGAGAGAAGCAGAAGTTTGATCAACAGCAGACGAAAGGCTGTTTTCCAGTAGAAGGCTGCCTGGGGCCAGTTGTGCAACAGAACACAGAGGCACGGGACCATAGCAGTGCAGTCAATAACGACACAGCCTTTGACATTTACACAAACATGAAGGCCTCGCCACCAGCACCAAACAAACATCCCAAAAACACTCTGCTTTAAAGGCGGACCGCGGCTCCCTCACCCCACCCCACCCACCCCTGCGAACGCAGGAACAGGAACAGGAACAAGGGAGAGACCAAGTTAGCAGGAAAGCTTTTTAACGCCGCGGACATCGTCATTTCATCTCAGTTGATTCAAAGAGTGGGATTGTAAGGAGAATGAGAGGTGTTGGAGATCCATTAGCTTAACTGCCTGCCCACTTCACTTATTATCCTCTACGTCCAGAGAAATGAGCTCCTGTCCTGGTTTCGTTTTTCTCTTACTTAAGGGGAATGAGGCAGGGCAGCAGGCAAATTAAAAAATATATATAATTTGCACATTAAAAAGTTCCAGAAAACTATTTGCCAACCTTTTTTAGTTTGTCTGTGTGTGTGTGTGTGTGTGTGTGTGTATGTGCGTGTGTGTGTGTGTGGACGTGTCTGTGCGAGTGTGTATGCGTGCGCTTGAGAGTGAGTACTCCATTAGGGCATTTTGAGAGCGGCCTAATGTGGCTAATGTTCCCATCAGAGGGAGCCTAAGTGCTACACCACACATCCCCCCCATCCATCCACCCACCGGAGCGCAGTGGTCGCGAGACCTCCAAATGCTTCGCTTTGAGGAGCGGCCAGCGCCTTTTAGCCAGGCCCAAACGATGGCCGAATGGGAGAGCCCAGCCCAACCACGGACGCCCTCTCCCAAAGCTACGGGTCCACTAATTACCCCCATCTCAACACCAACAAACAACTTTTAAGACCTATTAGAGGACATTTGTCCGGGAAGGGGTTTTATAGCCCATTAAAACCGGGATATTAAATAGCTATTCACGTAAATTCAGGCTGCCTCAGATATCGTTTGCACTCCAGCACTAATAGTGTGTGGGTTAGCACCGCTTAACTGACTCTTTCAAAGATGCCATTCCACCTCACAATTAAAGCTCAAGCTCGAACATAAACGTCTCCTGTTTCCGCTAGTTTTCAATGGAATTCATGTTTGAGCGTCTCCCCGCCCTCGCCCGGCTTCTTCCTACTGTCCGCTTCCCACCCAGGCTCCATGTTTACTATGTGCACATCTTTGTTGTCTTTAGCCCTTTCGCTTTTCCAAAAGGCCTAGAAGGGAATGTTGGTGGGGTGTACGGTAGGCAGAGGATGGAAGTCTGGATGTGTCGGGGCAGGAGCAAGGCTCTTTGTGTGTCAATCAGGACAACAGTGAGCCAACAACCTACCGAGCAAACGGTCTTAAAGTCTTAAACGCGTTTCCTTCTCCCATCGAGCGTAGCCGGCACATGGCTGCTTTACTAATTATCAAGTAAAGTTCCATCTTTTAGCCTGACAGCATGGAGTAAACTGAGGGGTGAAACGTTTAAACAAACCCAGCTATGTGACTCTTACATGTGACACCCATGCCTTTAAGAGGGAGAACCATGTGGGTGAACGACAGGGCCGAACACAAATAGTGCTCTGTTTCAAGGACGACGAAAGACAGTCCGATTTCATGCCTGCCTTCAGGCGTTCGGCTGTGGAGAATCTAAAGCGGGTGCTTCGAATCCAGCGCTGTACATTTCCCATCGTGTCCTGCAGCCTTATACACCAGGTCTGCACTCAGTCCTACTACATGCACTTGTCCTGTCTCTCCAAAAAAAACCTGCTTCTAGTTCATTGTTCATTTCAACACTATTATAAATGCACTCCCAGACTAAATCACACACAATGTTATCCAAATTGGAACTATTCAAGTTCACGGAGAAAGAGCTGTGTGTGCGTGTGTGTATGTGTGTTTGTGTGTGTGAGAGAGAGAGAGAGAGAGAGAGAACCAGGAGAGTGTCCTAAGGACAAAATGAGAAAGGAATGGCCTTGACAAAAACATGGTGGTGGTGTGGAAAGGTAGGGAAAGAAATAGGACACAGGCGAGAGGGTGTTAAAGTGATAACAGAGACATAAACACAGAGGGCGGGAAACGACTAGTGTCCACATGCCCATATAACAATCCAGTCTATGTGTCAATACACTCAGGATTATCATAGAGTAGAGATACTGAGAAAGAGGTGGACAGAGACACTGCTCATTGTGTGTAGAGAGATTAGGGAAGGTAGAAGAGTCAATTAAACAGCAACCAATCGTTGACGTGAAGACCCTCCCACACATACACACACACACACACACACACACACATCTGCCTATTATATATTACATGTCAAATATCCCTCTGCTCCTCACTTCATTTGATTGCAAGAATGTGTGAGTGTGTGCGGACAGAGAACAGGAGCGAGATGTTGCGGGTAGGAGCTGTTAATACCAGAGTATTACGTTTACCATCAATAACAGGTCTGGAAGATGGATGCTCTGCGTGAGGGGCTGTGGCGGCTGCTGTTTGCTCTAATTCTTCATGGTAGAGTCTCTCGCCGCATTCATTCCCGGTCCCACACATAATTCAATACAAGTGTTCCAATCCATATCATGCCATCATACGTTACTTGCAGCAGCTCAGCTAGAGGCCCGCAAAAACGGCCCTCGGTGCATGTACCAGCTCAGGTCTGATTTATTTTATTATTTTTTTAAAAAGGTATTATCAGTTGTTTTGCCTTGCTCTTTTAACTCTAAGTGGGTGTTATGACCAGAGCACAAGGCCGAGCTCAGACTGAAGAGCCTGACAATCCTTTACAGAGCCGGAGCCGGTGAGCCGCTCCAGTCCAAAGCGCTTGCACAACTGTTCTAAAAATGTTAATTGAGGCAGTTGTACCTGCAAGCCCACATAGGCAGCTGAACTCAGTAAATCAGGGCTGAACATGGCAAAGAGTGAGACCTCGAAGCATGTTGGAACGCTACCTCCACACCCTGCCAAAAATGTGTCCGTAGTCCTATAGATCAGAGGGTTGATCTATAGGCGGGAGAGCGAAAGAGAGAGCGAGAGAGAGAGAGAGAGGGAGGCACCAGGGTCAGGAGTGAGGGAGGCCCAAGCTTTCTTTTCACCAGGTCACTCAGGTTGAAGGAGCATATCTGAGATCACTATCTTAATCTCCCCAGGCTGGAAGAAAAACTCACAACTGCAGGTTTTTCAGGCAGCTGGAGAGTAACTATGATAAAATCCAGGTGTATAACTGTCCCTGACATTTCTAATCTGCTAATGAGGTGTGATTGTTCCAGAAAACACCACAGCCTTATCGTATTCATGTGAGTTATTAAATTTGGGCACAGTGTTATTTCTAATATTACATTACATTTTTTGAATAAGTTTGTCTGTTTCTTTAAAGTTTAAGAAGTTTGTATAGGTATGTGTTATTTAAGGCAGTTACTAAAGGCTTGACCTTAGACGTGACAGTGCTAAGCACAAAAGAACAACCTGTGAAGCACTTTTCAGCTTTTTCACACTGTGCACTCACACTGAAAAATTCTTCCTAGCTTAAGGTCAAATAACAAAGTTGGGCCATTTACATGAAATAAATGAGCAAGCTAGCTCATTTATGTGTTTGCCCAGAAGCTAATTGCTGATTGCTGGCTGGGAAAAAAAAAAAAAATTGCATGGCCACTAGATGATAAAAATTTAATTAAGTTATGTGTGAAAATATAAATTCAAATTTAAATACAACAAATCTAAAATCAAACAAAATTTTTTTTATTTTTTTTTAGAAATATTCAGAAGAGATTAGAGGATAGCTAAAGGGCAAATCAAGTACAAAGGTTGCATCCTAAAAATTCTCTCAAACAAAGGTCACATGTCTCAGCTACATGGCAAGGCTCCTCTGAAACATGATATCTCTTTTTACAGCCAATAAACGCAGTCCATGTGGCACCTTGAATGACACACACCTTATTTATACCGCTCTCTTTTGTTGTGTGTATGTTGGACTGTGTATGTTATAGCTGTTCTACAACCTTACTGAACCTGGATTTGGCGTCATGTCCCATAACAAATACATCGTTTTCAATACTAAGTATAAACCTATAAGTAGGGCAAACTGTATATCATGTACACCTGTATATAATGTACATGCATGTATTTATATTTAAAATCTACAGTATGGAAATATTCTCGCTCATTATAACTAATACAAGTAATACTAGACAGTAAAAGTTTATCGCAAGTAGAGCACAGAGGATTCCGTGCAGTCTCTCGTCCCTGCGGCAGCTAGACAAGGTGTGTGGTGTAAACCTGATGTCATTCGCAGTTGAAACCCCAGCCACTCTTCACAGTCATTTATGGCTGTCACTTTTCACACCTTTAGCAAAGGCTGGAGCAGGCCACCAGGGCATTCCACCCTTAAGTACAGCCCAGACTCCGACAGCCTCCAACACACACACATACACACACACACACACACACACACACACACACACACACACACACACACACACACACACACACACACACAAACTGGTTAAAATATACTTGACCATTTTGTTGGATTTACTGACACACATGCATGCATCAATGCAATATGAATAAATGAATAAAAGTGTGTGTGTGTGTGTGTGTGTGTGTGTGTGTGTGTGGGTGTGTGTGTGTGTGGCACAGAAGAAAAGCGAGAGTGGAGCAAGGAAGTATTTAAGAGAAAAATATAAGGCTGCAAATGACACTGGCATATCAGCGGATTAGCAGTCAATGGTAAGGCAGTGTAACATAGGCAGGGGCTTAGAACAGGCCAGGAAATCCCCTTGCTAAGCACACACAAAAACGCGCACATACACACACCTGTTCCTACTGGCCGTGTCCACTGAAAACCGCCTCTCACCTGAAGAGACACGCAGGGGAGGCTTGAAGCACTCCCAGACATAAAAGGCTAGCATAGAATCACAAAGCCAGTTGTGGAAGATGGCTTATGACAACCTCACTCATCACGAGGGTGTGGGCCACCGTTCAATATCCAACCAGAGAAGGCGGTGAAGGGAGAACGTCGCAGAGTGGCTCTGTTTGGTGAGAACGGAGGTGATTTCTACCCCGTAAGAAGCAAGGCGGCACTGAGACGGAGCGCAATTTGGTGGGCAGCACCAGCCGTGGCACCTTTTCCCGGCAGTACCAGATTACATTCCCAACAACAGCTGCCTCCTTTGTCCACCCGCAGCCGAGCCAAACTGCGCCTAAAATTTCATTTAATCTGCTGCAAAACCTGAGTGTCAGGCACTTAAATGGCAGCTAAAAGCACTGCTCTCAGATAACTGACTGACACTTGCTAATAATAGACCCCTGGCAACAGCGGCACAGTGGCAGACATTTTGTGTAACCGTAGACGGAAGGTGGGTGCCTGGGAAACGGGGGAGTGGACGATCTCAGCTCCTCTCCCAGGCCTGAGCTGCCCGCCTGCCCCTCGGCCTGATTAGCCAGCGCTAATACCACCACTGACCCCCTTTCCCTTTCTTTCAGGACCCAACCGGCATACAACAATAGGCCTGCATGCTTTTGTCTGGAGGTCTGGGGGACGAGGAGGAAAAAGAGGGTGAAAGAAAGAGTGAGACAGGGTTGGGGGGACGGGGACGAGGCGGGGGGGGGGGCGGCGGTTAAGGTACTAGAAAGAGAAGAGAACAAGGATAGGATGATATAGAGGTGGTATATCAAAAGATGTCTGCACACGAGACACGGGCCTTTGGGAGATCCAGACATAACACTGAAGCACTACAGACTGCATCCGAGCCGAGAGAACCAGAGAAGGTTATGGGAGCAAGGGAGGGAGGGTCATGGAGAGGCAGAAAGGGGTTATGGGAGTGAGGGAGGGTCATTGAGAAGCAGACGGGGGTTTCTGGGGGAGGGGAGGTTGGGGTCAGAGGGGATACAGGAGGGAGGGGAAGAAGGGGAGACAGGTTGAGCAGCTTTTGCAGTATGGTGTCATTACACAAGGTCCCAACACGCTCAGCGTGGGAATCTGAGACAGGGCTGGGACGGTCGAGGACTGTGTCCTGAGCAAGACACACACACACACACAAAACGCTGTGTGGAGTAAAGAGCCATGCAGTAACAAAGACACACACAAATACATATACACTCCACTTCTCTGTCATACACACATCAGTGAGTATTTATAGAGATAAGGAAACACCCAGTGACTGAAAAATAAACACATAGTGTGCAGAAGAAAGGAAACAACAGAAGAGGTTACAGCTCGGTGGCTGCGCAGACACCGACATTTCACTCTCTGTTTTGATTTTCACTACCTGTTTTCTGCCTTCCGCTGCTCAGGTGCTCTGGAATGGACATGTCTGGCAGGAAGAGCTCACCACCGGGGTGGTTTCAGAAAGGACAAGAAGAGAGAAACTAGTTTTGCATCTGACAAGTAGAGCATTTTAGACTTAATGTCTCTCTTTCTCTCTCTCTCTCTCTCTCTCACACACACACACACACAAAAAAGTTGTAATATTGGGCAAAAGCAGAGATAGATGTAGAGTAAGAAGAGGAGAGATCTCTCAGTTCCTCTCCTTGCACAGAGAGTTTAGTGAAGGATGAGAAGAAGTGAATTAGGGAGTATTTTCACTTCTGTATTCATCTGTAGGCCAGATGTCCCCCCCCCCCGTCCTGTGTGTGTGTGTGTGTTTTT
The DNA here is from genome assembly GCA_030347435.1 of Clarias fuscus. Taxonomy (NCBI): domain Eukaryota; kingdom Metazoa; phylum Chordata; class Actinopteri; order Siluriformes; family Clariidae; genus Clarias; species Clarias fuscus. The sequence goes on along the minus strand of CM059211.1, from coordinate 16,758,875 downwards.
GTTGTTGTAGTTGTTGTTGTTTTGTCAAGACAAACTCCAAGTCTTAAGTGACCTGAACAAAGCCTGAATGGGCTCATGGCCACACACATAGAGAAGAACCTGAGCTCATGGGCTCAACAGTTTGTATGGTTAATACAAATTCAAACTCAAATTGTCAAGCATTTATTCATTTATTTATTTATACATCAGAGCATGCAGAATTCAGCGGAGTCAAAAATCTCTAATAAATGATCAATGCTGCTGACCAGGATAAAGCAGTTCCAGAAGATGAATGACTGAACGTCAAGTCAATGATTTTCAAGTTACAAGTCCATCCAAGTCAAGCACTACATCACTGATGGAGACACGCGTTACCACAGTAATACCCTGAATAACGACTTCATTGGTCCCACAGACCCCTACGCGGCTCCCATCTCTCTCTCTCTGCTCTGTCACTAGCCAGGCCTCATCTCTGTAACACTAGCCAGGTTCAGGATCTGGTATATATATATATATATATATATATATATAGCATAGCACTAGCTAGCATTTGCAGCAGGGCTGTGGAGTGTACAGTAAGCAGGACGGGAGAGCCGGGTTAAGCAAATTAACCTCCCTCGTCTAAACCCGTGTCGCTGGCGTCCGACTCGCCAGCAGCGCTCTGTGCTGACACATGACGGTAGAGGAATCACAGGCTTAATACTGGCAGCCTGCCTCTCCAACTTGGCAGATCATGGTCACTGGGGGGGTTGGAGAACATGATAGAAGCAGGATTTAGCGTGCGCTACGCCGATGCTAATGAGTAGCGGCCAGGCTGGATTTATTTGCATTAGAAGGCGCGGGCTACTCAGCGTGCTATAAATTTGTTGTGCTTTATTGGCCTTGTGGCATGTATACATCAGAGATAATTTGGTTAAGGCTGTTAGGTCTATTACACAATGAATTTCATTGGAGAGGGGAGAGAGCGAACAGCATCGAGGGGTGTTATTAGCAGTTATGTGATGAGAATCATGAATAACGATATGAGTGCATTCCCTCGTTTGAGCCGCTAAGGTCTCCACTTAAATTATGAATACAGTACGGCGCTCATAAACAGAAGAGCGTTTGGGGAAAGTTACAGCCGTTCAGTGGCTGGGAGAATTCTCCGGTCTGCGCGCACACACACACACACACACACACAGACACGCACACACATCTCACTCTCACACAGAGAAAGAGAAATCAATCATGAACTGTGTCGACCCTGAGAATCTATATTAGCTCTTGCTGTTTTTGACCGCTCTCCTTCTATGATGGCACACATCCCTCAGAGGCCCGTGTTACCACGGCGCACACCTGAGTGCGAGTTTGTGTGTTTGAGCGAGTGATGGATGAGGTCAGCCGTCTCTGAAGGGCAGAGGGGACACGGCCCACAGCCTATTGATCAGACAGGCAGCTGAACAGTTAGCGGGCCCTGTAGGACCAGTGTTGCCTACTCCTTACACACTGCACTTCTTTCATTCTCTTCCTTACTCCATCCACTTATTCCCCCATCTGTCTCCTTCACCTGGACCACAGCTGTGGGGGACAATGTCAAAGATTAAACCTTTCCTCCTCATTTCTGTATGAAAGATAAATAAATAAAAAAAGAAAGAAAGGGAAAAAAGAGCAGCAGAGAGATGAAAGGTGAAAGAAGAGTTAGACAATCCTTTAGACCGCAGGGCAGAAAGGGTCACTGGAGAATTGAGTTCTCCTCTGCTAACACAGCTCACAACCAAGCTGACTGGTCAAGCAGAAAGGTGCATCTGTGTCTGGCAACAGGGGTATTTTATGTTACAAATGGCCGAGAGAGGGGAAAAAACTGCAGAGAGAGAGAGAGAGAGAGAGGGAGGGAAAAAAAGCTCAGAGCAGGTGAAACCCCAGTGGTCATCTTGACTCAACCATGTGCAACCTCTGAAGAGCATCCTGTGCAGCTGTGTGTGTGTGTGTGTGTGTGTGTGTGTGTGTGTGTGTGTGTGTGTGTGTGTGTGTGTGTTTCATCTGAACACAAAATACTGTAAGCCCAGCGAAACCCTACACCTGCTTCAACTGACAAAAAAATGCAGAAAGCAATGGAGTCAACACCATAAGTTACAGTTAGAAAAACAAAATCTATTTGCGCGCACACACACACACACACACACACACACACACAGCCCCAGCATTTCGGTGCCTGCAAAAAGGGGATGCGTATAAAATGCTGCTCCTGTGTGTGTGAATGTGCGCTGTGTGGCAGCGTGATGGCTGGTGTCAGTTTCAGTCGGTCTTTCAGAACTCTCTCTGGCTCAGAGCTGGGCCTCAGTGACCAGTTGGCCTTTAAGGACATGAAAGGGGCCAGTATCTCTGCTGCCGCACCATTCAGCCATACAAAACGCAAACAAACAGCCCGCCAGGCACAGAGGGCCAGGGAAAAGCCGGGCACCAGAGAACACAGCGGCCATGCAGCGCCGGTCCAGAGAGACACAGAGGGAGAGAAACCCCCTGCGTCTATCGGCTTTAGCCATCTCAACGTACATCTTCAGCCAGCCTGGCTTGAAAGCTCCGGAGTCTGAGATCAGTGAAGCATTGGAAGTGTAGCTATTCGAGTGCAGCACAAGCACCGCTGCAGCTGCAAAAATAGTTGTACAGGCAGTGACTCTGTGGCTACTGGTACAGCTGAGATCACACACACACACACACACACACACACACACACGCATATTCACACACTCCAACAAACCAGAATCCCCCAGCGCACACCATCTCACACATGAGGCTGACCAGCAACTTATCAAAAGCATTAACAAGTTTCTGTTAAAAGGCTATAAAAGTCTAGCAGGGTCAGAGTTCATTCTGTCAGCTCTGGAGAACAGAGTAGCATGGCTTATGGAATCAGAGTAATGCGTTTAACAGTGCACAGTTTTAAAAATGGAATGTTACAGAAAAAAAAAAAGACGTGTGATAGGGAGGGAGAGAAAGAAAGAAAGAGGGAGAAATACTCCTACACAGACCCCTGTGTGTGTGTACTGGAAAGCCAGAGTCATAAAACAACGAACAAAGAGCAGCTAGCCTGGCACGGAGTTAGTGTGTGTGGAGTGAGAGAGAGAGTGAGAGAGAGAGAGACAGAATGAGACAGAGAGAGGATGAGTTTGCCAAGATGTCAAACTTGTCTCAGGAGCTACAGAGAGATGCAGGCAGAAAGTTAGCCACTGTTTCTATTGATTGCCCCTCACTGGAGAATGCTCAGAGGATCAAGTTCAGACACTTGCCCTCACCACTCCACAAAGATAGGTACCTGCTCCTCGTCTGACTTAACCCGTATTGCTCGAGCGCTACTCAGGAAAAAAAAAAAAAAAAGGCTTACGGTGTCATGCAAAGAATCAGAGTTTTGGCAAATCTAATGAACTTATCAAAATCTATTAAAATCTGGTTTCGGAGAAAACGGAGCAGCACCCGAGTGCCAGACACCACCGCACACAAAAAGCACACACACACACTCACGCACACACACACTCACGCACTAACCCTCACACATGCTACATCCTGGCCAGTGAGCCTTTCTTCAGGCAAACTGTTAATAAAAGGCACTTTAGCGAGACCCCACACAGCCCAAAGCAAACATTACAGATCCTCCTGCCTCTGAAAGCGGCTGAAACCAGGCGTATTGCAAATACTTCAGCCATTCCACAAACTCATCCCGGCAAACTTAAAGAACGAGAGAGGGAGAGAGAGTGACAGAGAGAAAGAGAGAGGATGGAAGAGTGAAATGGAGTAAAGGAGAGGAAAAATAAACAAAAGGCCACGTCCAACTTCTTTCACCCCATCACAACTTTATAATGCAGTCCAGGAATGAAGAGAAGCTCCATTAGAAATATGCAGTGGTATAATGTGGTATTTAGGACATTAAGCATGAGAGGTCTGTCTGCCTGTCTAAACAGAAACTCAGCCAAGACCAATGTACCTCCATAACCTAACCAGCAACTGGCAGTAAATAACACAAGAACTTTTTTTTTTTAAGCACAAGAATATATTGACTAGCCAATTTCTCTCTCTCTCTCTCTCTCTCTCTCTCTCTCTCCTCCTTTTTTAAAATCCAGGCCAATTATACCTCAGTAAATGCCCTTGCACTGAAAAGTGAGAGGGCAGCTTTCACCATGATGCTCAGGCCAAAGAGCGACCACAGGTGGCTGTGTAGAACTGGAGGGCATGTGCATTAATCATCGGTACCAATCTCTTAGTCCCTGCACACACAAAAAACACCAAAATATGCCACGGTAAACTTAATCCATACATCACCCTCTGCCAGTGCTGACCCCATTAGCAGGGTCTCCCTCCTGGCATTAGCACAGCATACTCAGTCCCACAAAGGAGCGGTGGATGATGATCATTGCCTCCCACTGCTCCTCTGCCCTCTGCTGCTCCCACGGACTCGGGGACAGCAATAGGACAAAGTGGTGTGCAAAATAGAGGAACTAGAACAGTAGCTAATCCATCTTTTTCTTTTTTTTTTCTCGAGTATGGTTTACAAGTCTGGGTTCGAAGGTATACTATGAGAGGGCATTGCACCAGAGGTCAGGATGTCTAGGCCAGAAGAGCTTTTCCTGAAGCAGGGTCCAGTGCTTTGACCCCAATCACGTTAAATGTAAATAAGGCATGTAGCCAGCCAGCCCCACACTGCAACATTTAACATGCATCGTAATACCAGTTGCCTCACACAGCTTATGCAAACACACGTGACCCCATGACTCCAAAAACCAGGCGAGCAGAGCAAGGTGTCATTCTGCACAAAACATTCACTAATAATGCACAGCCCATTTCTGAGCTCGTGCATCCACGCACCCTGTTACAGCTCTCAACAGTCAGTCTGAATACAGAAATGTTAATATGTCGGTCAGCTAGCTCTGGTCACTGGAGAATACTGCGGTTATATTTAGTTGGCTCCCAAAAAAAAAAAAAAATCTAATATATGTTTGAATGTTCTGGACAGAAAGCTTCCTTTCAGACTGCACTCAAGCACCCTCACGGATAAATCTTATCGGTCAGTGGTACAGACGTTTGGAGAAAAGGACCAGGTTCTGCACTGTAATCAAATACTGCTCAGTAAACGATTCTGAGTAATAAACCTTGTGATCCAGGAACGGATCGTGAACGAAAATCACCAAAGAAGACAAGTATACAATGGGAACATTTTTCCAGAAGATTACAGTCATTCAACATGGTATGTTGCCTGTAGGTGAGTGTATACATTCTATAGGTGGGACTAGAGCAGGTGTGTCCACCGGTTTAGCTGGTTTCCCATCATTCTAACCAATACTGCCCTCTGCCCTGGCTCTACCATTCACCTTTGATACAACAGGTAGTTCGCAGCAGGTGGAGATCAGGGGTGTGTCTCTGATAAGAGGGAGCAAGTTTATGATCTTCTGTTCCTCACGTAGGAAACCTGATGTCCAATATATGACCGCCAATCCACTAAGAGCACAGCCATAACCACTCAACTGCAGCACACATCAAGCAGACAGAGCGGCTGTCAGGGCCAAAGCGCCGCCTCTATGGATCTCCTAGGGTCAGAGCCAGGCCTGGTTAATCAACAACCACCAAGCCGAGAGAGAGAGAGAGAGAGAGAGAGCCAGGAAAGAGGTTAAGCATCCTATGCTAAAGAACCTGGCATGCTCGATCAATAACATAGACCTTTCTCAAGCTACAAATTGGCCCTGGGTTTCTTTGAGCGCCTTCCATCCTAAATAAAGCAGGAGAGCCGGCTGGAAAAAAAAGACGATTGAGTCATGAAGCTGGTTTCCAGCTGGACCTGGGGAGGGAGCCGGAGGGGTGGGGGGGGGGGTGGGTGGTGAGTGGGGTGATGAATAACTGAGCTCCGGTCAGAGCTGGCCTAAGGTTCACTGGCCATCCCTCAGAGGAAGAGGAGAAATCGATGGCATCCGCCACTGACGGGTGTAAGTGGGTCATACATCAGGGGTCCAGGGGTCCAGTGCTGCTTAGCAAGCATAGACTAGGCAGCCAGGCTGGAGCACAGCCGGCAGTGACAGGCAGCATAGAGGAAATGTCCTGGCTAGGGCACGCACAATATGTGGCACTTTCCACCTTAGCCGCATCTTAAGTGATTCTCTTCTGCGGCCTTGAACCACCACCTGACAGTTTTAAAAGGCTTCTAAAATAAAAAAATTTAAAAAGTCTACACCTCCAGCTCTGGCGAAATGTAATTTTTATTAAGTAAATTGTTTTTTTCCACATCTAATAAGCCTCCATTCTTTAATACCTCTCTTTTTTGATTCCACTGTTGGGGATCGACAGGTTACCGCTGTTATCGGAACGAGACTTTCTTTTTTTTTTTTTCTTCTTTTTTCGCCTTTTGTTTTTCTTCTTCAAGGTAAGGCAAGTTGACAGAGCACTGGCTACAAGGCCAGCTAACCGGTCTAAACTGGTTCTGGCGTGGGGAGGTGCTGGCAGTGAGAAGTGTAGTGTCGTTTTTTGCCTTCAGCCAAAAAAGAACTGTTGATGTATCGTCAGCAGGTTCGATGGCAGAGAGAAAGGGCGATGAAGGGAGAGCGGGATAAAGGGAAAGAAGCAGAAAGAAGGAATGAACGAAAGAAAGAGAGGGGGAAAAGTGAACAAGAAAGGCAGAATAAGCAGAGGCGGAGAGTGACAGTGAGCGAGAAAGAGAGAGGAGGGTAAGAGAGATTGAAAAGGCTAGATAGAGCAGAGGCTATGACACTGTCTCATCAAATGCCTGGACTTCAGCCAAGTTCATCTGTTAATGGACAACCACCGTAGGGCCCTACCCCTCCTCTCCACCAACCGACGCACTCCCCCACCTTCCTCTTTACTCCAACTCGCCCAAACACTCGCTCTCTTTCTCTCTCTCTCTCTCTCTCTCCCATCTTTTCTGTCTGAGGAAAGCTAGACGTAGATTATTCCTGCACCCTTCCTTTTTCTATTCAAGATAAACAAAGTGCTTCAGGTTCAGGGCACACCCTGGGACCCCTGACAAAGCCATCTATCATCCTGTCTGGCTGAGCCAGTCTGACCACACTGAGCCCGAGGAGACTAATGGGGCCGCTGGACAATTTTGCCTTTGTGCGGGCTGCCCCTTCTGCTCCAACATCTCCATTCCAGCAGCCATTCACACACAGATGTGCCCGACCAGCGCCTCTGAGGTCTGGATGTAGCCCTGGTCTCTCTCCGAGAAGCGGGAGATCCAAAACCAACGAAACCAACCAAAGCAAAACGAACTTTATGATAGAACATCGAAAGCGGGAGAAAAGAGAGATGGGGGGGGGTTGAGGGGAGCGAGTTGAAGAACGGTTAGCATCATCCCCAGACGTGTTGAGACACATGCGGTTGCTGGAGCTTCCCAGAGAATGACATGCAGTGGAGAGACACAAAAAAAGCAAGAAAGATGAAAGAACAAGAGAAGGACAGATAGTGGGAGAGGAGGGGGGGAAAATCAGCTGTCACTTATAGGGATTTAGAAAGTAAGAGCAGTTTTTCTGTTTTTGCTGCCATGTTTTTTTTTTTACCAACAGCAGTACTCTAGCTTCCTATCTCGACTTGCCTCATTATTGCTCAGGTATAAAATTATTTGAAGTATTATTGTTAAATCAGTTTTAATGCTAAAGGGTCCTGCTCTCGACAGGAGACACAGCAGTGAGTATTGTTACTGGCCACTGTCAACAAGGAGAGACTGACATGGCACAGAGCCTATTGTTCCGCCAGATATCTGATACTGAACACGGATTAGGGCAGAAAAACATAAAGCACCCCTTGTACTTTAAACAACAACATAAAGCGTCCTCCAGACTAGGAGTGTGTGTTCTGGGAGCTAAAGTGAAGAATGTGGAGAAAAAGTTCACAGTGTGTGTGTGTGTGTGTGTGTGTGTGTGTGTGTGTGTGTGTGTGTGTGTATGTGTGTGTTAATGTGTTGTGCACTCTGAGCTGAGAGAACAGGCTAGAGGCAGAAGCATCCTTTGGGGATAGGTTCCTGTTCAGAGCACAAACAGACAACAGCACACATACACAGTTCACAACCCCCGCTGTGAAACAAACAGTCCAGTGCTTTTGCCAGGATCTAAGCCCATCTCGCGAGCGTGCCGGTATACAGTACCCACACTTCGCCGCTCGGATACGGCTACGCCGCATTCCATGAAGGACTCGGAGCGGGCCGCGCCACTGACAAAACAAACATGTTTCTCAAGAACTGCAGATCTCCTCTACCCCACAATTCTGTTAAACCCATCTGCTGCTTCTATCAACAAGCAGAGATCAGCCGGCGAGAGTGATAGAGCTGTAGACGAGCGTGAGGAAAGAGACCGAACGACAGGATTAGCCAAACCGGAGAGAACACTAATGAGAGGTAAACAGCCCAGGCAAGGAGAGGTAGAAGTCAGGAGGAAAGAGCAAAGTGGGGGGAAAAAATTGAGTGAGCGAGCGAGAGCGAGAGAGAGAGAGAGAATGAGTTCTTGTAGTTATTTAATCACTGAGCGGAGTGGACTAATCAGCCTCTAATACAGAGATCAGGCACATCCTGGATGGAGCGCTCATCGCTCTCTCGCTCCGTGAGTCTACTAAACCTCCGGCGTCATTTCACTGTTTCTTTACCCATTTTGGAACGATAAATTATCCATTAGATTTCATCATATCTTACTAAAGCAATTACATCAAGAAAATGATAGCGCGTGTGGAATCAATTATGCATGCCCTTGGCCGGAGACCAGAGGCTGGGAAGTCAGAGAAGGCAGTTCCACACACACACACACACACACACACACATATACACACACACACACACACACACACACACACACACACACTGTAGGACGTACTTCGACTCACACACATAGACATGTATCGAGACACACACATAACAACAACAATAACAAAGCCACACACAAACAGAGCAGCACAAAAACAACACACACCCACAAATAAAGATGACTCGGGATCATAGATCTCACAGATGTGCCCCATCAGTTCATCTTACTGCCTAAAAAGTTCATGCACTTAATAATTTATTTGTGTTCTGGATACGGTTTCCCAGCTGAATATTAACAACTTTGAAGCGTGCTTGTAGCCAGGGTAGGGCTAAAAGAGTCCTGAGGAAACAGTGCCTGCTGGGTACCCCTGGCCCGGGCACTCTCTCCCCCCCTCCCTCCCTTCCTTCTTCTTCTACCTCTCTCTCTCTCTCCCTCCTTCATTCTTTTCCTCCCTCTCTCCCTCCCTCTCTCCCTCCCTCCCTTCGCCAACGTGTCCATTAGCGAAACGCTCTGCGCTCCTCCGAAACACACAATTGTACCATAAACATACAACTTATTATTTTTTTCCTTTTTATTATTAAATTCCTTTTCATGACAATGGAGATTTCGGCATTCCCTTGAAGCACTTCACACAACGCTGGTATGCGTAAAAAGGGAGAGAGGCAAGATGATATATACAACGTGAGCAACAAAAAAAAAAAAAAAAAAGGGGGAAAAAATGTTTCCTTGAGGTCTTTTTTTTTTGGTTAATTTAGTTTTTTTGTTGTTGTCTATTTATTTCGGTATAAGGTTTATAAGGTCATTATAGGACTTTTTATTATACGCATCTGACGGACAGCTTTCGAATAATTTTCGGGAAACGGCACAGTTACAAAGCTTGACACACACACGCACATGCATACATGCATAGTTATGTATATATATATATATATATATCAAATACTGGACTGCAGTTTCTGATACATATAGAGAGAGACTCAACAAGTCTTGCTATGTTAACAGAAACAGCTCACTCACAAGCAATGATGTGCGTGTGTGTGTATCGGTGTGTGTCTGTGTGTTTCGGAGTGTGTGTGTGTGTGTGTGTGTGTTTGTGTGTGTGTGTGTGTGAGTATGAGTAGAGAGAGAGAGTGAAGACTGGTCAACATCTGCTTCCGCACAGGGGAGGGGAGGGGGGTTGTGTGTGTGTGTGTGTATGTGTGTGTGTGTGTGTGTGTGTGTGTGTGTTGGGGGTGGGGGTGGGGGTGGGGGGGTAGGGGTACATGAAGATCTGGCTGTCTGCAGAGCTTTTTACACATACACAACCCCCAGCCAGAGACAGTGTGTGAATGTAGAACATAGCTCATTTGTGTGTGTGTGTGTGTGCGTGCGTGCGCGTGCGTGTGTGTGTGTGTGTGTGTGTGTGCATGTGTGTGTTGCCATGCTGTGGCTGATCAGTAGTGATTAACTGCAGCGCCGTATGCAAAGTGCTTTAATGAAGGGGTGCCGAGTCATCATGTAAATTAAATATGTCAAATCTCCTGGTGAACTTTCAATCTTCACGTGCAAAACGCTGCTTTCATTTACATCCGCGCTACTTTCAACGGTTGAAAAAATGCATGTCATACATGCGATTTTTACCTTTTTTCTTTTTTTTTTGTACATAGCCCTTGCAGTGTAAGGTAGAACAGACGTACTCTCTCTCTCTCGCTCGCGCTCTACAGAAGGTCTGACAGGCCGTGCTGATGTGTTCGGAATGCACATGGTAATAGGCCAATCAAAAATGCAAAACAATTGGCAATTACTGAGAGGATCTAATGGTCATTAGAATTTACAACTAGGTAATGAACTAAAGTCTGCCCATACCATGCATATTCATAAAGCAATTTAGGCCTTGAAGATTAAAGAAGTGCTTAAAATTCAAATGAGCCTGAGCAAATTATCTGTAAGATTCAGTCAGGAAGTATGGAAGTAGTGGTTTGTGCGTGTATGTGTGTGTGTCTAAAGAGATGCAGATGCAGGCATGTCTTCTGTGTTGAAGCGTAAGGTGTGCTATTTTCCTGTTAACCAGGGAAACAACAATCAGCACTTTGTGCATGTGTGTGTGTGTGTGTGTGTTTGTGTGTGTGCGTTACTCCAATTTCTTCTCATCATCTCAGCTCTTTTAAAAAAGGGAACAAACAGCGTTTCATTAACCGTGAGTTTCCACAATCTATTTAATATTTATTTATTAGTAAGGATTCTATTAGAGGAAAAGTCCATTAATCAAAAGCTTGTCTAGATAGATAGATACTACATACTGTATAGAGTAGATATGATGACAGTGATGGATATGATGACCGTAGCTGTGACAGAGACAGAAAAATGATGACAGCAACAGAGTTATAGAATTAAAATATGCAATATGTGGAATAAAAGATATGAAAAAAATATTACCTTTGCAAGATATTACATAATATACCTATATAAAGCAGCAGGGAATCACGGGCTGGTATTCCATTGCACTACAGTGTTCACAGGAAAAGATCGAAATCTCGAAGTCGAAAAAGTCTATAATCATATTAGTAACATTCATTAAACATGAATGCGGCAGAGTTTCGATGCAGTTCAGTATAAAAATAAAGCCATTAACGTACTGGCAGGCAGACACTAGACGTGACAGACTTCTCTGTGCTGTGTGAAGAGGTATGGAGGGGGGTATGGTGGTGGGGGAGGGAGGGGGGGTTGTGACCCCGGCAGACACGGCCCATGTGCTGTCGGATTACGCTCCAACAACATACTCAGCAAGACGTGCTAACTTTAGCATGGATATGCACTCACGGACTCTGACACACACACATACATACAATGCAAATAAATACACGTGTTCGCAAACGTCTGTATCCATTCCGGAGCTTAGAAAGCCTGAGTCATCACTTTGAGAAAAGAGTTTTTTCGAATATGCAGAATTCCCTGTTCAAATATTTGCTTCCTAGAAAACGTCTGCATGCCATACATAGAATAGCAACATTACGTTTGCTTAATATTGGCATGACCATTGAACAAACAAGCATAATCATTGAAAGTGATTTTAGGAACCATGAAAATGCGAAACTATCAGAAACAAAAACGCACATTTTCTCTAAAGTATAAATATCAGGTTTCCACTTTTTAATATTTACCTCTACTACTGTGAGCAGCGGCACGCACGCACACACACACACACACACACACACACACACACACACACACACACACACCGAGAGCCACTAAAACTAGGCAAGTCTCCAATGCTAACATGAGCACAGCAAGCAATCAGCCAGTTCACACACAAGCAGAAACACATACACGTACTAGGTCAGGTCTTGGCACGCACCCTATTAAATGGGCACATGTCTGAGAAGTGTGTCATGGATTTGAGTGACTTTGAGTAGTAGCTTCAGCTCGAGAACTCACTTTTACTCTATTCGCGAGTATAACCTTAAGCAGGTAGCCAGCATCCTGGCTTCATCTCCACTGTGTATCTGTGTGCGCTGTGAAGGAACAGAGCCGTAAGTAAGGAGAGAAGAAACGAGCCAAAAAAAAAAAAAGGCCCTGAAAGTGCCCGGAGAGAGTCGACTTCTGCTATTTGTAACCATTAGAGCCCGGATGAATTGATCACGCTGAATGTCTTGGATGACAGAAGCTGTAAGTGAGTGGCACTGCTGGTCAAGGTGACCTCACACACTCTGCCCTTAGAAACCTGAGAGACGAAGCGAGGAAGAGGAGGAGGAGAACTATCGATGAAAAAGTGTGAGATTTCTATGAGGTGACTTCTTCAATAAAATGACACCAGCATACCATTGTGTGTGTGTGTGTGTGTGTGTGTGTGTGTGTGTGTGTGTGTGTGTGTGTGTGTGTGTGTGTGTGTGTGTGTGCCCCAAATACTGTGTCTGGAACAGTAAAGGTAAACAGAGTAGTAAAAGCCTAGCCCACCCTTGACTGCCAGTCGTGCTCCGTGCCAACTCTCTTCTGGCAGCGTCCACTGAGGGATGTCCTGTTGCAACACTGCCAACTCACATACCCTTTCATGTTCTTCCGCAACCCCTCCACCCCCCCCCCCCCCCCACCATCACCACACACTTGCACACATACACGCGTGCACACACGCCACTCAGTCACCACTGACAAATGTACAGTTGCCCACAAGCACACACATGCGCACGCTCAAACATTTTGCATCCTTCATAGTGTGTTTCCAAAAAGCCCACTCTGTAATCCACTGGAACTTAGAAATACACTTTGTAGTACATTACACACAAACTGTAAAACATCAGACATAATTTCAGAACTAAACTATAGCAAAAATCCAGTGGGGTCCGCGCACACGTAACCCCCCTCACGCACGCACATACACACACACACACACACACACACACACACACACACACACACACACACACACACACACACACACACACTCCATTCAGATAATGATATCCCTAAGCACTATTTAAAAGAATGAGAAGAAAATAAAGTAAGATAGGAACAACAGGAGAGCTCTTGAGCTCAGTGATTATCTGGATAGAGGTAACTATTCCTTATTCACTGGTCTGCAGTAAAGCACAGCTCTATGCCACCGTTCGAAATTAGGGCTCGCTTATTTCTTCGCAATAACACCGAACAATAAGAGTGTGTGTGTGTGTTTGTGTGTGTGTGTGTGTGTGTGTGAGAGAGAGAGACAGAGAGAGAGAGAGAGAGGGAAAGACAGGAGCAGATTGACGAGAGCCGAGCTTTTCTTCTGTCTGTGGTGGAGGAGCTACTATTGTCCCGTTGTGGGAGGGTCGGAGGGAAGAAGCGTCACAGGGTGGTGAGACTGAGAGGGTGGCACTGTGCCAGGCTGTGCCCGTCTGCCTACTAAATACCTTTGTTCCCAACAAGCTGGCTTGCACTGCAAAACCAGGTGAAAGGAATAAACACAGAGCGGGGTGATCTTTTATTTTTTCATATATATATATATATATATATATATATATATATATATATATATATATATATAAACATCTTATTATAGAAATAATTTCCCTTTTTTTTAAAAGCTAGTACAAAAAAAAATGTGTACCACGGTCCATTAAATAAAAAAAAGAAAAATATTTTAAAAACGAGCAAAGCCCACCCGCCCCCCCACGATACACAGCCGAATGGATAATGCAAATCAGTGCTGAGGATGCTGGATATCACAATGCATCTGTGAGCTTTGCTTAGAGTAAGATCCACCCAAACACGTAACTGCTCCAGGAGAAGAGAATTAAACATTATCATCCACCATTAATTAAACCCCATCCCTTAGGACAGCATTATGCATCTCTTTCTATGTTTCTCTTTCTCTCTCTCTCTTTCTCTCTCTATCACACACACACACACATTTCACACATGCACAAACATTTCTGGCTGAGTATATTTTCTAAGCTCAAACGGGAGTAGTTGTAAATATATCCAAGCAGAAGGCTCTGTGGAGCGATCTCGGCAGTGAATGGAAATAAACATGCATTCTTCAAGAAATTACAGGCAAGCTTCCATTCCGGTGCATATTCATAAAGAGCACCTTCGCAGGTGTCGCACGCTGTCGGAGCTTGCCGAGGACATGTGTCTTTTGTCATGTGGCGAGCCACTTCCTGATAATTCATTTAATAGTGGGAAGAAGAAAAAAAAACAGAGACATGGAGGAAAACGTGTATGAGTATGGGAGGCTGTGTGTATTCAGAGGTGAAAGCAGTGTAGCATACACAAAAATAGCTGTCTGTCTGTCTGTCGGAGTCTCAGTCTTATCATATATATTATCTTTTCTGCTCTTGTAATGAATACGCAACTCTGCAGCGCACATACACCTATATATTTTCACATTTGCAACTGTTTCTACAGCAACTACTGTATATTACTATCCATTTAGCATATCTGTCAGCACCATGATGACTTGCACACATGCGCATGCGGTTATGTGCCAAAGCAAAGAGGTTTAAGTGAGTGCTGTATATCACACAATGAGAAGCGCCATGTTCGAATGTACACAGAGGTCCGCAGCATGGCCAGGCTTGCTTTACTAAGTCTGAAACCTCGATGTGCAGATGATAATTCTGATCATGAGATTTGAGTTCAGGAGGGGGAAAAAAATGCCCACCAGCCACGTCATAGTCACATTTTTAGAACGGAAACTTGCAGGCAGCTTATATGCAAAGTAATCGCACGCTACGTAAAATAGAGAGAGAGAGAGAGAGAGAGAGAGAGAGAGAGAGAGAGAGAGAGAAAATCACAAGAGCATTTAAAAAAAAAAAAAAAACTATTATCAGCCATGAGGTCTATTCTGCATGGCTTCAGTTTTTCTCTGAACCAATCAGTGTATTCACTGTAGTGGAGTCATCACTTTTAAAAAGGACATCATGGCAAGAGTCTCGACTGGCTAATAAAAAGAAATTCACAATCCCAAAAAAAAAACACACACACACACACACACACACACACACACACACACACACACACACACAAAAAAAAAAAACTATTTGTAATGTGGACAAATTTTGGATAGTGAATCTCGAAACTGGAGATTTTTACTTGAACAAAATGCATTTCTTCGCAACAAAAAGCAATCCTTCTTTTTTTTTTTTAATTGTTAGTCCCTCTCAGTGTTCAACAACAAAATGGCTCGAAAAAAAGGTTTAAGTAGGAGAAAGGAGTAAAGAGGAGAGAAAGTGGAGAGGAAAAGTGAAGACAGGAGATGGTAAGGGACAAGAGGAGACATGAGGAGAAACCTGCAGAGTCGATTAGCGCTATACTTTTTGGCTGGGCCCCTTAACCAGGATACATGGCCTATTTGGGGCACACACACACACACACACACACACACACACACCTCCGCTCACTGCTCTTTTTCATGTATACACACACACACACCATTCCTCTGTGACAGCGGCTGCCTTTCGTCTCGCTGAGTTACTCTATATGGGAATTGTGATGTTACATCACACATGTAGCCGCTATATTTGGTGGTTTGGACAACAATCTAGATGTAATTAGTTAAAATCCTGCCAAGACTAATCTTAAAATTATACAGCAATTATAGCCGCAAAAAAAAACAGCAACATAATCATCATCAAAATCAACAGCAACATTAATAATAATAATAATAATAATAATAATAAATTCTTCTTCAGTTCTCCCCCTCACACATACCCTTCACTTCTGCTTAGTAATATGGCTAATTAATATTTCTTTTGCCCTGCCATAGCAGTAACACAGAGAGGATGGTAAGGCCCTTCCCACAAAACTGCTTTAAACCATCACAAGTACACATAATATGGCTGACCCAGTGATATCAGCTGAACCCTGCCACATTATGATGTAAATGAGTTTAATAACCCGCTTAGGGTCTGACAGAAACATGAGACGTGTGTGCGATAGCTAGCGAATATAAAGAGGTTGTATAATTTGCGCAGAAATGGCATCGACATTTTTTAAAACAAAGGGGTTAACTACACATAGCTGACCCTGCTTACCACAATTATATATTAAAACCTACATCAGTCTAATGTATGTGCTGGCTTCAAGAACCACAGCTAACCACAGTGCTCGATGAGATTCACCGAGTCTAAAATGCAAGTGCGAAGTGGAAACAGAAACAGCTGTACGACTGAATTACGAGGCTGATAAAAAGCCTGTAGTGACAGGCCCAAATCACTGGAGATGGAACTGAGCAGCTCAGGCATTTCCTAGAACCTGAGCTTTGAAGCAGACCAGAGGAGGGCCCGATGTAGGACCAGGGCAGAATAACAGGCTGGAGAGACTCACTTACACTTTTTTTTTTTCTCTCTGCTCTTTGCAAATGCTGTGTCTAAATCAGTTCGAGTAGATACATACACACGCACACACAAACACACTTGTGCAGTCATCTCTAACGTTACACAGATCACAAGAATGACATATTCACTAATGTTATTTACGCCGGACACAGGATTACCTTGGGTCGCATTTTAACACTCTGGATTCCAAGCGCTTCTTTTATAAGGTTGTTTAAAAATCAAAGTGATAAACTGCCTTGTAATCTATTCCCATAGCACTATGGAACATTATGTAGTACTTATTTAGTGCAAGGAGATATTCTGGAAAACATGCTCTAATTTAAATAAAACGCAAAAGAAATAACTAGCAACGTTACAAAAGTGTCCCCTTCTAACATCCAAGAATAACCAACTGGCCTTCCCATGCTCTTTGATTTACAGTCCTAAATGCATAAGGTTGCACTTATATGGACAAGATGTGGCTGTTTTAAAAAAATATATACAATAACCTCAAGATGCATCCGAGTAAACCACATGAGAGGGTATGGGCTCCACAGAGCGGGGTTTCCCATTGGACTGTGGAGACACACTAAGGGGACAGACTCTCTTGGAACACCAACGTCTTCACCAACCAACCCTCAAGTGTCCCAACTACCCTTTTTTGTCTTGCTGTCTCTCTCTCTCTCTCTCTCATTTCCTTATTCTCTTGATGGGAACATACCCTCCTCCTGACACACCCTTAGTGCTCCACTTGCTGATCTCAAAAAGGCAACTTAAAGTCAGGGTTGGATTTAATTACTGTGAAAAAAGACCACTGTGAAACCATAATGCAGCATGGGGTAATACCTGAGTAGGTTTAACTGCTTAACTGCCCAGAAAGACAGAAAACTGAAAGAACAGGAGGTAAAAACTAGACACACTATTTCCCCAAAAACAACCATACAGCCAGAGCTTTAGACAAGTGATGGATGCTGTAAGACTGAGTTTAATTTGAAACGCCAGTCCGAATTCAGAAGGAGAGCTATGCTTACTCTAAACTGCGCTGATCTCTTGATGATAAATTACAATGAAGTTTTTTTCTTCCTCTTTATCCTATAGCAGAACCGTACGATAAAATGATATGTAAGCCCTCATCCCTCCATCGCCACCCTCCCAACACTGAGAAGTGTCTCCAGAGTTGTGGAAGAGAACTCCACAGAGAGAACATGTGTTTGCGATATGTGGACTAGTGCATCGCAGACATCCTTAACACATATCTACGAACAAGCAGAGACACTTACAGCATGCACCCCAAGCACTTATCATTACTGTCCCCTTCACGGCCTTTTGGGAGATATTTACCTGGTATGTTTTCCTGTTTGGGACAGATTCCTCGGGAAGACGTTGACAAGCAATCGTCGTCCTCTGGCGTGACCTGGACGCCCACCTCCACAGGATTGGACGCTCTCCTCAGCTCTCCATGCGAGGGAGAAGGGGGCTTATCCACTGTCTTGTCCATGCACATGGTACCATTGCATTGCTTCCTTTTGTGCTCAATAAAAATGAGGATATCCCCCAAAGGGAAGTTCATCTGACACTGGCCGCAGGTAAGCAGGTCCTGGTCCCCTTCCGGAGAGACCTGTACCAGCCCGTGCTGTTCCTGCCTTTCCTCCGAGACCACAGACGACAGGGGCTCGGCTACTCAAGGGAGACAGCGTCGTTCAAGACACAACAAATAAGAGAGACAGACAGAGGGGCAGAGAGGAAATCAGTTATTAGTGTTGTTCTGATGAACACAATATGGCTGAGGATGAATAGAAAATTCATTGCAAAATTCACGATATTGTTAGGAAATCATTTAAGAAAATATTTGATATAAACATCTCTGCAGTGAGACTAAGTTCATCATTAATATAATAATAATTATTATTATAATTATTGATGTTCACAGGGTAACAGAAATTTGTTGTTGTATGACGCACATTATATTATTTGCTATTTCACAATTTGGAAATCGTACACTGGAGAACATTAAAAAGCAAGTATACCTGGACTAATACAACATCCTGGACTGACAAGTTTAGATTTTTACAAGAAGGCATACTGACCCTTTATTGAGCTGCCAAAATCACACTTTAATTAAACTTCAAACCACTTTTAAACAATTTTTTTTTTTTTTTAGATTTTTATTATTATTTTTTTAGGAAATACAAATAAGGCCAGATTTTTTAAATGTTCCTAAAGTGTCCAGATCTCTTGAAATGAATGAACCTTGACCTTTAAATGCACACAGAAGGGTGAAATCTTCAGCCTTCACCACAAGCTGTGAAAGATAAAGCGCGGAATAGACGCGATGTGGCCACAGAATGCTGCTTTAGATCTTGAGTTTTACAACAAAACCCCCGAGCTTTGGGTTCCTGGCTTAACAAACACTTACATACGAGCTCACATTGTGCACGAATTCCACGACAAAAAAAAAAATGACAGCAAGTTTAATAAAAGAAATACATTTACTTCTCTTCTACCTCAATTTCCTGCACATTTCCCTTCACTATAAATCTCTCAATAAATCTTTAAATAAACTTGGTTCTCCATTTAGGCATTCTATACTTTTCTGTGTTAACTGATCATCTCGCTTTTGTAGTAATCATGTGCAACATTTTAATCAACGTGTGAAACATTTGAATTCATAATTAAAATGTTAGATAAATACGTTCACATCATTATAAAGCAGTCCTGTATTTAATGCATTCATGTATTCACTGCTTTTTCTGTATTCAAAAAAAAAAAAAAAAAATCATTACAGTGTGTGAAGTGACTGATAAAACTTCGACACGTGTGACTTTAAGAGCAGTTGAAAAATGAATAACCTGACCAGAGTGTGTACAGGATATGGATTATAATTGTCTGAAAACGCAGAGGACTGTTAGGCAATTTAGCTTGAAGTGCTATTAATTCCTCGTCATTTAAAAAAAATCTCAATGCTGTCTGAAAAAATCTCAGGAAAGCTAAGCGTTTTTAAAATGGTTTATGGGGAATAAAAAGTATTGGAACTACTGCTGATCGCTAATACCAGCGCGAATAAATGAATGAATGATTGATGAGTTTGTTACTGAAGCATCTGTTTAAAAAGCAGAAAGGAAAGTGTCTGTTTTTTTCTCTCTACGATTTTTTTTTTATGAAAAAGTTATATGACATAAAATGCTTTAGACAATCCAAATAGACCTAACAAAAAAAAATAAATAAATAACAGAACGTCTGACTAAACGCTTATAATTATTATGTATTTTTATTTAACCTTTTAATAATCAAGAACATTACACTATTTTTCAATTAAATCATTTCGGTTTTTGACTCAGGTCATACAATACTGCAATTTTTATTTTTCTGAATATGATATCAGTTTTACAGTTTGTATCTCGCAGGATACATAACCCACTGAAATGTGAAATTAAAGTATAGTCTGCTTATGCATATTTACAATGTGACTATACTTTTATTAAGCGCGGTTGGATTAACAGATCAAAGCACCTGGACCAAGAAAGAGAAGCATTGTGATTTTTAAAAACGCTTGGAACTGTCCATGCTACCTCTACCTCTATCTTGTTGTTAAATATGTAGATAGAGGTGGCGGTAAAATTACTCAGGTTCAAGTTCATTTCCAGTTTGTGATCGTAGTGTGCCTCCTAGCGACGGGTGTCACACACACACACCGATCACAGACTCTACGAAGCAGCTATGGGACGTGTGTGTGTGTGTGTGTGTGTGTGTGTGTGTGTGTGTGTGTGTGTGTGTGTGTGTGTGTGTGTGTGTGTGTGTGGAAACCCAATAACGTTACATGATACGTTACGATGTTACAACAACGCGGATTTGTATCAAACGTGTTTATCCTTCAAGCCTGTGTAACACCTCTGTAGCGCAGAAAAACTTCAACACGAGAGAAAGAAAAAAAAAGATAGCCCTGGCGTTTCCCCATAACCTCCACAGTCCCAAGCATGTTTATGACTCTATTACAGCCTATAATAGAGAACACACTTCGTGCGACGGAGTATTTCATCAGTAAGCACTTTGGTGATTTGTTCTAGTATAAAACCACGCGATCTTCCAAAACGTAACGGGGTATGCGTGTTTACAGTTTAATAAAGTTGCGTTCCTGTAGAGATCGATTTAATAGGTGACATTACAGTGCAACGTCGTTACCTTAAAGTCACCAGGTAATACAGTGTGTAAGTAATAATTAAAGTAAAGCAGAACTTGTACTGTGTGTCCCAGTGCGTATATTTAGTAATGAAACCGGAATAAATGATTATGTGGCCATCAAGTCTTATTCCTGATGAAAATAAACTCGGAGCGATCTACGGAATCACTATTTTCTTATCATTCCTTGTTATGTTTTAACTCTGGAAATTAAAAAAATAAAATAACGCGTGTTTATAGATTAGATACTGGTGCATTTGTCCCTGCTGTATAGTTTTATAAAAGCGAAGCAGCGTCGTTCCTCCCGGCTTCAGCGCTGCTTGTTACGGCGCACGCGGCGCGTGTAAACAGTCAGACACGAGATTTTTTTTTCCCAATCAAAATGCACTTCCACTTTTTTTTTTTTTTTTTTGAAATACTTCCAAAAACAGCGCGCGAGGAGGGGATAATTCTGCCACTCGCAGTCAGCCTTGTCAGAGACAGAAGCATGCGTACCTACCGTAGTCCGGTACCTTAACGCCTCTTAGGTGGCCGGCGAATACTGTGGCACGTGCGTGCAAAGAAATTAACGCTATAAAAACTTTCCCATTTTCAAAAAAGCGGCAATCGGGACAAAACTTTCGATTTATTTCTTACTTAGCGCAGGAAAAAAGCTACGCGTAAAGGTACTGCCGAATGGAAAGGTTCGCTGCACGCGCTCCCCGGTGAAGTCCACTTGACCGCGAGCTGCGCTGTCCGCCGTCCGGTGTCATGCTGTCCGTTGAGGGGTTTTGCCTTCTTTACGGAATATTACAACACCGGACCAAGAAAAGATGAAGCTGCACAAGAAGTGCACAACACAGAGTATACTTACGCGAAAAATCCCGTTTGCTTAAGTGCTGGGGTTTGCCTTGCTTGCGGCGAGACATGGTGGTTGGCGGCGGCGTTCAGCTCGGTTCACATCGGGAGAGCCGGGTTAGCGGGGAGACTCCAGAGAAAATATCTTCATCAATGCCTTTGACATCCAAAATAAATTAGAAATAATACAAAGATGGCGCGAGGAAGATGGATTGTGGGATAGCCGTCATGGCTTTTTTTGAAAAGAGAGAGGGAGAGAGAGGAAGAGAGAGAGAGAGATGAAAAAAATGGCAAAAGCCCCCCTGAGCTGCAAGTTCAAGTGCGGACGTGACGTCCCTGCGAACTTGAACGTCAGGAGATGGATGGACACAGACATACAAAACATGGGCAGGGCAAAACCGGGGAGTGGGAGGAGGGAGTGGAAATAACAAAACCAATGGACACTCATTAGGGGCTGGACATGAAAAATAGACCCGGAGAAGCCAATGGACAGAGAGATCAGGGGGCCGGACAAGAGGCGAGAGAGAGCGAGAGAAAGAGAGAGAGAGAGAGAGGTGTTTAATGAAAGCAGCGTGCACATTGTGTGTGTGTGTGTGTGTGTGTGTGTTCGTGTGCAGGGGGTGGACGTAGGCACACAGACCACGAAAAGCCAATGGACATGGGGGGGCTGGACATGCGATATGGAAGGGGAGGGGGAAGAAAACCTTTAATATAAACGGCTTCAGTGGACACCGATCGGGGCTACTGAGTAGGTACACATTCGGCTCGTGCTCTGGATGAAGTGCACACCAGACCGTGCACTTCCTTCAAAAATTAAAGAAAGCGACAGGGCTTAGAGTACACCCAAACAGCACAGTAAGCGCCAACAGGACAGACAGGTTATGGGCGTGTTATGACCCAGACACGCGCCCCAGGAACCCCTCCAAAAAGAGAGTGAATATTGCCTATACTAATGCGTCAACTTACCTAAAATCGAACTGAGATGTGTAGGTGGGGCATACTACAAATACTACACAAGCAAAGTTTTAAAACACACACAACACGGTGACGAATATATCACGGGAGCAGCCCACTAAAAAGGGGGGCTGCGGTAATAAGTTTCAGATGTGTTCGGGTCAAGACAGCACTGGAGGAGAGGGAGGTGTGTGTGTGTGTGTGAAGGGGGGTGGGGGGGGTGCTCATGTAGGCTTTTCAACTCCGCGCGGATTTTGGTTATAAGATGCTCAAAACAGCGCCAGAGCATTCTAAATAATGATACGTAAAGAGCGTATAACAAAGGCGATGACTAGAAAAGGCTTCCATACGAGGTGGGAGGAAGAGAGAGAGACACGCATCTGTGCTCAACTAGCTCAAGTACGAGTAGACTCAAGCGAGCGCGCGACACAGAGAATCACGGGAACGAATAACCGAGGACAGTCTGCTGGGGAAGGGAGGAAAGAAATAAATGGGTGATTCTGAGAAAGCAGAGGATCTGCGGCTGGAAGGGGAATCTCCGAGATAATGTGTGGCCAGTGAGTGAGTGAAAATGTTTTGTGTGGTGTTTTTCGTTTTTGGACGAATATCGATCGGAGCGCGCGTAGCTTTGCGTTATCTACAGCAGCAATAAGTGTCAAGCCCCATCCGAAAGTGTCGCTGGGTTTGGATAAGACCCTCGTCATACAAGATAGACAGGTCATGCTCGGCAAGTGATATGTGGAGCGGAGTTAACTTTGTTAATGCCCTAAAAAAAGATTATGGCATGTCATGCATTTTGAGGAAAGGTAGCAGATTGTGGCAATCTATACATACAGTATATAGACACGTGTATAAAATTGTTCTGCAAACACGAGCAAGGCAGACTTATAACTTCCGATCATCTGATCACTTCATGATCACTTAAATGATTCTCACGTTGGCTACTCGTGTGCATTACCCAACTGCAATGCTCTAGTGATGGAGTGGTGTGATGGTCTGTCGGCAGCGACCACATTAGACGACTTTGCTTCCTGTAAGCTTTCCGACTGGCGCTCATTACTTTGCGTAACGGACACGAAACACATCTCTGTCTGACCCATGGACTGTGTACCGTGTATAACCATAGACTTGATGGTCTGTCAATTGGCTACCTTGCGCGCTTTAAGATGAGGGTCCTGAAACCATGTAGACATTTAGCATTTCCATCGCGAGTGTGTTATTGAACCCGATTAAATGTGCAATATTGCAAAATCGCACCGAAACCGAAGGATGCATATTGCATGCATAAAAAATACAGCATTAAACAGAATTCATGGTTGTTTTTCCCCACCGCCCGATATCGCGTTGCGCGAAATCCACCACATATAATGGTTTAACAGCTTTTAAGCTTTTTGCGCCTCTCGCATGGACTCATAACATGCATGGTCTAGCTGATGTTGTGCACCTCGGATCAACTTGCATCTTGTAGCCGACAGTGGTAATTATCAGTGGTAACATCGAGTGTTTATATTATACTTCGTTCTCACGCGAGCCCACAGCTCATAAGCAGCGGCCACTGATCAAAGCGAATCTGGCACTACACCTCCTGCCGGGGATTGGAGGGTGCATGAGCAGACCAATCCCGCACGGGAAAGAAGAATCTCAATATGTAAACGACTGTGCGACTGATCCCATCACGCATCAGCCGGCCGACGGTAAATATACTGGAATATTCGTCTCGCGAGGACAGACGCACTTTAGAGTTGTCGCTGTCATTATAGACCATAATAGTGTGTGCGTGTGTGTGTGTGTGTGTGCGTGCGTGCGTGCGTGTGTAAGAGAGAGAAAGAGAGAGAGAGAGAGACGATGAATGACCGATGCTTATAAATAAACCCTTAAAGTTCTATTCACCGGGCCCTGAGCAGGACATTTGAACTGCTGCAGTCAGATTTACTGAACTCCCACTTTCATGATAGATTTTGCCTCAAAGCACATTTAGATTTACTTTTCATTATAATCTCCAATAGTCGGTCATACATAACATGGACGAATAAATGAATATTCCAATAAAAGCATTACAACGTGTACAGGCTAAGTCGCATGTCTTCCATACACTCTGATCATGTTTCATTCCTTTTCATATGCATAATTCATATGCATCAGTTCATTTGAGACTAAATTTCACTGAAATTGTTACCATTTACCGTACAGCGATTAAACCCGCAGGCGTGTTTTGTTTGAGCATGAACTTCATGTGTCTATTTCATGGAAATGGAAGGGATAGGTAAATGTACAAAAGTAATATATGGTGTGAATAGAGTATTAAAATATTTTTACCTTAATTAAATCCTAACTAAATTTGCATCATGCGTGTCCAATGCTTCAATTTCGGTCCATGTTTTCGTGTCTTTAGCATTTTTTAAGCATAAGGATGGCTCAGAAACAAGTATTTAGAATATTTATGCAATGAACATTGTGTTAAAACGGGTCTAGATTTATAGATGGAAATGGCGATACATCCTGAAGCAGCTCAATACATCATCAATGAACTGGCATGCTCAGTCAGTCCAGTTCATTGGGTTGGTTAAGTCGGCAGAGCTCAATCATATTTTATCACACTTAACAGGTGCATATCGTGCTATTACTGATTGCAAATTAGGCTTAAAAGTTGGCACAGCCCATGCTGCTATTAAATTAACTAACCCAACTTTAAACAGGGGAGGAGCCTAATTTGTGATATGATACTGTATTCATTATCAATGAATGGATATTATGGGGAAAAAACCTGTTTATTTGAATGTACTGTTTGTTGTGGAGTATGTAAAATACTGAAACTACTGTCAATAACAACTACAACAACAACAATAATAATAATAATAATAATAATAATAATAATAATAATAATAATATGCTTATTGTTAATTATATTTTTTAACGACAATTTTTCTAGAAAAATACTTTTGTTTGAATGTATTCTAATTGGTATAAGTTAACGTTTGTTGATTGATTGGTTGATTGATTGATTGATTGATTATAATTAGCTCTTGCCATAATTATTAACTCCGCCAAAATTATTAGTTCATGGAAGCCGATGCTATTTTCACGTAAGAACAGTTAATTAGTAGATAAGCACATAGTTTGTACATAGATATATTGTGTATCAGAGCTCTTTAATGTGTCTGTGGTCGGTCTTAAAAACAAGAACGCAATTTAAGAGCTGTTTTAAAGACTGAGTTGGAGAACAGACCCACTGACATATAGCAATAAGGACTTGATGGTTGTCCTGAACTTGTCGCCATTTTATTTGGGGATTCCAGAGTGCTGAAAATGGTGATTAGGCCTACCTTTGGCAGCTTGTAAACCCGTGACAAATACCTTAATAGTTCTATTTTCAATCGCACATGAATTGAGCGGAATAAGTATTAGGATAAAGGGTCTACAAATATCCTGGGAGTTAAAATGAGAGACGTGAAAATCAGGAAAACGTGAAATTCTATATGGTGCTCGTCTTAGCCCTTGAGCAGAAAATGGAAACCTTTTAACCACCTTAAGCTAAAGTAGTGGATGTGATTCTCACTTCAAAGGAGAAAAAAGAGGTGGAATAGGAATTATCTTTAAAAATCCCTTGTAAGTCATGCCATGGCTTTATGAAGAAATTTCAAGCCTTAGCGGAGACATTCGCGGAGACTGAAAATTAATATTAATAGGTAGATTTCACGATGGCATTATCACAGGGAGCGATGTGTGGGCATGCCATCTGGGTTTTGGCAGGTATTACATGTAATCAAATGGATTAGAGGTCTGTGGAAAAAATATATATAAAGGTGAGCACTGGTTGCTATAGATTAAAAAATCAACGGCATGTCTCTGTAGAATGAGACAGGGACAAACAGATGGGAAGGTATAGATGGAAAAAGACAAACAGACAGACAGGATGAGCGACAGAAACAGAGCGAGAGATAAGGAGAGAAACAAAAGGTTCGTTTTATCGTTCGCTTTGAATGATCTGAACACTGTAAAATGATTACTTTTCGGAATGTTAAAATGACAGTTTGTGTTGGCATTTAAACAACTCTCTCTCACACACACGCGCGCGCGCGCGCACACACACACACACACACACACACACACACACACTTGTCCATCAGTTGTGGGATCTTTCTTGCACCAAGAATGCTTACTACAAGCTAATACATGCCCATATCTATTTGCTGTGATCGTTAAATCGTTGTTAATTTTACACTAAATGGTAGTTATGATGATGCATATGAAGCTCAAGATGGTACACTCGGGATTCTGGTGTTTGTCTGTAGGCCTACTGTAGACTTGCTTTGTTTCTTATCCCTTTGAACTTGTTTAAACACCAAAATGTAATTGATTTTGTACACATGAAATCATATATATTATTATCATACTATGCCGTTCGATAATTTAATTTAGACATCCTATTTCCCAATGACTAGAATTTGGGTTTTAGGATAGATTAATATCTCAGTTCTCTCAATCATAGAAACTTGTACTTTTCTTAAATCAATCATAGAAACAGTTTCTTAAAATCAGAACAAATCCATTGCTATTTTTCCACGAAAATGGAGTAAATGTAATATGGATTGAATTGCAGGGACCGATGGTAAAACAAACGGATTTGATGGTACAGTGTGTCAGACTACCGATCGGTCGTGATTCAAGCCCCCTCTAGTGACAAAATATATTATGACAAGCTCTATCTTCATTATCCCCATTTAGATGCAGCCCACAATAAAGTACTACGGTGTTAGGATTCAGAGCAACCCGCTGGCATATCCACAGTGCTGACAATCGTAGAGCGGTAGATAAAGATGTCTCATAGACTGAAGATTACCTCAGGACCACATTCAGCACTTTGTCCAAGCTATGCACCGTCTGAAAATGTTACCAAATACTAGAGACGAAACTACTTCTCTATGCTGACTTTTCTGATTTATCTTAGTTATCCTTAATCTCTTCTCTGCTTATTCTAAATATATAATGTATTGCTGAAAGCACAAAGGACACTTACATACTTAGCCTGTTACCTGATTATTATTATTATTATTATTATTATTATTATGTTTCTGTGTGATTTATTAATACTATGGCAAAAGTAAATTTGCTTCTAGACTAAATTTCTAAATTAAAAACTGAAACTTTTTTCAACGTTTTCCGCACAATCAAACTATCAAACTGCTTAAGGATTAAAATTAGGTGTAATGTAAATTTACTACTTTCCAGGTGAAAAAAAAAACTCTCGTTCAAACAGTAGTGTAATTCTATTCTCAGAACAACTAATTTAAACATTTTTACAATTCATTTCCATTAAATAGTTCCTGAATATTTTGATTCGGTCAGAGATTCAGTACCATGGATAGCGCCAATTTCAATCCGACTTCAGAAAGCGATTCTGCTGTTCAGATTAAACATGACCAAAGAAGTAGGCACGAGAAAGTATACATTTAAAATGTCTATAATATCTATTGAACATTTCTAAGTAACGTTTGTCACTTTCGTTGAAATTGAGGCTTTTATGTGCAAAAATAAATGAATTCAACAATTTAAAAAAATAGTACATGATGACGAAACTAATATTTTAAATTAATTTGTGATTTAGGATTATAAATCGGATAATCCGATCCGTCAGACCATTTTATCATTTTATCACCATCGGATCAACTCTGTTTTGTGGTAATGTTTAAAAGACAGAGAGAGAAAGAACGAGCTAAACAAAGCGCACCAAGGGTACTAACGATATTACTTTTAAAAAGAGAGATCCTCTGGACTTCTACTGCGACAATAAATATGATAACGTTTAGGCGAAAACAAACGCATAAACGAAAAAGGTGCATTGTGCCTTAACACAATACTTTACATTCACAAGATAATATTTCTTTGTTAACGGCTACTCTTTTTCTTACAAGTTATTTTACTACATTGACTCACAAGATTGCATCATTTCCAGTTTGACCGATCGGTTTGAGACCATCTCTCTCTCTCTCTCTCTCTCTCTCTCTCTCAATATTTGGTTAAATATTGTCATGCGGCACTTGTATCTCTGTCAGATTCACGAACAGTATTGAATTCCGCATTACTTATAAGTAGCAAAAGAACAGTACATTCTAAATGTAAATGTAATTAGAAAAGTAAAGTCTTAGTATTAGCATGGATAACTTCGTAGAAACAGTACACAATACTGATGCAAGAATTTGCAACGTTGATGCAGCTCTGCTGGAAGCAGTTATTAACTTGCAGGCAGATCATGTAAAAAAAAAAAATCATGCAGTCAACTTAAGACAACAACCTTTCTTGTCCCTGTCTTAACGATCCCGACAACAGTGTGTCTGCATCCACTCGTAATCCAACTTGATACCTCATACATCGCTGCTCCCAAGATCAACACATCCAGGCATACACTAGTAATTAACCGAATCAATTAGATAGAAATTTGAGTGCATACAATATACAAAATATAGGTTATAGTCTACTAAATCTCCGAAGTAAATACAGTACATTAACCACGCGATGGCGCCCCAATTTTTTTTTTAATTCTACTTAGTACATTTGCTTTTTTCAACTTCAAAGTCCAAGTTTGGACACGCATTCTAATTCAATGTTTTTTGTTTAGTGATTTATTTTTTACATTCACGACCAATAGTAAAGATTCCAAACCTATGAAATACCACATGGAATTTTGTAATTAAATAACAACAACAGCAATCAGTTGTTATTTTAAGCCAGGAAGGTCACCTGTTCTGGAAAGTCCAAGAACAGTATTACAAAACCCATGAAGAACCATATGATCAAACTGGTTCTGTATATCAAATACTTAATATCTATCCATTGGATAATTATTGCAGTAAATAACAGGTTCAGCTGGCAATAAATTTGGGTTAAGAACTGAAAAATACATTATTTAAAATTAGAAGAGTAGTGATGGTTTGGTTAAAAAAATACTGAATGAAAGTAATGGGAATCACTCAAAGGCTTAGTGAAATCAAATCACAATTAACAACAGTAGAACACACAGCAATGTTTAAAAAAGAAAGTAAGAAACCTGCATGCAAAATTTGAAAAGACCTTAAGGGATTGAGACTAAACAGCTTTGTAGCCTTAACAAAGCCTCTCATCAGTAAGGCTAATCAGGAGAAGATATTTCGATTTGCTAGAGAGCCTAAAGAATAAAATGTGGAGCATTGGAAAAATGTGAGTGCAGTGGTATGCTCTGGGATTGCTTCTGTTGATCAGGTTTAGGCTCAGCCACATTATGTACCGAAAAATTAAGGTCAGCTTACTACCTGAATATACTGAATGACCAGGGTTTTCCATCAATTGATTTTTTTCTTCCCTGCATGCTGGCATAGGAATATTCCAAGATGACGTTGCCAGGATTCATCAAGCTCAAATTGTGAAAGAGCTTGAGAGAGCATGAGACCTAATTTTCACACATGGTTTGGCCACCACAGAGTCGAGACGTTAAACCCATTGAAAATCTAGTGCTGAAGAAGGTTTTACACAATGGTCATTAATGGATGGAAATAAATTTTGTGACATTGCATAAGCTTATCAAAGCAATGCCTTGATCTCCATCAAAGCAAGAGGCAAGCCAGTAAAATGTTAGAGTGCATGTGATTTTTTTTTTTGGCTGAGCCATGTATATGAGATATAATTATTATGATTATATAATAATAATAATAATAATAATAATAATAATAATAATAATAATAATAATGTAAGGATAACTCTAACTCTATAATGTCTATTTCATCTTATATAAAGTGTAAGGAACTACCAGCACCAACAAAAATGTAACATTTCACATACTCTATCATTTATAAATGTTTGATTTTTAAATCTCTGCAATTTCCTGGAATATGTAACATATCATATTAGTTCTATCCTGTATATTATGAAGCCTACATGTACACCAGCAAGCCTTGTCCACAACTGATGTTGTTATAAGTAGAGAAGTCAAAAATCTGATACCCAGCATCAGTAGCACTCCAATACCTGCATTAAAAAAGGTGGATCAGATATCAAAAAAATCATCTGAGGTATCGGTTCCTGTAATTAATGGCAAATTACAATAATTGGAATTGTATTTAAAAATGCAATGTGTTTTTGGAAATACAAATATTTTCAATTCTATTTTTGTTTGTTTGCTTTAATCTATTATAATAAATATATAATATATAAATATATAAAATATCTGTTGTTTATATTTTATAATTTATTACATTTAATATGTAAGTGATGCATTTGTAAAAAGATTTAATTGTGACTTCATTTTTTGCAGTTTTAAAGAAAATAGTATCAGATGGATAGCAGCAGCATCTGATACTTAAGGTTTCATATTCTATTTTTAAAATAGAAAAGTTGGTAGTGTGTCATTTTTAGTTAAAGGCCTTTTACATAATTTAAATAGAGTATTTCTCCAATCTCCAAGTACAAATCAAATGTTTGTCTTTTCTTAGATGAAGACAGATTTGACTTTCTTCTTATATTTGTATCCTTATCCTTTTTTCCTGGCATTAGCACTAATTTAAGGTAAAACTTACATTAACTTACATTACATTACACTACAACTACATAATGTTAGTCTATCATAAATAACATTTGTTTGTCAGCCTAATGTCTTATATACAGTAGTAATAGTGGGCTTTCTCTATGGACTGTAAGCCAGTGATTCTGTCTTTTTTGTTCTGACTGTCTATTTTATCCATTTCCTATTTTAAATGGTGATTGTTTCATTCATCAGACGTTTTCTGTATAAATCTTATGTATCTTATATTTAACTGCCGAAATAAACACATTTTTTTAGATACATTTGTTTGTGTATTAAATTATAAATAAATTATAAGTAAATTATAAGGTACTGTAAATTTACAACATATTTTTTTACATTGCTTTATTTACATATATTTTTTGATTGCCTTATCAAAAGATTATCTACTGTATCTTACATTTTCACTCTTGCTCACTCATTCTCTATACCACATATTCTATTCAGCATCCCAACTCTGTTCTTGGAATACCCTCTGCTTTCTCTGCTCAAAGCACATATTATTTAACTAATTAGCTAATTAACATATTTTTCTGAATAGAAGTGGGTTTGGTAGGGCAGGGATTCCAGAACAAGGGTTGGGAAATACTGCTGTACAGGGAGGCCTGGAGTCTATCCCAGGGGATTTAGGCAGGGTAGATGCCAACCCACTGTAGGGCATACAAACATGCACACACTCACACATTTGGAAATGTCAGTTATTAGCCTAATCTGCACATCTTTGGAATGAGGGACGAAAACACAGAAGAAACCCACCAAACACCTGGAGAACATGCAAATTCCACACCCCCAGCTTTCCACACCATTCACCACATCACGGGTGCCGTTTTCAGTCACTGAACATCTTCGCCGCAGATGATCCCTGCATAGAGCACATAACATCATCAAGGACTCCTTCCATCCTGGTCAAGAACTGTAACACCTACACTGTAAACCCGAATAAGTTGGCAAAACTCAAAAAAATTTAAGGTAATCAGTTACATCGAATTTTTTAAAGTAATGATGTTTCCAATTTTAAGTAAACAGAACTATCAGTTTTTGAGTTTGTTGTACACATTCATATTAATCGTTCTTTACTTGCATTATTGAATACCCTAACTCATAGACCGCCACAGCAGACCATCCAGTCCTCACACAAGCTTGGCACAGGTTTTACACCAGGCGCCCTTCCTGTCGCAACCCTCCCATTTTATCTGGGCTTGGGACAGGCACTTCATCTACTTGTTGGGAATCAAACCCGGGCTTTTCGCATGGCAGGCGAAACACCTACCACTGAGCCACCAGTACTCTATTGCCCTGATGACGTTAGACACAAAGTCGCAAGTCTGAAAGATTTTAAGTTGGTGGAACTTTAAGATGACTGTTACTTAAGTACTTACCGTTACTTAAAATATCAAATTTGTTCAGCTTGAAAAGTGTCATTTCTACAAACTCATAAATACCAAAAAGTTCTAAATACTCATCAAGGCCTATTAATTTGAACTAATTGTAATTATTTAAGTTAACAGTACTCAATATGTTTAATTACTTTGAGCATTAGGGTTTACAGTGACATCAGGAGGATATACTGTACAGGAATATTAGCACCAAAAGCAGGGCCAGCTTTTTCCACAACCATTACCTTGCTGAACTCTACACTACACCATTAAGCCCCTCGTCTAATGACTGTAATCATTTACTTTATTTATTTTGTGTATTTTGTGTTTTTTTGTTTTTTTGTTTGTTGGTTGGTTTGTTTGTTTTATTCTGCTTTGTCCCTTTATGCTATAGGGGTTATCACTTCAGATCCTTTGATGCATAAGATCTGGCAAAGGTTTTACACCTGATATCCTTCCAGTAATGGGAATATATTTGAGCCTCACTCAAAGGCCCAACAGTGGTTAATATGGTTACTGTTGTATGAACAATGTGCATAATTATGATTAATTCTTGCATATTATTTTTTATACATATTATAGTTTTCTATGATACTGCATATCTTCACTGTCCAAAGCCTTGTTATTTATTTGCTGTATGTTGAATAAAATTAGGGACCCAAAAGTATGTTAAAGTATAAATTACAGGAAATGCTTGAATTCACAGTCGCCTTGTTTACTTTTGTTTATGCGGAATGCAAGAATGTTAAATATTTGTAAAAAGAATGTATCAGAACTGAATTTGGTACTGTGCAAAGATGATGTTCTTCAGGGCAATGACTTTTCAGGTTTGAGTCCAAAAGACTACTGATTTCAGATGGCCCAAAGAAAAGAAAAAAGACATCTGGTGTTACATGTGATCCTATTAAATCTTCTATTGTTGCTTTCCAAGGCATCATGGCTCTGAAAAATAAAATGCATATAAGGGAATATGACTATGGATTCAGATTTGCACTTCTAATACTTGCAATGGAGATCGATCGATTGATAGATCTGTCTGTCTGTCTGTGTGTCTGTCTGTCTGTCTATCTAATCATTTACTTGATGTCTCACAGTCCAGAAATATATCACCTATGGGATATCTGCCAAGATATGATGACTATTTTAAAAAAAGAAAGAAAGAAAAAAATGCATGGCTGATGAATCTGAATGAAGGACAGGACTTCTTTAACGCTATAATCAGGTTAAATACAGCACACACAATTACTATTAATAACACTAAACATTGACCCAAGTTTAGACTCTCATATTCTATGGAATGGTGTGTTAAAATGGGCTGAACTGTATACTGTTACTTTACGGGTATAAACCATATAAAATCATAATCCTTTATATAGTTTTCTCTTTTATGTTCAGTTACATTCAGACTGCATTGTAAAAAGGCCAGGCAATAGCAAAATTGCACTAAAGACATTGAAGCATTTTTAAAGCATTTAAAGTCCATCAGATAAAAAGTAGCACAAGTAGACATTGGCCGGAACATTCAATACTTAATGAAATGTTGGGTCAAAAGCATGAGCATGACCTTCTTTTTATAGACATGCTTTTAGACATTAAAATATTTATTTAAATGCATTTGTATTAAGCATGTATAAGTGCAAAGGAAAGAAACAGGCTGGTTAGTTTTCGGAGAGCTCTTTTGGACTTTGACTTTTTGTGCTTTTTTTCACATAAAATCCAACAGCCGTCACAATGATTCTTTCTCCTCTAGCATACATCTTACATACATTTTAAGCATACATTTAGCATACATTTTAAGTAAACCATGGACATTTAAAATGTTTATTTGTATAATACATAATTCATGTAAGTTTTTAACTAAGTTTGTAATACAATGTTAATATTAATAATACAAAATAAGTCTTCATTTCATTTTATTCATACTTTAGAAATGCCAGGTTTTTAAAAAAAAAAAATTTATGAGACACTGATCACTAGATGGCAGTCTGTTGGAGAAATCCAGAAAAGTGCCTGTACTGTAAATAGAAATCCTCCCAACCTGATTGACCAACAATTTGAATATGTTTACTTATAAAGAGAAATCTGGTCACATATGTTTCCAATATGCACACCATTATTATATACTATATTTAATATACAAATTTGTCAGTATTGTTAAATTTAAGTGAATCTGAATGTATAGATTTTTAATATCTCTTCAACTGAGAATAAAAACCTATAATAATTTTCATTTTAAAAAATTAATTCCTGAAAATTTTAATAATAACGGTTATCTGGATTTATTTGTCCCCATTAGATGTCTTAAAAAGCTTGAATTCAAAAGGAAACTATATATTCCTAAAATCTTTTAGCATTCTTTGAATGCTGAAAGACAGCTGTTCTTGAAAACTGTCCATAAAAAAATCATTGGTTCATGAAATCTTAAGAGTGCCTTAATATTTTTTTTATTGTTAATCTCCAAGGTAAGTATTTGAAAACTCAATGAGTCAGAATGATGCAAGACTCCCTATGAACTATTAAATTTTGTGCAATGACAAGCATGCTCTGTACTGTAATGAAATTCTACAATAGAAGCAATTGTCCAAGAAAGTAAATTGAATACAGCACATAAAAAATCTCACAATGAACTACCCATTACTTCACCTGTCTAATGTATGTCAACAATGTAATATTTTCAGGATCTGAAAATGAAATACATTTTCATGTATTTATTTAATATTATATTTCATGTTATACTGCAGTCTCACATTATTTATATTACAAATCTAGTAAAAATATTTACATTGCACTTTACAAGCACAGCAGTGTAAATCTGAATTGTATTTGATCAACAAATATTACTTTCACTCTTCAATCGTGACATTAAAACCACTGACAGGTGAATTGAATAGCATTGATTATCTTAACAGTGGCACTTGTCTCTGGATGGGATATATTAGGCAGCAAGTGAACGGTCAGTTCTCTAAGGTGATGTATTGAAAGCAGGACAAATGGGAAAGCATAAAGATCTGAGAGACTCTGACAATGGACACTAGAACACGGGGTCAGAGCATATCTAAACTGGGAGGTCTTGTATAAAATGGGCACATGAGGGCCTTTGTGCCAGATACCACAGCACACCTTCAGAGGTCTTGTGGAGTCCATGACTAACCAGGTCAGGAGCTGTTTCATTGCACAAGGGGGACCTAAACAATATTAGACAGGTGGTTTTATTGTTATGGCTGATTGGTGTTTATTTAGAATAATAAAACAAGAGAATTGCTTAATATTCCATATAGAAATAAATACTCATTTGATGTGTACTGTAGTTCAGAACTTACTGTCATACCATTTTGTTTATTAATTATTCAGAAATTTATTGCTAATACCACAGCTGTCATTGTGCTCCTCTGTCATGCAAAGACACACCCCTGTCATTGATACTACAGATCTTATACTATATAAATAGTTCTGTAATTGTACCTTACAGTAGAATAAACAGCACGTTTATGTTTCAACATCTTTGAACATTCAAGTTTCCCATATTAGAAGATTTATTAAAAGTTTACACTGTATAGCTTTACATCTGACTGAATTAGTTTGTGTCTGACACAGACCCAATTTAAT
Source organism: Clarias fuscus (assembly GCA_030347435.1). NCBI lineage: Eukaryota > Metazoa > Chordata > Actinopteri > Siluriformes > Clariidae > Clarias > Clarias fuscus. Next base: position 16,722,862 of record CM059211.1, on the reverse strand, counting down.
GTAGTCAAATTTGTTAAAATAAGTTAATGAATAAATAAATACATTTCTAAAGCATTGGGAGTGTTGGCCTTTGCTAAACCTTAGTGATAAATGGGTTGATGTGTTGTAATGTGACTGAAAGTAAGGAGAAAAAGAAAACTCCTAAGAGAATACAAAAAAAAAAGGATTTGGGCTAAAATTTTATGTGTATAATTATGTAAAGCTCCAAATTTATTCAATCGGTGTCTTTGATGAATAACATCAATGGAATATGTCTAAAAGATTATGGCTTATGTAGCAACTAGCTGTGCATAATACTGTACCAACGTTTCTGTCTAGGTTAGAAAGTAAGTGGGTCTGTGAGTGGGTGAAGAGAGGGGAGAACTTGTGTGGGTTTGCTATCCTTGTTATCTTCTAATGTTTATAGATGCACAATGCATTCTTTATAACTGAGTCAAAGTCCTTACATTTTCAAGAACACATGATTCCAAGATCAGCATGTCTAATTAACAGCAATGTGAGAAAAACTGTATACAGTAATATCGCATGGCCACATGGCCTTCTACAGTTTCATTTAAGGATGAGTATTTTGCCATTATTTAACTTAAATTCACCCTTCTGTATTTACTAAGAAAGACTAAGAAAGTATTCTGGTTTCGCGTACACACCACTTCTGCACTGTGATGTTCTGTCTTTCTAACTTTCTATCTTAGTTATGCTTTGTTTCACTGAATGCTCAAGGACTAACATTAACGAAAACATTATGTGAAATGAAATCGTTCTCTGCTTTAAGAATCTTAATACAGACTTTTTAAGGAGCTGTTTCCGTGCTAACCGCTTATTTAAAAAATGTACAAAAGTTATATCTTCATTTATTGATCTAAAATAGTCATTATGTGATTTTACAGATCTTATAAAGGCATTAAAGTTGGAAAATATCTACACTACAAAACTCAAAGCTTAATCAGTAACTCAAATTACTTTACTAAGCCCACAAAAATATTTCCGACAGTGACAATATACTGTTTGAACACTAATTTTGAAGACATGCTCATGTTGTATTGTAACCTTGGAACTAAAACTAAACATATTTCCAAATTTGATTCATCACTTTCATCTAAAAGGACAAGACAACCTTCTGATCTGTCTGCTGCAGCTATGCAGAACATACAATCCATTTATTTTAGTTATTTGTGTTGCATTAAATAACTAGAAATTATAATTAAAATGGTGTGTTGAAATGTTAAAAAAGACAATAGACTAATCCCTACTATAACTTATTATGGAATAAAGAAAGGAAAACAAATTAGACAAGGTCATCTTTCAAATTCTATTGCCTATAGTGTGTGTGTGTGTTGTCGCCAGCCCGTCCAGTCTAATCACACAGAAAGAAAACGATCCAGCACAAATTAATGAAAAAAAAAGCTAGCCGAAACAGAAAGACACCATAACAGACAGCGTACCACAAGTTGATCGAGCACCCCTAGGAGGCAATGAATAAACAAGTCTGATTTACAGAGGCCTCACCCCTGCAACTCACAGCACCCAAAGGATCCACTGCCAATATCCTAGTAACAGACAACAGTGCACATCCCCAGAGGCCCTGCAGAGCCATGTTCTGAGGGTCCAGAGCTGTCCCAGTGGCAAAAAGAGAGCTCAAAATCAATATGGTTTTAATATTATGGCTGATCAGGGTCCCAGTCATGCTGATATCCAGCATTACAGCATGACCTCGAGTGTAATATTAGTTTTATATAACAGATCTACATACACTACTTATTTTCAGCAGACTATGATTTGTTTCTTTATTTAATCAATTATTTTGCTCCACCAATAAAAATCCTGCAACAAACAGGGATGAGAGTAGTTTTAAATTCTTAGTGGATTTATGTAGCCAAAGGGTGGTGGACAGTCCTGTAAATCATGTAAGGTTATCTTTACACCTTACAACATTATCAGATGTGTTTTCTTGTTCAAAGTGTTGAAGTGATTAATTTTGATGGGGTTTTTGGCATGTAGCTGCTGTCTCCTCCTCTGTCTCCTCCATATGGTACTCAGTACTGACCTACTTTCACCCATCATGTAACCAACAGTTTTTTTTTAAGTTAAGCCTTTGTCACATGTACATTTCTGCACAGTGAAATTATTTCTGCACATCTGGGATCAGAGCGCACAATCAGCCATGATACAGCACTCTTGGAGCAGATAGGGTTAAGGACTTTGCTCAAGGGCCCAACAGCAGCAACCTGGCAGTGCTGGGGCTCGAACCGGTGATGTTCCGGTCAGTAGCGCGATGCCTTAGCCCTCTGAGCTACCACTACCACCACTTAATTAATGAGTGTACAACACTTGTGATGTGTATAATTAAGCAATTCAGTGCCATTACCGTTTATTTTTACCACTCATGGAATGACTCTCATCTAATCAGATTATTCAGTCGGAACTAACTGTTGTGCAATAAAATGTTTTTTTTTTTCCATTTACATCATATATAATCACACATGCTTAAAAACTCTCCAATGTGGCTGAATTTAAACAGTTCTTCAAAGAGTAGATCGAAATTCCACTACAGCTATTTGAAAGCCTCACTGCCAATTATCCCCATCGCCTGATTGCAGTTGTTGTTGCCAATGGTGGCACAACAAGTTACATTCAAACCTGGGACTGCAAGCATAATTTGTTCTGGAAGTATGCCTGTATATAAAAAAAAAAACTCATATATCAAAGCAAATTTCCCTATAAGAAATAATGAAAACTCTGGTGATTCTTCTACAACCCACTGTATACGTTTTAGAAAGCAATTACTTTTTCATATAGGGCTAGGTAGGTTTGGACAAGTTTTTTTTCCCTCAATAAATGAAATCATTGTTTAAAAAAAGAAACGATTTTTAATTTACTCTTATCTTTGTTTAAGATTGAAACTTGTTTGATGATCTAATTAATTTAAACGTGAGAAATATGCAAAAAGGTACATTGGTCTAGTGGTTAGCACTGTCGCCTTGTACCTCCAGGTTCTGGGTTCGATTCCTGCACCAGGTCCGTGTGCATGGAGTTCATGGGTGTCCACCTGGAGAAGAACCTCAGCTGGTCCCTTAACACCAGCTCTCTGCACAAGAAAATCCAACAGCATCTCTTCTTCCTGAGAAGGCTAAGGAAGGCCCAGCTGTCACCACCGATCCTGACCACCTTCTATATAGGGACTATTGAGAGCATCCTGACTGGCTGCATCACTGTCTGGTTTGGGAATTGTGCCATATCGGACTGCAAGGGTCTACAGCAGATAGTGAGGACAGCAGAGAAGATCATCGGAGTCTCTCTACCGTCTATTGAAGACATCTACACCACACGCTGCATCCACAAAGCCACCAGCATTGTGGTTGATCGGACACACCCCTCTCACTCACTCTTAACACTCCTGCCATCTGGAAAAAGGTACCGAAGCATTCGTGGACACACATCTGGACAGTGTAACAGCTTTTTTCCAAAAGCCATCCGTCTCCTCAACAAAAAAGGACTGGACTGGACAAAACACACATACACATACACGCACACACACAATCACTCAGATTAACTGATTCATCAACATGCGCAAACACACTGATCTACATTATCAAACTATTGTACACAGCAACCTGAAAATGCTCTTTGGCAAAATATCCATTACTTGATCATTTTGCACTAACTATTTTAATCCTTGCAGCTCCTTACGGAATGTTTACTGTTTCTCCTCCCACTACCTCAACTCATCACCTCATTACCGCAGAGTATTGTAATGTCATGTTTGTCGCACTGTCACTTTGTCGCTCTTGTTTGCACATTTCCACATGCACTTTATGTTGTCTCTTCTGTATAAAAACTTAGACAGTTCCCATCTATCCAGCTAGTTAGGTCTCTAAGTTAGCGAGTTAGTTTTTTGTTAATTTATGTTGTTAATTTATGTTGCATGTAGCACCTTGGTCCTGGAGGAACGTTGTTTCGTTTCACTGTGTACTAACTGTATATGGTTGAAGTGACAATAAAGCCTACTTGACTTGACTCTGAACAAAATAATAGTCACAGAAGATGAATGAATGACAAATTATTTTTAACCTCTCCGATGTTGTACATAATGTTTCTTAGGTTTTTTTCTGCTTGAAATTTTGAATAAAAACCGAACAAAAGTCGATGAGAGAGTTCCACAGTTACACTGAGCAGCAGGCAACAGAATACACACAGGATACAATATATAAGCCATGAAGTAAGGGACTTGAATTTACGAATATATTGTGTTGTTTTTCTGATGTTTCTTAATTTAAAGGTTTCTAAGAATGTCGGAAATATGATATTCCGTCAGGTTAAATTATGTAAATGTCATAAAATCAGCGCAATACATTCGCATATCAACGAACGAGCGCAGTCTGCACTACCTTGGAGGTGTTTCCGGTGCAGCAGAGTAAAGAGAATTGGGGTACTCGCGCAAAGCCTGTCGGGATACCGTTGGCCGGTGGGCGCCATATTGGAGAGCAACTATTGTTATAAAAAGAGACGGGGCTGCTGTTAGCTGAGTTAATGTTTTCTTTAAGTGTGATTTAAAAATATAAGGCATTTTCTACGAAGGGTCATGAAAGAAATGTCAGCGTAAGTCAGTGCCGTACAGGAGCGGTCTTTCTGTTGTGAATTTACTGCTGGAGATTTTGAAATAGTCGCGGCTATGCTAATTAGCCACCTAGCGTATTTTGTATTAGCTAGCGTGCAGAGAGAGAGAACATCAACAACCAAATGTCCTTTATGAAAATAGTGTTCTTAATGATTTGAACGAATGCTCAAAACATGAACGATGGAATCGATTTCGACCTAAATATGGGATGATGTTTATGTGGTTGATTTGAATTTTGGATATTATTAGATAATAATTATTTGTTTACTAGGCGAGGCGGTTAGTTCGAATATGGGCGCCGAGGTTAGCACCGCTGGACTGTCTGTTAATCAATGCAACCGCTGTAACATGTTTGATCCAGTGTTTGTTCACCATACTTGGATATGTGACAACGTTGTGATAACCGTTTGACAGTTTGAACTTGTTGGCCACAGCAAGCGACCCTTGACTAGCTATGGACTTGGGCTAGCATCCTTATTACACAACCTCAAATCCGTGGCAGAAGTGGTTTTTACTCAGGATGTGTAATTATATTATCATAATGGTTTAAAAGAAGAATGCGTTAGTGCACTAACTAAGAATGCGTGAGTGTTCTTGATCTATTGTGTGTCACAGCCATGTGAAGAGTTAATACTGTACTGCAATTGATCAATTCATAGGATTTTTATTGTTTTTATTTATATGTTTTTGTTAACATTCAACAAGTGCAGTGGCTACACAGCCTAATAGGACGGGACAGCTTTTGTATTGTAGTGGCTTTCCATATTCATTTTGAATATTGTCTATCTGACACACAGACATCTAATTATTATATTCCCTTATGTTGTTAATGTGTAAGGTGTGGTGAGACTAAAAGTATATATTTTTTAAGCATCTCTCGAAAGGGTGGGGAAAACAAAAATGTATTTCTTCACTTTACCCATGCTTTGTATGTTTAGCAGATAAGAAAAGGCTGTGAGATGCTTGTTCTTTTTGAGCACAACTTTATTTTGCATTGTCAGTATTTATCACACTGTTGTTATAAGTTGAGCGACTGAGTGGCATTGAGAAAAATTGGTCACAGATGAAAAAAAAAAAATCCCAAACAAAAAGCGGTTTGCATAGGAATGAGCAGCATTGCTTAGCCAGTGTGTAGGTAGTTGTTTGGGTTAGGACTCGACACCAAAGTCATCCTCGTCTGTTCGCTTAATAGCAATCCTCACTAAGGAAATTACAAACATGCTTGGAATGAGTTTTTGCAGTAGTATGGTTCATTGTTGATTTTAGAGAGAGGGAGATGTAAAAACCCATCCAGTTGTGGCTCCGTAACAACCCTAATTTACATATTTATTTATATATTGATTTTGTTTTAGTTGAGCATTTTTAGTCCAATCTATTTTATGTTTAGTGCTGCTAACGTTAAGTTAGACCGAACTCTTCCAGATATGTTGTGGCGATCATCAGCATTTCTGTAATGGCAACAAACTATCTGGAAGCAGCAAGTAACTTGTTGTATATAGATTTTAGAGATAATTTTCTCTAAATTATTTGTTTGATTATATAGTTTGATCAAGTTTAAATGAAATGGATAACTAAATGTTGATATATATAAAACAATATATTAGGTATTTTAAACAGTTAACATGGATATAACCATTTTTGTCCCTCACTCCTGTGGGTTTTTCCCCTCCTTTTCTTCAGCAGTTCGGGAAATAATATGCTTGGTGGGCAGCAGCCTCAGAAACACTATGGCATCACATCCTCAATCAGCCTGGCCTTTCCCCGTGAAATCGACCACATGTACACCCAGAAACTCATAGAGGCCATGAAACCTTTTGGAGTGTTTGAGGATGAAGATGAGCTTAATCACAGGTGAGCGCTTTAGGGCAGAGACAACATATGAGATATTTTTATACTGTTTAAATGTTTATGATGTTTGTATTCAGTGGCTGAAGAAATACTTGATGTTTGTCTTAAAAGATGTTAAGGATCCCACAAATTTCTTTTAGTCACTTAACATAAGCCATTTTTTGGCCTGATCATAGATCACTGGCATGAGTTCAGAATAAGTGTAATTTATTGTAAACCTTCTCCAAGTTTTTACATTGAAAGTATTTTCCAAGCTACATATCAAGTTAATGTTTGTGATCTAAAGGTGATGTTCTAAGCTTTTAATTAGTTAATTTATTTATTTTAAATCTCAAATTACGTTCTATTGAACATTTAGTGCACTATGTAAGTTTGACAGCATCAAATTTATGGAAGTTTATGGAATTTCTACGGAGTTTATGAATTTGGATTTTATAGTTTGGTTATTCAGTCTGGCTGTATAAAATTGTAGGCTAATTAAATTTCTAGTTAATTGTATAGTAGGTGAGGTAAGTAATCTTCTAAGTAATCAAAATTCATGTGCGATTTTTACAGCAGTTTGTCTGCCCTTGGTTAGTTGTATGAGCCAATTAAGCTTCAGAGCTTTTTTCTTTTTCCACATTTAAATTTTTTTGGAAGGTGCCATCATCTTTGGTTGTAATGCTGATTGACTGCCATGGTGATTTATGACAAAGATACGTTGACATAGAGTAAAGCAGAGTTGAGTGGAGTTGTATGTACAACATGGTGTTTTCTAGCAAAGAAATGGAAAAGAGGAAAACTAAAGAAAGGGGACCATACAGAGAGAAGTTAAATGCCAATACCAAGCAGTGGTATTTCCAGAAACTTGTAGAGATGGATAACATTGGTGATACGGATACATACAGGTCATACGGATTAGAGACAGTGACGCTCACACTTCAGACACATTTCAGTGTAAAGTCAGGAATAACCACCATTCTCAAAAGAACAAGTCTTTTTAAATCTTTTTAAACAATGTTAAAAAGCTATCCAGCACTCTTTGAAAGATCAGTGGTACCCTTCAGTAATGTTAAAGCCAGTTTAACTTTGCTTTGTGGTATCAACTCACAGGATGAGAACACAGCAAGAACATACTCTGATGAATGTTGTTGAAAATATCTTTCCGTCTTACTTCAGCTATCCAACTCATTCAGCATCTCCCCGTCACCTTGGCAACCTGCTTTCCTTCAGGCCTTTTCCATTTCATAAATTTTTTTTTTTTTTTTTTTTTTACATCGAGTTGTTAATTTTGCTTCTAAAATGATCGTGTGACCTGCTGTGGCAGTTGTTGATGCAGCAGTTTTGTCTTTGCATCGTGCACCATTTACTAAAATCAAGCTACTCAACTTAGAATACACAGAGAATGTCTTTTTCACCAGCAGTGGTACCAACACACAATTGACATTCTACTGTCGACAAACACAGCAAGTTCAATACGCAGCTGTTTTCGGTGGTTCAAGAATTATAGGACTGTACTGCAGCGTGAAAGTCATTTTCATTGCTCTGATTTTAATGATCCACTGACCAAGCTATTATAATAAATAAATGTATTTTTTATCATTTGTATTGATTAAAAATTCCAACAAGCTATAAAATTAAGTCGCAATTACAGTTTACTGACAATGGTGGCAATTGAACTTAAGTCTTTTTTTCACTTACAGGCTTGCAGTTCTTGGTAAACTGAATTCATTTGTTAAAGAGTGGATTGCAGAAATCAGTGAATCAAAGGTAAACCTACCTACCTATCCTCCCACTTTTTTGTCCCTAGGTGAACATTCCTAAATTAATGTTTTCTATTTCAGAATCTGCCACCCTCAGCTGTAGCAAACGTTGGGGGCAAGATTTTTACTTTTGGGTCTTATAGACTGGGAGTGCACACAAAAGGTACACTTAACTCTTGATCCGTGACTTGAAAAGCATCTTTAAATCAGACTTTCTCACAAGTTGGACTTTTGATTATAATGAATCGACACCTTAAATTGTACAAATGTGCAGGTGCTGATATAGATGCCTTGTGTGTGGCACCCCGTCATGTCGAAAGGAGTGATTTTTTCACATCTTTTTTTGAAAAACTCAAACAGCACGACGAGATCAAGGATCTTCGGGTAAATCCTCCTCTTTACTGTGTTTTCATTTGTTTAATTGGATATTATGTCCTAATGTCTACAAGATGATTTTTTTTTATTATTATTATTTGAATATTTGTATTTCAGGCTGTAGAAGATGCATTTGTACCAGTGATCAAATTCAAGTTTGATGGGATTGAGGTAGAGTGGCTACAAAAAAAAGATGTGATTTTTTATTTGTGTATAATGCAAACATTGTTCTTGATTTTAATCTCAACCTCCTCTTCTACAGATTGATCTTCTTTTTGCAAGGCTTGCCCTGCAGTCAATCCCAGATAACCTGGACCTTAGAGGAGATTCACTGCTCAGAAACCTGGATATTAGATGTATTCGCAGTTTAAATGGTAATTCTGTATGTTCTTAACCTCGTCAATTTTTACCACTCTGTTTGAGTGTTGGTCGTTCTTTTCATTCTAACCTGTCTTTTCTCTCAATGCCATGTTGGGCAGGTTGTCGTGTTACTGATGAAATCCTGTACTTGGTGCCCAACAAAGAGAACTTCAGACTTACTCTACGGGCCATCAAACTGTGGGCTAAGCGTAAGCATTAACTGGATTATTTCTTCCACTGCTCCTTGTGACTATTGCAGATTTTGTATTGTAAAATTTACCTCTGTGACATGGTTTTGAAAAGTACACTTAATAAAAGTCTACTGGTCATAGAGCAGCACTTAGCTGTATGCATGTGTGTATATATGTATATATAATATATATACTTTACTTGTGCATCTAATGCAGTTGCCTTGTTTGAACACTCATGGTCCAAATTTGCATAATACTTAGAATTAAAATATGTTCACAAATGCTGTTCACATGACTTCATCCTTTTCTGGAGAGCCTTAGGCACTTGTGGTTAGACAACCATGTTAAAACTGTTTTTAAAAATAAAAAAATCCTTTCAGTAGCTTTTAAAGGACACCAGTCCTGTGTCTCGGCAGTCTGCACTGCCTAAGAATGATGCAGACAGAGGAAGCTGGGCATTTTAGCTGACTTGGGAACTCTATTTCTGGTTAAAATCACTTTAGACACTACTGTATAATTCATTGTTTTTTTTGGTCTAGCATTTTCTATGGCTGAATACCTTTGTTTATTGACTGAATTTTATAGATTTTTTTTTTTCTCTGGGATTGTATTCATTATTTTCAAGTAATGCTACACCTATAGTACATTATATTTAAAACTTTTAATATCATAGCAACTTTTAGCTTTGTCTATTTTTTATTTAGAACAAAATATGCATTGTTTCATTGAGGGGTAAAAAGGTCTTAACTTTTCATCATAAATTTTGTTTAAAACGATGTAATTTAATCAAATAGAATTATATGGCGTTGCACATTTTACAACTACATTTATGTTATTCTAATTTTGCAATAGATTTACACATGAAGTATATTTTAAAATCGGAAAATATTTTGATTTAACCTCCCATAAAAAAGTTAAATCTAGTTAATATCCACTAAGGGGCGCCAGAACACAGCTTATATTAAACCCTCTTGGGTGCCTGAACTGTACTGAAATCATTCAGATTTGTTTTTGTTGCTTGCATTTTGGGGAGGGCTGTTGCATTGCACACACTAAAATGTAAGTAATATTCTTACATGTGAAATCTAGTCTTCATTCTTGTTTTTTTCCTTCTCCAAATCTCTTTCCAGGTCGTGGGATCTACTCCAACATGCTTGGATTCCTTGGTGGTGTGTCTTGGGCGATGCTGGTGGCCAGAACCTGTCAACTTTACCCAAATGCTGTGGCTGCCACACTTGTGCACAAATTTTTCCTTGTCTTTTCCAAATGGTATGACTCTTAAAATTAATATTAAACGAGCCATATATTTCTTACAGTTTATAACTTTTAATACTTATTGATCATATGCATTTTAATTAAGCATATTTCATCTAATAGTAGAAATATGAAAAAGGTGCGACCAGAGAATTTCACAATACACAAAATGTCAAAATATTCAGATTTGTTAACGATGGCATTTACTTAAATAGATTGTCTAAATATTAAATTAATAAGTGTGTACATAAACCACAGTAAAAATGCACACATTGATATTCAACAGGATATGCAGAAATGCTCTATTAAAATTAGTCTTACAGGTACAGTTTATTTAAAAATATTCTCATCTTTGGACTGACCTTGCACTCTCTCTCTCTCTCTCTCTCTCTCTCTCTCTCTCAAAATTTTCGATAGGCACATGCCTCTGCTTTTAATTACAAACTTTTCTCATTTTTACTTTCACTTTTTCGTCACTTGCAGTTTTACATAAGCCACAGCATAATTTGCTGTAGTTTCATTAAGAGATCAGTGCAGGCTGAACCTTATTTCATTTTTAATATAGATTCTATTAGGGGTTAAACAGTACATCAGAGAAGACATTGCTGCTTCACATACAAAAATTTGACATGAAAATGTGCAATTTACAACTTGTATGTTTGCGTTCTATTAATTATGCATTTTAAAGGCTTGCACTGCAATGGTTTGAACACCAGAGGTCTCATTCTATCTAACCCTTAAAATATTTTCTATAGAAAGCACTCTGACAGTGCGCTGCCGATCACATAGACTGACGCATTAGGTTATTTTCTACACAGCCACAGTGCAACAACTAAAAAAGAGCTCTCGTAGTACCTTTCAAATGATGCCAGCCCTGCTGTGATCTACTTCACTGAAGAATAATTCTGTAGAAATTGGGCAGTGTTTGTGGGACGAGGAGGACTTCTAATTCTGGTCAAATTGACACCTTGCTTTAATTAAGATGCTGCTATGGAATCATTTTCAGTCAGTAATTTTCCCCAGGTCAGAGACTTGGCTTATTTAATCAATTTTTGGGCAGATTTTATATTAAACTTCTTTTCATAATGTGACTTTTAATATAGAGACAAAATAGCATGTTTTGTTTGTTATACAAAAATATACAAGTCTTTTCAGTTAACACGTATTTCTTTATTAAAATTTTGTTTGAAATCTTGTCGAAATTGCATTGAATCATAAAGCCAGTGTCACAGTTGGAACCATATCATGATGGGAATGTAGATACAAAAAGTGTGAAAACCTTTTAGCTTGGATGGGAACACAGCAAACATAAATTATTTGTTCTCTGTTGTAGTAAATTGCTCCTTTTTTGGTCTTTCATGCCATGGATGTGTCTGGGCACAAATTCTGCAAAATGCTTCATGGTTTTATGCATGAATGAACCAGGTGGAACTCAACTGCACTTTACTACTTCTTTAAGCAGAGCTTTCCATCTCGCCATGAATGTGCTAAATAAGGGTGAGATTCATAAACTGTGCAGTTTACTAAAGAAAAGAAAAGTAAAGATTGGAAAACCGTTGGGTGACACAAATCACAAGCTATTTGTGTGTACTGAGCCACATTGAAAGTCGCTAAGGTCACTTGTTTACTCATTTCCCTAGCATTTAGCTGGTGTCCCTGATACATTGAGGTCACAGCACATATGATTTGATGTGTAATTTGTGGGAAAGTAGTTACTGGACTTGATAGATATCTCGCTTTATGTAAATTTTTATGGGTCTGTTTGTTTATTGCTCATCAGGGAGTGGCCAAACCCTGTGCTCTTAAAGCAACCTGAAGATAGTAACTTGAATCTGCCAGTCTGGGACCCACGGGTAAGCCCATGTTTGATACACAAGTATACCTGAAGACTAAGAATGAAAGCTTTGAACATGCTTTATATTAAACCCACTCTGACTTGTTACTTGTTTTGCCCCTAGGTAAACCCATCGGACAGGTACCATTTGATGCCGATTATCACACCTGCATATCCCCAGCAGAATTCTACCTACAATGTGTCCACCTCCACTCGTACCATCATGAGCGAAGAGTTCAAATATGGTTTGTTTTAAGTGAATGCAAACATGCACAACTGCACTAGCTCTTAAACTTTTTGTAGCCAAGGACCTATTTAACTCTAAAATAAACTTCATGCATTCCTCAATGCAGATAGATTTCCTTATTAAAATTTAATGTGTACAGATGATTTTATATATATATATATACAGTGTATATATGTATGTATGTGTATATATATGTATGTATGTGTATATGTATGTATGTATGTGTATATGTATGTGTATATATACAATGTGTGTGTGTGTGTGTGTGTGTGTGTGTTATACACATATATACACACATTAAATGATCCTATGCATGCTTGCGCATCCCAGACTCCTGGGGTCACCAAGCCCCATTTTGGAAACACTAATCCTATTTGCAGTACATTTTATTTTCTTCTCTCAGGCCTTACAGTTACAGATGAGATCCTTCAGGGTAAGGCTGAATGGTCCAAGTTGTTCGAGCCACCAAACTTTTTTCAAAAATACAAGTATGTATAATATATGATTAATACCATAATTTTATAAGTCTTTACTAATTGGTTGCATATATACTGAGACCTTATAACTAATTAAAATGTGAGCACACATTTTTCTTTTGTTTGCATACAGACATTACATTGTGCTTACTGCCAGTGCATCCACAGAGGAGAACCACCTTGAATGGTAAATAATAGCATTTTTCATTGGAAATTTAAAATGGCTATGAAGACATAAGAGACACTGTGGATGGTCCTATTTATGTGCTCATCTGCTTTCTTTAGGGTTGGTTTGGTTGAGTCGAAGATTAGAGTCCTGGTTGGCAATTTGGAACGAAATGAGTACATCACTCTTGCTCATGTGAATCCACAGTCTTTTCCCTGGTCGAAGGAGAGTCGTAGTGAGTAAGTGTCCCTCACTTAAGATTCACACACCATTCAAAACCTTATTGAAGTCCTCTTGTGTACAAATGGCTCGAGCCATGTCATATGCTTATTTATGAGGCTTTTATTTGTTTTTACAGAAATGACTTCATTTCGATGTGGTTCATTGGAATAATTTTCAAAAAGTTAGAGAATGCTGACTGTGTGAACATTGATCTGACTTATGACATCCAGTCCTTTACAGATACTGGTAATTATTTTTGTCTTTACTTTTTTTAAATACAGTGGAACCTTGGATTTTGAGCATAATTCGTTCTGGAAGTGACTAAAGTCTTTATTTGGTAAACTGGTGTGTGTCTGTGTGTGTGAGTGAGAGAGAGTCATCCTACACACCAACCAAACCCAACGATTACCCACAATTCCGCAGTTCCATGAGAGAGAGAAGAACCATTGGTTTAGTTGTGATCATGTGACGCTTGTCCATAAAACAAGAAGCCCATGTGTGCCTCAAGATATTCAATGATGCGTGGTACTCGTATATCAAGACTCGCTCAACAAGATTTCTTAAATTACATAAAATCTTTTTTTTTTTTTAAATGCTCGTCATATAGAACGTTCGCAAACCGGGTTACTCACAACCTGAGGTTCAACTGTATTTATTTTTTCTGTAGTTTACATTTTTTGGATACTGTTTTAATGTTAAAGGCATAAAGATTTTTGGTATAGCTGGTACAGCTGCTTTCTGTGCAGTCTACAGGCAAGCCAGTAACATTAACATGCTGAAGGATGGGATGACCATCGAAGCCACACATGTGAGGAAGAAGCAGCTTCATCAGTACTTGCCTGCTGAGCTTGTGCAAAGAGGCAAAAAGAAGGTAGAAGTTCTCTAAAAATAAATTAGACGGTTAATAAAACTTGTACAAATGGTTAGATATTTCTTTAATATTAATAACTAGTTAATTTTACACAGCTCAGATTAATTGATGTGTATTTTACTAACTCTTCAGAGCTTGGGAGATCTGAATCGCAGTTCAAATGGTGGTGGGTCTAAACGCTGTTCGCTGGATGGCAGTCAACTGGACAGTTCCAGAGACACGGATACAGGAACCCCGTTTAGCTCTCCTACCCCAGTCAGCAAAAGCTGCAAATCAGCCTCCACTCCTGAAGACAGGTAATTCTAGTGATAAGTTTTTTCTCGTTTATATGCATAATTACAATTCTAAATATTACTGTACTTTTAATTTTCCCATCTTGACCTCAGTTCTTTTCTGCCGTTTTAGCATTACCCCACCCAAGCCTTCAGTTCCCATGTTTGTGGATAGCTCCCCATCATCTCCTCCAAAGAATGAGCCAGGAATGTCCATTCCAGTTATTGGAGCAAGTGAGTGTTTGTTTGTTGTCCGATCTTCATCTCCAACCCCTCCTATCCCCCCCCCCCCCCCCCAAAAAAAAAATTGTAATGGTAAAGAATACATATACTTCCTGGTTTTGACTAGCTTGTACAGGAATTCTTCCTATAGTCACTTTTAAAACGTGGTCATTTGAATTTACTCTTGACGTTTTTGTCTTTCACATTCCTGCTGTACCACCTCAGAGACATCAGTCACCCAGGTGGCCAAGCCCACAGTGCCTGTCACAGGGAGCACGATTCCAACGGTGGTGGGCCGAAATGTGATGCCACGCATGAGCCCTCCCAACACCAGCTCATCTGACCTGGCCAATGGTGTTAATGGAGCTGCACCCAAGAGGCCCCACTCGCCTTCACTGGATGAACCACAAAAGAAACTGAAAGACACAGAGCCAGTAAGTAGACCACTACCACCCAAACTGTTGCATGTCATAAAATGTTCATTGGAACCTTCAGATGCACAGTAATTTATGCAAGTAGCATTTATGTTTTCATTCATCATTGAAAACAGATTTAGCATTTTTCTAATACATACACTTAATCCTTTTTTTTATTAAATTTTTTCTCTCTTCTCATTTAGACTTTTCACCCTTATAAATATTAAGTATTTGCACTTGACTATCTGCAATTATCTTACCCTCAAGAGGCTTCTTGTGTATGTTCTATTATCTTTACACAGCAGGTCTTCTCTGGTGATTATACATTTAAAGAACCATACCCTCCTTCATCTAATGGCCAGGAAACAGGTGATGACCCAGCAGGGGTAAGTCTGGTTTACATGTGAAAATCATGTATACCTTGTTTTTATTATTATTATTGTTGTTGTTGTTATTTTGTAAATCCTTACTGAATATTTGTGTATTCTCAAAAATATGTATATATATATTTTAAAATGTCTATTGAAATCTCTTCTGGACAGGACAGTCATGCTATTACAGAGCCTATGCCCATTCCCACTATCGATACATCAAGGACACAGGTATTTGACATTTTGGGATTTTTGTCAATCAAAATACAAAATAAAGCAGATTATATCATGTCCATCTGTCTGACTTTTCAGAGACTGCCCAGTAAAGAACTGCCAGATGCGTCTTCCCCAGTACCTACAAGCAACCTGCGTGTCATTAAGAACTCAATCAGACTCACTCTTAACCGATAGCAATGAACCCTCCATAGGTAATGGTAAATGGGTCAGCCATTCCAGGATTTCTTTTTCCCCATTCTTAATTTACCATCATTCAGACTGTGCCTGCAGGCTACTTGAGAAAGCCAGGCAACCTGTGTACAGCATCAAAGCTTTTAATTTCAAGCTGCCACAGGTGCTCGTCTGATCTTCCTTGAGACATTATAAAACATCAGTATATCAGTATAAAGTATTGGACTACGTTTTTTTTATATCAATATACTGCCTCAATGTGTCAAAGATACTTGCTAAATGGACACCGGAACATGTTTTCAAATGTAACTTGTACAGTAGATGTAGTTTGTATATAATGTCTTTAAAGTTGTTGTTAATCTTTCTATACAATTCTGTTGTTTTTACTAACAAAAAAAAAAAAGTTTAAAAAAAATTTTGTGTAAAATATTTTTTTTTCTTTCCCCGTTCTTTTTTTTTTTTTTTTTTTTCACTTCTCAGTCTTTTGCTATGACTTGTCATGGTTTTGAATAGTCTTTAGCCCAGGACATTTTTGAAGGCTGAGTGAGAGCTGAGTGAGCCTGCCTCGTCCTAAACATGACCTATTTACCAATATTGACCCTTTGACCTAGCATGTGTGTTTACCGCTTCTGCAACAAAATGTGAAGGCTAAGGTTAGATATACTTTGTAAGGTCAGGACAGAGCAGGTCATGTTCAGTTTGTGATTTGCTGAAATGAGTTATATTATTGCAGTATGAGTGTAGAGTGAATTCTGTCTGTCTGAGTGAGTGAGTGAGAGATTTATTCCCTGACTTTCGGGCTTGACCCCTGCACCTCCCATGGAGGTTTTTTTGGCAGCCGCATATTACTTCCAGCAAAATGAGATAAAAATTCAATGTGTTTTTTTTTTGTTGTTGTTGTTTTTGTTTTCCCCTCCACAAACCACTGCTCCCTCCATAGATGTACAGTTTAAAAAAAAAAGTATTAAAATGAGGCTCGCTACTCAGTTGGGGTTTCTTCACCTTTTATTTATTTGCTGATTTGTACTGAATAACTTTTATATTGCAGGCGTTGCAGTTTGAGATTTCTTCAAACCTCAATTCCACCAACAGGTTTTGACATTTTGTGTTGAACTTGTTTTGGGGGGGAAAATACAAACTATATATACACACGTGTCCTTTTTTCTTTGGTAGGGCAAAAGTTCTATTTCAATACGTATTTTTGTATATAATGTATTCTGCCTCATTGAAACTGAGACCATAAAAAGTTACAAAACCCCATAACGGCTGCTGTCCTCACTGCACATTAATTTGGTTATATACTTCGTAATTTCCACCGTGATGCACTCGCACACATCCATTTCCTCATAGGAAGTTTGGTGGAATCGTCCTGTCTTGCTCTTTTCGTCGTCCATTTCAGAAAAAAAACCGCTGCTTGTTACACAAACAGCAAAACCATGAACGAGGATTGTGTTGAGGAGTGTGATTTTAATGTGATTTTTTTTTTTTTTTACAATTCCCTTTTGTAGGCTGTAATATAAACAAAACTTCATGGGTGCGCCACTTGGTGTGTGTAAGTCGGATGAACTCCTGTGCCGGGTTACCATCTTATGGTACTTCTCTTACTGACAATTTGCCATGCAAAGTTACCGAAGGTCGCGCCTAATGATCGGAATAAAGCTTTGTAGAAGAGACCTGTCCAGTAATGGCAGTAGCGAGTCTGATGTAGTTTAAGGTTATACTTTGCCGAATAAACCCTCCCTTTAGACGTAGCTGTAGTACACTAACCGAGTCGTTTTAAATGTCATTTTTTTAAATAGCATGGTCGCGTAATAGCTCGTCCATACCCGTGTTTGCGTTCATATTTTACCGAATATGCTTGGGTGGTTTGGCATCATCGCGTCGACTAATGTTTTTTTTTTAACTGTTTATAGGCTATTCGGCATGTATTTCGTTAAACCGTGTTTAACTAAATTTTTTGTGATTTAATAGTCAGCGAATCCCTATCTATTTATTTTTCTATTGTCTGAAGTAAACTTCCTTGTTCTCGTTTTTCTGGGAGATTCCCATTTCTCCGTGTAGGCGAATGACGTTACAGGGGGATTACCCTCGAGATGACGAAGGAACTGCAGAACGACTTCGGTCTTTTAAGATTTTTGTACTATGTTCACAACATTTTAAAAAGTATTATTTGCATACATTTAGCAAACGTCAAAATTCTAGACTACGAATAGCGTATATTAGTCTTGAACCGTCTTTCTATATTCATATAACTTCCCATTATTCCTAATGAATTCATTTAATCCCTTGTGTCTGTTGATTTAGGTTTCACACGTAAACAGCTTGTTCAGGCTGCCGGTTCTGCTTCTTAACAATACGTTTTCTGACTTTTCATGAAAAACTACTCGATATAGTGCTACGCGTTTGTAATGTAGCGGTTTGGCTAGTGGGGGTGTTGTCCGTATTGGTACGCTTTGTTCCGATTGGTTGTAGATGAAGATGGGTGTGTTCTGGGCTGGGGAATTCCCGAAACATGCCATTGGTGATGTGACGGTCGAGTCTTTTCGTGGAGGCAGTTCTCTCGGTTCAGATTAACTATTTGACTCCCAATCGGTTCATTGAAAGTTTCAACAAAACTATTGGTTTCCTTTTAATGATAACATTTATTATAAGTAAATATAAAATCAAACAAAATACATGCAAAGTACTGAGTAGCTAGCCTGACAGCCCATTATATTGATATGATTTCGCAGCGGTGTCTGCATTTACCTAGGATAATTCTTGCATGCCATTTTGCTATTTATGTATACTTCCTAATACACCATTCCTATCCTACACTCATACAACCTTCCTGCAAAGGGAACAGAGTCAAACGTACCGCTTAGTAATACATCTCTCGTTTGTGATTTGTGAATACACTACGCCAGGGAATCATAAATACAGAGAACTGATGTGTCACATGATCTGTTCGGTTCGTCTTCTTATAAACGACTCTTCAGTAGTAGTAGTAGTAGTGTGAGCCGAGTCAAAGAACCGACTCTTTGTCGGGGGACTCGTCAGTACTTAACATCAGAGCGTTCATTCGTCACTCATTCAGTCGGGTTCATACACACGTACGCTACTGTACACTGCTGTCAGGGTGTCCACAGACATGGATGGTAAGTATAAAACTGTTTAATTTATCTTTTTTTTTTTTTTTTTTATATATATATATATATATATATATAAAATTTTACTTGTATCATCAATGTAATTGTTATAACTTAATTTCAATATAAATCAATATAAAAACCATATTAATTTGTAAAAAAAAAATATATATATATATATATATAATGATTATGGTTAAGCTTGACAGCATCTCATATGTAAATAATGAACTAGTTTACTTACTTTCAGTCGTCTAGTGGAATTAGCTATTTGAAATAATCATTGATATCCAACAACTAAGAGTTTGTACGTTTATAACTAAACATTAACATACAAACGAATTAAACTGATTTAAGCCAAACGATTCTGAAAGTGTGAAGTATGAAGAGTTGATGAAATTTATGGCAGACACATCCGCAGAAGGAAATCAAAATGAGGAACATCTGTCAACTGCTTTCGACTTCAAGTTCCCATTAACAGAGTCCTTATCAAACTGTGCGCTTGTTCCTTCCATGTACTGATTTCCTCTCGTCTTTTCTTGCACAGCTCATTTCCCTGTACTGAACAGTAAGTTAACAACTGCTAAAGATATGCCAAGTTTATCATTTGCTTCTAACTCTTGCTTATTTGCCTACTTTCCTCTTTCTTTTTTTAAACTCTGGGTAGCTTGCTGAGGTTGTAGTATAGGTCACTTCCTGTGTGTGTGTTGCATGCAGAGCAGGTAGATGTGACTGAGGTCATTTGTGTGTAGGCACTGCTCTATAGCGCTTTCTACATGCGCCTGATGGAGATCTGGCCAGTACGCATCCTGGATGCAGATCTCAGCTCCCCTAGTGTTGATATTCTGTATCCTACCCTTGTCTCAAATTCTACAGACAGAGATCTCAGTGGACTTTCTTTTTTTTTTTTTTTTAAAGAAAAAGACACATGAACAGGAACTGAGCATCTCATGCCATGCACAGCTGTGCCAGAACAGCTGCGTGATAAAGCTTTGATAATCATAATCGTACCCTGTGGTCCACTGGCACATCAGAGGGCCTGTGAGCAGTGTATACAAACAGGTGTAGCAACGGGGAAATTATTTGATGTCGGCTGTGGTTACAATCAGGTTCTGAGGAAAAATACTGTGGTGTACAGATGTTTAGATTGTGAAAGGTTCGCAGGGTTTCTGCTTTTGTATAATTTTTGCTGCTTTCTGGCATATAGGTTTCTCTGAAATCTGGTTATTTTGCTTTGATTTGAATGGGATCTGTCCATGTTTTCACTGTGTCTTTAAATGTTTTGAAAGTTGCTACTATGGCTCAGATTATTTGAATAAGCATTCAACTGTCTAAGCTCTTTTTATTTCACCAATTAGTGGGAGAGCCCTGTGTTCAGATCTTTGAACAACCCAAACAAAGAGGCATGCGCTTCAGGTATAAGTGTGAAGGCCGATCAGCAGGGAGCATACCCGGAGAAAGAAGTTCAGACAATAATAGGACTTATCCAAGCATCCAGGTATGCAGCATACAACTCCTATTTCATACAGATTCCCATTCATTGGTCATCTTTATTAAACAGTGCTAAACATTTCTAAATTGTTTCCTCTTTGTTTTTAGATTCTGAACACCTGTGGAAAAGGAAAAGTGCGTGTGTCACTGGTGACCAAAAATGAGCCATACAGGCCACACCCACATGACCTGGTGGGAAAAGACTGCAAGGATGGATATTACGAGGCAGAATTTGGACCTGAACGCAGAGTTATTGCGTAAGTCAGAACTCATTCTTAACTTACTGGAATCACATACGCTCTGGCTAAACACCAAGCATTCAGTTTTATTAAATTTTACATTTTTAAATATATGTTAAAGCAACACAATCAAAATAAAATATGACATTTTTTCTCTCTTAACTTTGTTTGTATGTTTGTATGTATGTATGTATTTGTGTATGTATGTATCCATATATAGATAGGTTTACAGCAAACTATATCGCCCTGCCTGCTCCCTTTACGGATTTTCAATATTAAAATGCCCTATGTCCACTTACTGCCCCCACACCACCATGCACATACTGTAACACACTGTCCATCTTTTGTTCAGTATCTAAATGTTTCTCAGAAGGATTGTCGTGAGGGAATTCCCCTTGTATGCAAAACTTGAACCTGCAGTGTTTTGTCCCGTCACTGTCCACTACTCTGAATTTTATTTAACTCACTAACATTTTGTCTAGGCCCTTGTTTTGATCTTTTTTTTTTTTATAGTTTCCAGAACCTAGGCATCCAGTGTGTAAGGAGAAGAGAGGTCAGAGATGCCATTTTGCAGAGAGTGACCCGAGGTCTCAACCCATTCAATGGTGAGGATATATATATTTTCTAGATACTTTTGGTGTCATAGCACTTCTCTCCTTCTCTTCACAGTCTTACATTTTGTTGTTATATAAGGATAGTATCAGGACATTGGTCATACAAATTAGATGGGCATGAGCAGATATGACAGTGTAAATCACTACATCCTTTCTTTCACTGCTAATCTGGTTGTGTTTGAGAAACAGTGGTATCATTAGGAAAGAAAAAAAGGCTACTTCCCTTTTTAGTACCGCTGTTGCACAAGTGGCTGCGTTGTCACATGGCATGTGACCAGGGGAAATTTATACGTGCAGGAATAGAGGACTTTATTTATGCTGCCTAAAATATAAAGAGAAAGTTTTGCTATGTACATTAATGCTTGTATTGTAATCTCAATGTAAATATATATATATATATATATATATAAACAGTTCTTTACAAATTATTTAAAAAAACAACACTAAAGAAAATGTGAGACTCGCCGCAGTCAGCATGTCTTTCATAGTGCATTCAAACTTATTATGTGTAAGACCATTATGATGCTCTTGGGTTTGTCCCTATAGAGCCTGGTCCTGGAGTACCCCCTCTCAGGCACATTTTAGTGTTTTCCCTGCTATAAATACACCCACTTTAACTCAGGAAGGACAGTTGATTAGTTGAATTTAATTAAATCTGTACTCTGGAAGCCGGATTAGAAACCTGCGCTAGAGAGAGTCCTTTCCAATATCACGGTGTGCATTTTAACAAGGATATCTACAGGATTGCTTTGACATCGTTTTTTCTCAATAGCACGAAGTATGACTAAGGAATTGACAGAGAACTCAATAAAAAGTAATAAGTAATAAGTAATAACAGCACTTAGGACCTTTTAACAACCTTTTTAGTGTATGTACATGACAGGAGTATTACACTCTCATTTTGGTAATGTAGAAGCAACAGACCAGGTTGTCCTGTTATTACTTCCTCTTGTCCACTTCTTTAGACTTCAAGATGACTCTCACTTCTGCTGAGTGCTCAGTGTTTCCCAAACTAATGACATGGTCCACCCTTTTACTTCCTTAAAGCAACAGAATCTTTTTTGTGTTTAAATACAGAATGGAGAGGAATCGGGCAATCTGTAAATACAATATATGTGAAACAAAACTCTTGGCTGCGTCACTGTATTAAAATGACTTTTGGTATTAGTTTGGATGTTTGGTCATGCGTGGAAGGGAGAGCTTGCCAGCTATGAGCTCACTTCGCTCATGGTGTCATGCGTTATTGGCCTTTTTGACTCATGTGTATGGTTTTCAATTAGTGTTCGTCTAATATCTGTTTTATATTTGAATGACATTTATGTAGCGAGAGGAAAAACCTCAGTGAAGTGAGAGAAAAAAAAAGTGCAACAGCAGTGGCTGGAGATATGTGTAGGTCTGTCGTGTAGGTCTCCCTGTCCCTATTGCATCCTCCCATCTGCCTACATTCACCCAAATGCTTGGTCTATCAACACCCACAAGCCTTCGCGTTTAGTTGAAGTGTTACTGTGTCCCTTTACACACACACACACATATGCAAAAACGGTGCACGCACATCACCTCCTCATTTTCACACTCTGCCTCTACACCCACTCACCCCTCCTACCCACTCTCATGTATCAGTGTGCCTACAAAGTCATTTTTCTATCTGTTTCTCCTTCTGTGTGTTCTACACTCTTCGTTTCTATATCTATCCACCTCTCCCTCTCATTTCTTTTTCCTCTTTGAGGGCTTGTGGTTTAAGCAGAGGCTGAGCTCCTAACGTCAGGTTAACAGCCTCTTCACAGCAGAGTCGTCATCGGTCCTCGGAGCTTTCTCGATTTTTGGTTCTCTGTGATATTTCCACCTGCGGTGACCTCACCTCGGTTGTCAGCCGCACGTCACACTGGCCGTGGGCGGGAGAGTCCACTGCGAACACTCCTGAAAGAGAGAATGAGTGGGCATGTGTGCACGCACTCAGAAACAACTTCACACGCATTTTGTATAGAGTGTGTGTGTCTGTATTTGTAGATGTGCGTGGGCACATCAGTGACATACCCGGGGATACCGCTGAGTAGCTTTTGCAGCAGTATGACGTAGAAAGAGCGTCACTCTGATAGTTTCAAGATAATCAGGCTTTGAATGAATTTCATTTTTTGGTCTGTCACATTACTCCACTCTGAATCTGGTGCTGTTCTTTTTTTCATTCCTTCCGTCACCTCTGTCTTTTAAAGTGGTGTCATTATACAGAAGTGTAAAAGTAATGCATACTAACAAACTCTTCGGTCTGTTTGTATTTGGTGGTGTAGTTCCCCGGGAGCAACTCTTGCAGACGGAGGAATATGACCTGAACGTGGTGCGCCTATGTTTCCAGGTCTTTTTACAAGATTCAACTGGATGCTACAGCATTGCGCTGACACCAATCATCTCCAATCCCATCTATGACAACCGTGAGTTGCCACAAAACACATCTCCTGTAGACCATGATAGATTTGGTAAAATTTCATTATGACTTGTTAAAGCAATTAGTCTGCTGTGAACTTTAAATAAATCAAAAGTGCCTACATGTACAGTGGCTTGCATAAGTATTCACCCCGGTGCACCCCACTTTTCCATATTTCAGCATGTTACAACTTAGAACCTAGAATCCTTAAATGAAATTATATGCAATTAATCTACACAAAGCAACCCATAAAAAAAAACAATCAGAAACAATCAGTATCATCAACAAGCAACAAAGGAGTTAATTAGTTCTGGTGCAACCAGATGCCATCAGAGGTTACGTAAGTTGAGCTGAGTTGAATGTTGTTCAATTGTCAGCAGTTTAAGAATTAAAGTCACAGATCATCTTAATATATAGTAAATACAACATCACAAAGACAATGAGCCATCAAAACAAGTTTGGAGGAGGGCGTGTGAAAAATGATCGATCATGGTTTGGTTATAAAAATAATCGAGATAATAACAGAGCATGTTAAATCTGTTATTTTGGAAATGTAGGAATAGGGCAAAAGCAAAACCTCGAGGAGTCTGCTCAACAAAAGTTACGGAAAGGTTAAGGAGCAGCAACAAAATGTTCCATGTATATAAAATAAAAGGTTTCAAATAAAGCAAGTTGAATTTTGTTTTTCGTTCTTGATTACTTAATGATCGTGGATGCCTTTAAGTGTACATAAGCATGAAGAATTTCGACATGTTTATTGGGTTAGAATTGACAGATGTCACAGAGCTGTAAGTGGGACTTATCACATTACAGGAAGTAAGTATGGCCCCATTTAGCACTTCCTGAGCTGCTAGGTAGTGTGAGTACCGCGTATAAGCGGAAATCACTCTTTAGAGGGCTTTATGGGCCAGTGTCACGTTGGGTAACGCAGTGCAAGATAGAGTCAAGGAAAATGTGTTGTGTGTGTAATACCTGTGAGGTGAGTTCTTTTTGTCGTGGTCACTGACAGCGCATGAACAAGTGTAACTGAGAAACACTTTCCTAAAATAGATACTTTAATACACTTTAAACACTTAAAGAGGAAGTGTGACACAGCCCCACCCTCACATTATAAAACAGAACCTGCCAGTCTGCTGTATACTTTAATCATTTACTCATGTCCTTTCGTAGCAAAAAGCGTGATATTTTGAGGTTCTGCTTATTTCTGAGGTTTGTGAATTTAGAAGGGGCTCATCCAGAGTAGCCATTTGATCATTTTTGGAGGCAAATCCAATAGGGGAGGGGGGGGGGGGGGATAAAAGGATAAATGGATAAAAGGCGAATTTATGTATCAATGTAGGTCATGTTAACAGAGCAAAACAGAGTGGAAGCAAATAAGCTAACCAATCTAGGTTTCATCTTTTCACCGATTAAGGGAACAGAATATATAAATCAAACTGGTATCTATTTGTACATTTCAATAATTTGTTGGATAACTGTCAGGGGGGAGCTTTTAAGGCATAGGTCATTCTAATAATCACTTTAAATAATCACACAGCCAGAAAGTGAGATTGGAATTTCAAGTGACGCCAAAGCTTATTCTCATATTTCGATCTTATGGTTTTGTAATTTTAATGGACTCTCTGGTTTTTCTGCAGGTGCCCCAAACACCGCCGAGCTACGCATCTGCCGCGTCAACAAAAACAATGGCAGTGTAAAGGGCGGCGATGAGATCTTCCTGCTCTGTGACAAAGTCCAAAAAGGTAGAAACTCTTCTGGATGTATTGTTAACCATTGAAAGACACACTTTTTCTAAAATGTTTCTTTTTTTAAATCAATTTCCTCCTTTACCCATTCATCTATGTTTCATTCCACTGCAATGTAATTCACTGCTCCTTCAATGGTCATACATAAAAAAATATATATATAGATTCATGCTTTTCCCATGCCACCATGTAACACTGTATTACACGAGTCATCATTCACCTCATCCTTCCATGCTTGCTCCATCACACTAGATGATATAGAAGTGCGCTTCTTCACCCAGACCTGGGAGGCTAGAGGGTCCTTCTCCCAGGCAGATGTGCACAGGCAGGTGGCTATCGTTTTCCGTACGCCTGCCTACTGCGACACCTCCATCACATCTCCTATCAGTGTTCAGATGCAGCTGCGGCGCCCCACTGACCAGGAAGTGAGCGAACCAATGGAGTTTAGATACTTGCCTGATGACAAAGGTAAGACATTTTTTCTCATGTCACATCTGTAAAATTTATATTAAAGTTGCTGCACATTGTCACATGCTTGGGATATGTCTGTTTCTTTCAGATCCATATGGATGTCGAGAAAAGAAGCGGAAAATTGAGACTTTAATGAAGTCCTTCCCCAGTTTCATGCCTGGAAGGAGTAGCCCTGGGGTCAAAAAAGCACCATCTCAAACGCCTATGATGCACCCAAGAATTAAAACTGGTGGGGAACTGAAATATTTGCAACTGAAAATGTTTATATTTTCATGTTCATAAAGCATCACTTCCCAATAGTCTATCTCTTATCGTGCGTGTATTTATCTTTCACAGAGCTGAATCCCTATGCAAAGCCTACTCATCATGGTATAATGAGACCAAATCAACAAATCATGTACAACAATACCTATCAGCCTCAACCTATGATGCCAGCCCCTTCAGTATCTCCAGCTCAAGCCTCATACGGTCAGTGGCCTAGTCCTAGCAGCAACCATGGGGCCAATAATCAGGTGGTTATGTCACAGGTTAACCCAGTTAACCCAGTTCCCTCCCTAAGCACCCCTGGGGATGGTACAAACAGCCTCCCCTTACTGAGTTCAATAGATCTGGAGATTCTTGAACTTCAAGGTGCTTCTGCCACCCAGCCTCATCAGGAGCAGCTGGAGCACAGTGTCCAGCATTCACAGCAGCCTCTCCACAGGAAAGAAACCGTGCCCACTAGTGAAGGCATCTGGAATAACTTTGCTCCCTCACAAGCATCAGGAACACCGAATGGGCCTGCAAACACTGGAGTGATGGATATGAATTACGCATATTCAGATAGTCAGGATAGAAATGAACTTCTTCATAGCTTAGTAGGCCCTCAGACAGCTCATAATTTAAAACAAGAGCCTCAAGGGCAAAGTACATTGGCAATGCTGGACCTTAACAATTCCACCATCTTCGACTGCACACAGTCTTACACCATGCTTCCATCAAACTATCCGCCGAACAACAGCAGCAATCAGGAGGCCATGAGAAATGCATCTGGCAGCAGAGCCAGTGGATCAGGACAAAGGAACACACAGAACCCATCCTACCCCCACACTGGCATGGTCCCAGAATCCTACTGGTCCTATAGCCAATATGGTGGCGAATAAGAGAAAAAAGGTTTTTGTTTTTAATTAACTATGAATGATGATAATATATGTATGTTGTTTTTAGAGTGAGTAACTGAATCTATATTTTTACAGTTTAGCTTTGCTTGGATGTTGTCTGAAATAATCTTAAATCCTTACAATGTAGTTTAGTAACTGTTGAGGCATCGAGTTTATGGTTATAGTGAATGATACTTTAGTAAGCAGTACAGGTAACCCCTGAGCAATTGCTGCCATGAAAATTTACTCTAACAGTAAGCTTATTGGACATCCAAAGCCATTATTGCGAACACCACTGTCATATTGAAAAGGCACCAACAATTAAATGTAAATAGATTTTGATGAACATATTTTTGAGAATCCTGGAAAACCTGTCCAAACTTTCTCAATTGTGAGGAAGTCATTCTGTTCTCTGGAACATGCAGGGACCCTCAGACCCTGTGTAATGGCTATGTCATATTAAACACACATTCTGAAGTTCTCAAAATGCTGGCTTAATTCTTCTCAAAAATGATTGAAGCTAAGTTATGCCTTTAAATGATGCATGATGATATTGTCTGTTTTGTTTTGTTTTGTTTTGTCTATGTATTTACTGGAAAAGATTATATATGTTGATTGTGGTGTATGTGTGCTTGTTTCAGCTTCACATTGGAATCAATATGACTTTTTTATCTAATGTAATGTTTTGTATTTTTATACAATAAAATGATTAAATATTCTTTGCTTATTCTTTTATGAAATAACACTGATTAATAATTAGTTTTTTTCTGACATGCAGACGAGAAAAAAAAGTAAAAAGCAGAAAGTAGCTGGCATAAGAATCAAATGGCTTGCTTTGTAGTGCTGATGTCCTCAAGAATTTTTTAATAAGCATGTTTATGCTTATATTTGGCATACACCTTTAATGAGTCAATGAATTTGGCACTGTTCTATTTCAACCATTTCTTTGCAACAATGTCTAGTGGTATGTGATGTAACATGTGATGCATTTTGGTTAGGCCATTTGCTTAACCTCTTTTGCAATTCTGGATTGTTTGTATCACAGCTTTGAAGCAATCACAGCTCTTTTACTTTTTTATTTTTCCTTGGTTTGATAAACATTCTTAACTCTGTATAAAGTTATACAGCAGTATAGTTCCTCCGATGGACAAAAATCAGCTCGTGTAGAGACAGAAGATTTTTCCAGACTTTGTAATTGTTCTTTTATGACACTCCATTCCTCAAACCCTCAGCAACAGGATCTGACATGTTATGTACCAGTTTTCTACGCGCATTTAGATATGTGGTTTAGTGAATCCCACTTGTAATCCCTTCTTTTTTAGGTTTTAGATTAGTTTAGATTAAAATTCTATCCCTAAACTCAAGATGTCTTTCATGGATCACATGGTCTTGGTTGGTAGAAAGTCAAAAGAAAGAAAAGGGAGGGAAAAAAACGAATTGTTAAGAAGTCTTGTCTGAAGCCTTTACAGTAAAAACAAGGAGCTGTTTTTTCATGTGGTAATATTGTGTGTCTTTAGGATAAATCATTGTATTGAATGGTTGCCATACTATTTGCATTGCGTTGACTTACAAGTGCAGGAATAACCCTTGAGCCAACACTGATAGAACTGTGATATGAACTCACAACCTTCTAGAAACTAGCATAGAACCCCTAGACACCTACTGTAGGTACCACCACTCTGAGATCAAGGTTCTATTATTCAACACATGGAGGATAACATTTTATATAGGGAATTATTTATAATGAATATTGTCATGTACAATATAGTATTACTTCTTAATAATATGGTTCTTGGTTTAAAAAAAAAAAAAAAAAACGTGCATTTCTTTAAACAGGTGCCGGTACACGTGATGCATGACAGTCTCCTTTTTTGTTTCACAAAGAACACTTGCAGTTTAAGATCTTAGCTTCCTGTCAGTGTAGCATACCAAACCACAAACAGCAAACAATTCAGCCGTGTGCAGAGCACAAATACAAAGAAAGAAAGAGAGAGAGAGGGGTGTTTTAGTGACGAGGATGCCACTATGGGATTTCCTTTCTTGCTTTTTGCCTACACTTCATTCTTCAGGTGATTGAACAATTTATGTTATCAGCAGTAAACATGTAGCCAAGATAAGGCATGATGATGAACCCTGAATAGATTTTTGCACAGGTTTACTTTCAGGATAAGATGTTATTTTTAGTCTAGGTTTAGTCTAAAGAGAAAAGCCACTGGAAGTATTATGAAAAAAAAATTTAATACTGTGTCGTTCTGCAGCATTCTTATGCTATATTCACACCTGGAAGAGAAAGAAGTTAGAAGCTCTAGTGGAAAAAAAAAAAATAGGCTGATAATCATATTACATGGGCCAGCTAGGAGATATTTGCGTCTTGTGAACGTTTATTGTTGTACGTTTTAAATAACACATTTGCCCTGGAACATTGCCAGGGCAAAACATCATCATAATCAGGTCTATCAGTTCCAGTCAGGCTCCTCCCATGTCCTTCATCACAAGCCCACACACACACCAGTATTTGATGGTACACCTCAAAAACCTGCTTGGTGTGTGTTTCAGCCCTCTCCAGTGGAATGAGGAAGTTACAGGATCAGGTTACAAAACTGTTCATAGTGTTTTGGATTTGTACAAAACGCATGTCTGAGAAATAGTGCTCTATTTCCATATATCAGTTCATACACTAAAGACAAGACGTAGTGATATACAACTTTGCCTGGTGATATGAATAAAATATGAATTTAATTTGAGATGATATTTAATGATGGAAAAGAAACATTCTATAAGATTTTAAGTCTAGAGACAGTCTAGATATATATCCATCTACACAGCCATGAGAAAATCTTTAATGACAATATATATATATATATATATATATATATATATATATATATATATATATATATATATATATATATATATATATATATATATTTAATCTGACAAAAGTAATAATTTTAAAAAATTCTATGAATGTTAACCAATGAAAGTCAGATATTGCTTTTCAACCATGCTTCAACAGAATTATTTTAAAAAATAAACTCATGGAACAGGCCTGGACAAAAATGATGGTACCCCTAGAAAATACTGAAAATAATGT
Organism: Clarias fuscus; assembly: GCA_030347435.1. Taxonomy (NCBI): domain Eukaryota; kingdom Metazoa; phylum Chordata; class Actinopteri; order Siluriformes; family Clariidae; genus Clarias; species Clarias fuscus. The sequence continues at coordinate 16,692,632 of CM059211.1, read as the reverse complement.
GACCAAAGGGACATGTTAATTCAAGGTGTGTCCACTAATTAGCATCACAGGTGTAATCAATCAGTGGGCCTATACTGTATATAGGGCTCGAGGTAGTCACTGTGTTGTTTGGTGACATGGTATGTACCACACTCAACATAGACCAGAGGAAGCGAAGGAAAGAGTCGTCTCAGGAGATTCGAAAGAAAATTATAGACAAGCCTGTTAAAGGTAAAGGCTATAAGACCATTTCCAAGCAGCTAGATGTTCCTGTGACTACAGTTGCACATATTATTCAGAAATTTAAGATCCATGGGACTGTAGCCAACCTCCCTGGACGTGGCCGCAGGAGGAAAATTGATGACAAATCAAAGAGACGGATAATTCGAATGGTGACAAAAGAGCCCAGAAAGACTTCTAAAGAGATCCAAGGTGAACTTCATGCTCAAGGAACATCGTGTCAGATCGCAACATCCATTGTTGTTTGAGCCAAAGTGGACTACATGGGAGACGACCAAGGAGGACACCATTGTTGAAAACAAATCATAAAAAAGCCAGACTGGAATATGCCAAACTACATGTTGACAAACCACAAAGCTTCTGGGAGAATGTCCTATGGACAGATGAGACAAAAATGGAACATTTTGCCAAGGCACATCAGCTCTATGTTCACAGACGGAAAAATGTAGCATATGAAGAAAAGAACACTGTCCCTACTGTGAAACATGGGGGAGGCTCTGTTATGTTCTGGGGCTGCTTTGCTGCATCTGGCACAGGGTGTCTTGAATCTGTGCAGGGTACAATGAAATCTCAAGACTATCAAGAGATCCTAGAGAGAAATGTGCTGGCCAGTGTCAGAAAGCTGGGTCTCAGTCGCAGGTCATGGGTCTTGCAACAGGACAATGACCCAAAACACACAGATAAAAACACCCAAGAATGGCTAAGAGGAAAACATTGTCCTATTCTAAAGTGGCCTTCTATGAGCCCTGACCTCAATCCTATTGAGCATCTTTGGAAGGAGCTGAAACATGCTGTCTGGAAAAGGCACCCTTCAAACCGGAAACAACTGGAGCAGCTTGCTCATGAGGAGTGGGCCAAAATACCTGCAGAGAGGTGCAGAAGTCTCATTGACAGTTACAGGAATCGTTTGATTGCAGTGATTGCCTCAAAAGGTTGTGCAACAAACTATTAAGTTAGGGGTACCATCATTTTTGTCCGGCCCTGTTCCATGAGTTCTTTTTTTTTTATAATTCCGTTGAAGCATGGTTGAAAAGCAATGACTGACTTTCATTGGTTAACATTCATAGAATTCGTATTTATTATTACTTTTGTCAGATTAAAGTTATTTTGGTGACCATTGTGAGTTTTTCTTTTATTGACCAAAGGGTACCAACAATTTTGTCCATGTGTGTATATGTGTGTGTGTATATATATATATATATATATATATATATATATATATATATATATATATATATATATATATTCCCCAGGAGAGGGTGTAGTAAAAAATAATAATGTTACTTGAGTATTACATACAGCCTGCTGACTCTTTTGCTGCTTCTGCTTACCTCAATGAATCTCAGAACACAGAGTGCAGGGAAAATCCCTATATAATGTAGGTACAGTTACTAAATAAACACAGAGAAAATGAAATTACGAATTAAAGCCAAGCCCTGACTTTTACAGTTTTATTGTGAAATCATAATCCCATGGGTAGGGAAATTGTATAAACCATTATATAGTAATAAGTATATATTTTTTGGAAAACATACTTGCTAGTAGCTCAACCATTCTTTGGAACCATTCTTTGGTTAAGGGTTTTCATTCATTTATTCAATCATTCCTTCATTTGTAGTAGCTGCTTTATCCTTGTAAGCAAGTTTTCACAGGATTAATGGTCATGTTGAACATTAACCCTACCAGAAATGTTGTAGGGTTTTACAGAGAATCCTTAAAACTGTAATCCTTAAAGAGATACAATCTGAAGAATCTTTATAGTGAATAGTGGAACTATAGTTTAGTACTTCTGTATATATATATATATATTTTAAATGAAAAAACTATAAAGCACAGAGGATCAACATAAATTTGAGACTCATAACCTCTATGAAATATTTTGCAGCCATGAGACCACTGAAACTATTATATGAATCACACAAACTCAAACTTTAAAAATAAATCCAACTATCTCGACACAAATGAGATGCAAGGTGATATTTTTTATTATGCCCCCCCACCCCCCACAGTACTGTTTGGATTAAACTCATTAAATTCAAGTGACCAGTCCTATAAGCTAATAACTATAACTAACAAAACTTTGATGAATGGTTTTCACTCACATTTTTTAAATGTAAAACACCCAATGGCATACATACTCAGACCCTAAAAACTGAAATATGGTATATTTCCATGTCAGTTCAGATCTTTAATTAACATAATTTTATTGGCTATGGTGCAAATCACTGTAAATGAAGATTTGTGCTCTGTGGTCCATAGAAACCTCGGGCTGTGGTGCTGAAATGCCAAATCTGTACTGTTGCAATTTGTGGTTTTTGCACTTTCTTTTGGTGTTTTTCCATGCATACTGCCTACTGTGACACCTCCATCATCGGTGGAGAAAAGCAAGCGAGGTTCAATGGCAGCTGTACATGCTCGTACTGTCATGTTTCAGAGATGAAGTGGGTTGGTCTGAATCATGAGCAGTTCCTTTTTTCACCCTACTTTGATGCAAAATCTAAATTTTCATTTAGAATACAACAGACAATTTAGCATTTAATCGGAACTTTATAGACTTTCATGTAACTTTTATTTAACTTTAATGTTACTTTTTATGTAAATTTTAAGCAAACTATAACAGAATTTAGTACAGTTAAATTTGACATTTGGCATCAGTGAAGCCTTTATATTATTTTGTTTATATTTGTTCTTGCCTATATCTTATAGTACAGCTGATTTGTTTAATACACTTTATTGTCTTCATTCTGTTTCTTTTTGTTGTTGTTGTTGTTGTTGTTGTTTGATTGGAGATCCATAATGTACATTTTACAACTTTCCCATGTACGTATTTTTGGTCTGATGAAATAGAAGGGCTGTATAAAAAGAATTTCTATATGTTTAATTGTTTATTCTTTTACTATTAAATCCCACAAAGTTGCATTTCATTATCATTGTTTTATTTTAACTTTCATGGCTGTAGTTTATACATAACAAAACTTACTTATGGGCTTCACTGCCTAGTCATGACACTTTGTTTATGTTTAAACTACTAACAATATTTGACTAGTTAGGAGCAAACTAGTCAAATATTGTTAGTAGTTTAAACTACTAGTGCTATGTGCTGGAAATAACTGATGAGATATTAGATTGATATTAGCATTAATATTAACTTTTTTCTCTGAATGTACAAGTTTCATCTGTAGAAAGCTGTATAATTTAATCATAAGTTTGTGGGATGGAATTTACAGTTTCATTAATTGTAAGCCACAGCTTATTATTATTATTTTTATTATTATTTATATATAATATTTTTAGTAACTAATACAAATTATTTGCTAACTACAGTGAAAATAATAAGGAAAGTTTATATCTGCGACACTATCGAATATAAGTTTGGACCTGGTATTTTACATTGTTAAAGAGATCTTTAAAAAAAAAAAAAAAAAAAAAGTCTTGGGACTAATACCGTGAATCTGGCCAAACATGTTCAATTGTACTCCAAATTTAATTAATTATTCCAAATGCAAAGAAATCTATCAAATTGATTCTATTTCTTGTTTACTTACTTTAGGGGTAGGGGCTATGTAGAAGCGCATATAATGGTAGTATGCAGAGATAGTGAGAACCCATTGGCAGGACCTGCTCTAATTAAAGTTAGTGTTAGATCTGATATCTGAGCACATATCTGAGAACATGTGCCCTCTACACCTGCTAACACCGTGGTCAAGCACATTTGCGTCAAAGACAACTCATTGGGGAGGCTAGGTGGGTGTAAGAGGGTGTCAACACAACTCAAAATGTCACCGAGAGCCCTAACCACAACCACCGATCTCACTCTCACACTTTGACATCAGAATGATACATCATACAGGATCCCAGTTCGTAATTGAGGACGGGTGGACTATACACCCACATATTTTCTGAGGGCTGCTTGTGACATGAACGCACACCAGTAAGTTTTGCCTGATCAAAATCCAAAGAACAGGCTAAGCACAGGCTAATGTTAAACACCCTCCCACTCTTCACATGAGTCACATGGTTTACTTCTGCTTTTCATCTGTGCTCATTTTCACAGCGGAAACACAATGACAGGTACACCTGCCTAACTAAACAAAATAGTCGAAGACAACATACTCCAAAGATCTCTCATATATTTAAGAAAAGATAATGCTACTGTGTGTCTTAAACATTATACAAATTATTGACATGAATTCCACACTCATGTATTGCTCAAACTAGCACCAGTATTTGGATTTAATTCAAATAATGAACTGAACCAGGACTGTTAAATTACAGTAATGTAAGATTCTTAAATGATCATCATTAGGACACTACTGCAGTGCTGATGTGCTTTTTCTGTTATTGTTTATACTGTAATGAAAAGGAGAGTAGGAAATGAAACTATTATGAGAGCTGCCAATGATTGTGCATAGGATGAACCTGCCCTCTGTTGGTTTAAAAGGGATATCACATTCACAATGTATATTTGTATCCTTTACCCTTTATTTAGGAAAATAAATACTACCCTAATACTAATTTTTAAACAAAATCCTCTTCAGATATTCTGACAATAGCTAGCTGAATAAACATTGTGTTTTGGGTGATTGTAATGTTGGTCAAAAGATGTGCAAAAAATATATTACAAATCTGACAAACCTCATATGGACAAATTAAGGTCAATGCCATACCTAGAAAAAGGACCGAAACTTTTTCACGTGTCTCCCCCCTATTTTCTCTTTTACTGTTTTTATTAAAGGTTTTGTAGGACTGTTATCTTGTATTTGTGAACAAATGTGAAAAGGTGATGAAAGGAAGGATGCAAAAGAAAAATATATTTTATAAGGCTACTTAGAATGCTACATGTGTAGTATTCACACATGTCATCTTAACTGTTTATTCTGATGTAGATGTTCTCAGATATTCCAATTTTGGGAATCCACTGCTATGAAGTGTTTCAAATTTTCCATACTCCTACATAGTTGATGCAGCTTATAAAGGACTGTTAAATATTTAGTCAGTGATTGTGCTGAATGGACTAAAGCTAGATGTGCTGAATGTCAAAAAAAAACATACAGTCCTTTCCTTTAATGTGCATGTAGTGAGTTTAAGAGTTTGGGAGTTTGAATTTTGACAATATCACAGGAGTGGCTGTGAGTGGGAGCCAATTGAGCAAAATGACTCTGGGTAGGAGAGATGACATATTCTTGCTTCCCTCTTAATAACAGTGACACTATTGAGCTCATGTATGTTGGAAGAGGGCAGATATTGACTTATGACTTGATGTCTTATGTTGCCCCTTGATAATGGATGTGGAGCATTGTAGTAGATGGCTTCACATGTCTTGAGGAAGGATGTGGTGAACTTCACCCTTACCGATTTGTAGCTATATTTGTGTTATATGGTGGAGGAGAGTTGGTGACTTAGTAAACTAACTTTGAATCTAAAAAATAGTTTGGGCTTTTTTTCTTTTCTTTTAATCAACTTTAATTACTATCCTGAGAATCCAGAATACCAGTCCTTCACATACAGTAGCACCATGCACACACTTTCAAAATTCATTCACACCTAGTACCAATTTAGCATAGCCAGTCCCACCCACCTACGTGTTTTTAGACAGTTGGGGGATAACTAACTAACCCAAAAGGAACTCATACAGACATGGGAAGAACATATGAAACTGCACACAGCCAGTAACCCAAGATTATGCTTTCTAGAGCCCCTATGGAACATACATCATGTTAATGGTACACTGTATGCATTTTTGCAGGCAGGTATTTGTGCTACAAGACCTGAATGCTAGTGCAATTGATGGAGCTTTATGACTAGACATGCAAGCCGCAACAGCTCCTGGTCCTGGTTGGTTAGATGGTGGTTGTCCAGATTATTTGTTTAATTCTTGTTTACAGCGCCTCAGGTATGTGAGAGAGAGCATTGCATTTTCAACAGAATAGATTTTTTTTTTGAAGCTGATGAAATGTAAGAGTTTCAAATATACATGACCAGTCAAAAGTCAAAATACAAAATGTGCAATAATCCCATTTGAACAGGTGATACTGAGATGTGTCTGCTGCTTATGCTCTGTAAAGCCCTCATAACGGCTCTAATCTGAGGTGCTGTTAATTGGTGATTTTTTGAGGCTGGTAACTCTAAATGAGCTCCTCCTCTGCAGCAGAGGTAAGTTTTGGTCTTGCTTTCCTGGAATGGTTTTCATGGAAGCCTTTTCATCATGGTGCTTGATGGGTTTTGCAAATGCACCTGACAATACTGTTCTTGCAAGAACTATTCCAGAACAGCTGACCCCTGTGTTTTAAAATAACACTGCTTTTGTTGTTACTTAATATGTGTTATTGTGTGCTATTACTTGAGTTTTGTTATTTTCAAATCTCCAGTTTTGTTCTAGAATGAAAAGAAAAAAAAATCAATCCAATTGTGTCCACACTTTTCACTGGTGTGTCCAATGAAAAAAATGTGACTTTGTGTACATGAAAATGTGTACATATCTCAGTGATCTGGAAAAAGGGCACCCGGGCCCTCACATGCTGACTGTGTAACAGTTCCTTCACACAAGCCATTCGACTTCTCAATTCACTGGAACTAGACTGATAAACGCACACACTGACTCAAAAGAAAACCATTTAGCAACTGTTTCTAGAAATGTTTACTGCATTCACCATCTCATGGAAAATTTATTTGCACTACCTCAATCCAGCTCTGTGTACTGGTCATAGTGTATTGTGCTGTGTCATGTTTATTGCTGTAGGCACATTTGCACAAGTGCACTTTATGAGTCTTTTGTATAGTTGTGAGTTAATTACTATATTTTTGTTCATATTTGTTATATATATAGCACCTTGGTCCTGGTGGAACATTGTTTCATTTCAACGTGTATTGAACAGTGTCTGGTTAAAGCCTACTTGACTTGACTTAACTTGACTTGACTTGACCTGATCTGTCATATGTGATCAGGTAAGGCTGGGAAACATAAAACTGGTACAGGACAATGGTAGAGTTGAAAAGCTCTGTGTTAAGGCCATGTTCCCTCAGTGGTGTCAGGATCCAATCCTGGTAGGCCAAAGCAATGCTGTTTAAGGTTCTACTTCACTTAACACACCTGCCTGAACGAATCATGGACTGAATTTGGTGCTTTATGACAGGAAAAAAACATACACATTTCTGTGGACTGAGCCCCCCTCGGGACCCGAGTCTGACACTCCTGCATTCCTGGATATCATTTTCACATTGAGCACAAGTACGTACTGTAGGCATGCAGACCAGACAGATCACGTATATCTCCCATTTCACTTTCTTTAGTCTAAACTTGTGTCAGGTCCAGGATATGACCCACAGTCTAACATGTTTCTATCTGCCCTTGCCTATCGCTGCCAGGAATTCGATGTCGGGAGTGGCACATTCCACATCCTGGGATTTGGGCTCGAACCATAAATGGTAAGCTTCAATGGGATTACGTAACGTCCCTCCCCTAAACAAACATAGGAAACTAGCTCTTATCAACGACAAGAGCTTTGGGCTGAATCCCGAACAGCGGCGCACTCCCTAGATTAGTGTACTACATTTAGGTTATGACACGAGGACTTCTCCAGCCAATCGAGCTCACTAGGTATCCAGTAGGAGGCGGTTTGAAAGTCAGCCTTCAAGCCCATTGGATAGTTGTTTGTAGAAGTCCCGCCTCCATCCCCAACTTTTACAAAGTTACCGCCCTGAGAGACTGTTAGACCGAATGTTACACGTTTTTTTTTTTCTTATGCCGAGCTCGGTCCAGAGGGCTAGTCTTGTTTAATTTGTTGATAAATATTTGTAATTAAGTAAAGAAATGCCGCTGCGGATTGTAATGCAGGGTCCAGGACCTTGGGGATTTAGACTGGTTGGTGGGAAGGATTTCGAGCAGCCCCTGACTATCTCACGGGTAAGCTGAGTGCTGTGTCTCACACAAGCATGCTCTTTATCTCACTGCCGTTACCGCTGCTCAAAGGGTTTCCTTCACCCTTTTTTTCCCGAGGAAATATTGATAATGTCGAAATGGCTAATGCCGTCACGCAGTATAGCTTAGTTAATCTCTAGTTAACGTATTTGTTATCTACATTGTAGGGTTTAACTAAGAGCCGAATGTGTGTGGTTTAATAATAACGCTGTGTTAATCCAAGATGTAGAACTGCTGTCATTGTATTGTAGGCTACAGCATAGCAGGGTTACTGAGGTTTCCGATATAGTACACATCCCTCGGTTTTTCCATTTCCTACTGTGGCCTATTGAGTGGAAATTTGCTATAAAACTTTTGTGTGTGTAAGAGAAAATGTGTGTGTGTGTGTGAGGGAGAGTTATTGCACATCTTCCTTTAACAAGCACCACAGCCTTAGTATGACTTTCTTTTGGACACCACTGATAAGGAAAGGCTGACTTCCTTAATCTCTTTAAAGAAGGAAATCCTTTTGTGACAAGTGAAAGGATAACAAGGAAACCTTATAACTTGCAGCTTTACGCTGATGATGAATCGCTTCTTTATTTGTTGCACGACTGCAGTGACAATGCTGTTGAAACAACGGGATCCTCATCCAGTCCGTGTCTCTTATTTAGCTTCATCTCTGAAAGCACCTGAGCTATAGGATGCTGATGGCAGTGTTTGTGTTTGGTAGGAATTTAACTGTGGATCTTGGTTATCAAACGAGGAAACTATGGATCCTGTTTTTCAGCACTTCCATTAACTAGGTTCTGTATGAACCAGGTTCACAGATGTGCAACATCTGTGTCATAAATCCAATGGCCACCCATTATGCACCCAAGGAATACCTTTTCGGGGGGGGACAATTCATACAGGTACTGCCCCAAAGACCAGATAAAATGAGGGGGCTGGGTCAGGAAGGGCGTCCTTTGGGAAAACCTTTGACAAGTTGTGTGCGGATCAGATATTCCACTGTGCCGACCCCTAGATGGGAGCAGACAAAAAAACTAACAATCCTTGTGTGTCAGACCCCATCATGATGGGGAGCAACTTCAAATCTTCCAGGGAATAAATTCAGAGATATAAAGTTCGATACAGATCCAACATATCAGTGTTACATTCGCCTTCCCTGATGCCTAACCTTTGTGCCAGATCAGTCAAATTTCTAAAGCACACTTTATTCACCAGGTAACCCCAGGAAGTAAAGCAGCCCAGTCTAACCTCTGCATCGGTGACATGATTATTGCCATCGATGGGGAGCCGACGGAAGGAATGACTCACTTGGAAGCCCAGAATAAGATCAAGGGTTGTGTCGAAGAAATGATTCTCTCCATAGACAGGTACACATGATATTTAATCTTTAATAGTCACAGAAAGCTTGTGAAGCCAGGCTACGTAATGTTTTTTGTTTGCTTATTTGTATTCTTCAGTCACTTTTTATTAATTATTACAAAAGGTTTCCATACAGTGACACACGCCCACAGTTTATTAATGCATGCATTTTACATGTTTGCTCAGCAGAGTCATTTTGCATCTTTATGATACCTGCACTGTATTGTACCATCATGCGTTTACTGCATTGTCATAGAAATATAGCAATTTCCTCCCATTGACTCGATGCTTTTTTCTTTGTATAGATCAGAATCAAAAATGTGGTCTCCGCTCGTCTCTGAAGATGGGAAGTCACATCCATACAAGATGAACCTGGCATCAGAATCACAGGTATGTCATTATGGCTTGCAGTACTTCGACCAGGCCTGGTCTTTTACATTGCTCAGTGTGGGGAATGAGAGAATCTCAGAGAGCAAAGCCTTTATATATAGTGAGAAAAAAACAAAACAAACAAAGGCAGGGTGCAATATGAAGTCATTATTTACTTCCTAACAAACCATATCCATGGAGACAAAGGTTTATGAGCCAGACCAAGACGTAAGGCAGAGTTTCCGCTAGTTCCTGCAGGCAAACCTCAAATTAAAGGTCAAAGAGTGAGCAAATGCCGGAAGTATGTGCTTGTGGGAGAGTTAGTGTTGTACTGGGAATGTTTTAAAAGTTAAAACATATGTCATGTTGAAGGCCGGTTTATACAGTATTGGACATGAAAGATGTGTTAGACTTTACTGAATGCTTCTGCTGTTTTTTGGGTATTATTAGACATTCTCTAAATGTATTAAGCCAATAGTAGACTTATTATGTCATGTGTGCTGATGGCCAAAAGTATTGAGACAAAAGTGAAGTTCAATCTTTTAATATCATGTTCATTTTTTAAGACAATAAGAACTGTTCGTTATTTTATGCAAAGTAATAGCTGCACAACAATCAATATTTAGAGTTAAAAAGACCTCTGCAGTACTCTGTGGTGTTGCTTGTTCAATCTATCCTTGCTCGATTACTTCCTGGAGGTCATGGACAGGAGGCGGTTTCTTAACTACTACTGCCTTCACCAATGTCCAACAGTTTACTATTAGATTTAGGTCTGGACATCCATGGACATGGTGCCAGAAGCTGAATACCACGGTGACATATCATGTAATTAGCACAACTCAGCAGCTGGATAAATTTTAACTAATTAGTGACCACCACCAAATATATCTTTGTTTTAATATTTTTGGCCACTACTGTATTGTTTTTTTATTTTATTAATTAAATTTTTTTTGTAGAAGTTGATGGTGGGAAAATTTAAATCAACACATATTTAATCTAGAGCTGTTAGAGACATTTAGTGTTTGTGTTCCAGATGTACCATTAATAAACACAACCAAAATGGATATATACTGTGTGATAAGGTAGTAATAATGAAAAGATTATCAGAGAAGACAGTAATAGTCTTTTGGAAACTGAGTATCAAATCTTTAAAAAATATTGACTTGTTTCTATGTTATGGGTTATCGACATATTGCAGAATACATAGACATCATCTTTTACCATCTTTTAGTTGTGTGTGCAGACAAATGTTAAAATAAAGCTGCATTTTACTTTTTCTACCAGAAAACATGAGAATGCAGTTCTTACCTTTTATTTGTAATTTCATATCTTTTATTATGTTTATTTTGTTTCATGTTTTTTTTTTTGATTGATAAGTAGCTGTACTGAGCCTTTTTTCCCCTCCCTCCCTCTCTCTCTCTCTCTCTCTCTCTCTCATTGGTATCTGGTTTCTAACGCTTCAATTTATGTTGGTTATACTTTCGTTTGTGACACTCTGACCTCTTCCCTCACTGTCCATAGGAAGTGAAACACATAGGATCTGCTCACAACAGGAGTGCTCTCCCATTCAATTCACCGGGTTCCAAGGTGGTAACAAGCCAATATAATAATCCAGCGGGTCTGTACTCTTCTGATAACATCAAGGACTTTAACACTGCTGTTAGTGGTGCCAAGACCACTGTGATATCCAGTGAACCAAGCAAAAAGTATGAATTTCCAAGATTTAAGTGTTTTTGACACACATTTCTAATCTGTTTTTTCATTTGAAATTGGAACCATTTTTGTATAAAAAAAATTTCTCCATTTCAGTCCAGATATCTCTAAACCCGTCCAGCCAATACCATCAATTGCAGCTGACTCAGAGGTCTATAAAATGCTGACTGAGAACCAGGAATCATGTGAGCCTCCACGTCAGTCTGCATCTTTCAAAGTCCTGCAGGAGATCCTTGAGACTGGTATGGTACCTTTTCCACCATGTAGAACTACTTTGCACACATCAAGTGATTCATGTGATTTCGTGTTTACACGCTCTGTATGCCATATACCACTATTTTGGGAAGGCAAGCTTTTGTGGCTGTAGCATTTCTATTCTGAATCTTTGCACAGGTGATGTTGACAAACCTTCAGGGTTTAGAAGTGTGAAAGCACCCACTACCAAAATTGCAACTTCTGTGGGCAGTACTGAGAAACTCTCTGTCTGTGACAAATGTGGCTCTGGGATTGTGTAAGTATATCTTTTATAATCTAAGGATTATTAATGGAGAATACTAGTAAATAAAAAGTTACATATGCATAATGCCCCCTAATGGGAGGTTGTGGAACTGCCACAGCTTTTTTCAATCAGTTTCCAATATGGGTTTATTGTCGAGGTATACAGTATCTCCTCCTTTCAATGCAGTATTTAGTTTGAAATCTAAAAAGCATGTAGTGGTTCCATGTAAATGTTGAGTTATACTATTTATATATATTCTTTCTGTTTCTAACCTTTTTGCTTGATTACAGGGGCATGTTTGTCAAACTGCGCGACAAGTTCCGGCACCCTGAGTGCTACATCTGCACTGACTGCGGTACAAATCTGAAACAGAAAGGACACTTTTTCGTCGAGGACAAGATTTACTGTGAGAAGCATGCACGTGAACGAGTGACACCCCCTGAGGGTTATGATGTAGTCACTGTCTTTCCAAAATAGATGCTTCTCTGGTGATGCCTAAAAACTGCACATTTCCCTGTTTTGAGGAATTTTTGTACAAATTGTAAACACTTCATGAGGATGTTTTTCTGTTGTTTTTTTGCGTCCTGTCAGTGTTTTGAAAAACGGTTCAAGTAAGATTGTCCATTTGCTTACTCAGCATATCAATGAAACTATCCTCATGAAGTGATCCTAATCTAACATTCCGGTTTCGTAGACATTCCAGTTTCGTAGACATTCCTTATATGGGGAAATTAAACGTAAGCACATACTATAAGCACATATGGTGCTATGCTTCTATTCAAATTCTTGCCAAAATGCTAATATTAAAAACAACAAGGTTCAACATTGAATAAAACTTTGCACTTGCATATAAAGAAAAGTGTGACTGCATTACAGTGGTAAGCTTGGACATTTCTGGCACTTTTACTGTAACAGATCATCAAAGATTTACAGACCGATGATTTCATCTCTCTGGAAAAGTGAAAAATCTCAATGCCTTAACCTTCTCTGGAACTTCCATCTATAAACAATAATACCAGATCATTTCTTAATCTCTACTTTGGTTTCTTCAGGTCTTTTTATTTCAAATCATATATCATGTCCTATTGCTTCCAATAGCTTTTCTGCAACCGTTATAATAAATATGACTGAATCATATACATTCTTTTAATGTCACTCAGTTTACCTTCCACCTAAGTCATTTTAACTCAGCACGATGCATAAAATAAAACAAACTGTGTCTCAACAGTTCAGACTGGTGTGGGGACTGTTTTCTGGCACACACACACTGCGAACTTTAATAGCAATCATGCATACTTTGAATGACCGTCTGTTTGACTGCTGTTGCTGGATATGTGCATTACATTAGGGAGGCAAGTCGCCCATCATTTGTAAATAATATCCATGTGTGTTTTCTCAATTTGGTTCCATGAATATGACCGCAAGTTCAATTTACCTTTGTGTCAGCTTTGCAGAAAAAGATATTTGTAACTTATCACAAATCCTTGTATTATTATGGCATTTAGCAGAATATGTAATAATTCATGTCACATGGGCTGTAGGTGGAAAAAATGGCATAGTTCTTTCACTAAAAACTCTGCATCTCCTTGACAGAGTTAAGTGTGTTCTAGAAAGACAATTCTTGATCTGAAAATTAACGTGTCTGGCCAAGCTGCCTTTTGGCGCTCAACACAATTATCCCGAGAAAAAAAAAAACACAATGGTGCAAGTCTTTTGTCAGCAGCAATATGTGGTGGCAATGACTTGTATAAACTGTCTGTTTTGTGTCTTTCCTGTCGGTAATGATTGCTAGTTAAGAGCATCGTTTTTCTGCAGGCAGTAGGACACAGGTGCATGGGGTCCATGAAAGCAAATACAGGTAAAGTCACATTCTTGGCCTTCAGTCCAGTGAATGGCTTTTTTTTCTTTTTCTTACAGAACTCAGCTTTACAACAGTTCCTCCCCATTAGTGACATGCAATGTCGTCATATTTGAACCACAGAAAATATTTTCTCCAGCGTTTAAATTCCAGATTACCCTTATGTCTAGGGATGTTTTTTTTCCTCACATGAGCGTTACCTGGATATTTTTCGAGTGTACATTACCTTCTTAATTTACATAGCTCCCTTTTGCATTTTGCAAATTTTGCAAACTTGTTGGGCGCACACAGAAGAAAGTAGCTTCGTTTTTCCTAAAAACAGCATAACATTAACCATCGGATAAGTATAAGGTTAGATTGCTGAAAATATTTATCCCAAAATGCCCATATGGCTATGGTTATGGTCAGGGGAATGAAAAGTCTCACAGGTCACTGTGCAATTTTTGCCTTACCAGTATCAGCATTTGAAAAATTGCTGTTGCATCACATTCTTGCTAGAATGAGAAGTCCAAGGGGTCAGGACTATATCATTCTTATATATTTATTTATTAAAATCTATTAACCTGGGTCCCTTTTATGTTTATCAATAATATTTTTGACTGGCGGTTAGCCATCCAACTCAAAGTATGATGTGGTTGACAGCATATCTGGTAAGACCTGGAAGATTTTTGATTGTATTTTCCACATTGACCTGTGTTTCAGAATATGGCCGTTTTTACTGATGTGCAAATGTCTAATATACCTAGGACAGGGGTGTCAAACTCCGTTCCTGAAGGGCCGCAGACCCGCAGGGTTTTTCTTCCAACCCCCGAGGACCTGCAGAGTTTAGCTTCAACCATAATTAAAAACACCTGATCCACCTAATCAAATCATTAAGGCTTATTTGAAAACTACATGGCATATATGTTGGAGCAGGGTTGGAACAAAACCCTGCGGGTCTGCGGCCCTTCAGGAACGGAGTTTGACACCCCTGACCTAGGGTAATAATATGTTTCAGATCCCTCAACATCAACCTCACAAAACATACACCACCACATACTGTAGGTGGCTTAGTGGTTATGCCTCTAGGGTCCGGGTTCGATTCCCACCTTGGGTCTGTATGCGTGGAGTTTGCATGTACTCCCTGTGCTTGGTGGGTTTCCGCTGGGTACTCTGGTGTCCTCCCACATTCCAAAGACAATGCGGATTAGTTAATTTCCCACATTGCCCGTACTGTGTGAATGATGTGTGATGTGTCTCTTCCCTGTGATGAATTGGCCCCCTATCCAGGGTGTACAGCGCTCTTGTGCCTACTAAGTCGACTGGGATAGTCTCCAGGCCCACCACAACCCTGTGTACACGATGAAGTGGTAAAGATGATGAGTGCTGGAGTGTTTTCTACAGAAAATCAATCTAAATATGATTTTATGTAGAAAACATTGAATCACAAAAAAAATCTTGAAGTGGGTTTTCGCAGACATGGTCACAATTACCTTACTTGTACTGCTTTAGAGGCAAGAGCTGCAGATGTTTACTGTTTGTTTAAAAAAAAAAAAGTATAACAGAGAAAGAGAAATGACTCAGTACAATGCACAAGAAAAAGAGAAATTACTCTGTACTCTCTCTCTCTCTCTCTCTCTCTGTGATGATGTGTGAGAAAAAGAGTGTATTTCAACTCTTCCCCTTTCCAAACATGCAAATTCACATGAAACTAAATGCAGCCCTGCCCTGTGCACATCTAGGAGTAAATATCATGTGGGGGCTTGTTTGCTCTGAACATTAAAACATTTATTTCATTAACAAGTTTTGACACAAAGGTTTTAAGGGATTGGTACCACGTATGCAAGCCAGAAAATATGCCATCTAGTGGCCAAACACACTGGACTTTGAATATTATTGATAATTTTTTTTTAGTTATTAATCTTTTGTTTGCTTGCCTAATTAATATTCTGCTTATGGAGAAACATTAGCTTAAACATGTTAAGTCAAATACCATAAATAACATTATAAAGAGCAATAAGTATAATGTTAGATAAGAATAAAAATGCTAATTATCATGCTACCATGTAAAACTTCTATATAAATGTTTTTTTTTTTCAACAATAATATTTAGGTTCAATTTTAAATAACTAGTTATGGATTTAATGATAAAAAGATTACATAATGTATCCTAATTTTACAGTTTTAATCTCCCTGCTCGAATAAGGGAAGTTTTAAAAGATTAAAATTACATTAATGCATTACAAGGCTAAAGCTATGTTAATTTCTTTTCAACTGTTCCGAACCTTCAAAGAATATGGGTAAAGTGAATATAATTACTATACTATTTTTGGATGGGAAGGTGCAGTTAAACTCCTGATTGTATCTGTTAACCAAATTAGCCTAATTAGCCTCAGTCATTACAGTATTTAGTTTTTCATCAGAATAAGATAATTACATAATGCCTGACTTAATCTTTTGTTTATATAACTTCATTTTACATTTAAATGGAAATTAAGAAGAGAAAAAATATTAAATTTTCTGCAGTGGGTTTTTAATTAAAAAACTTGAAACATGTCAGCGGTAAGAACTAGTGGTAATGATATGTTGAGGACAGTGATCATACACTTTTTTTTAAACCTAAAATTGGTGCATATTTTTGTACTGTACCAAAAATACATTTTTTTTTACTTTTTTTTTTATGGTATAAAAGTTTTTTTGGATTATTAAGGGGTCCTACCTTAAAAACGTCTGTTATAGGGTTCTACACTTAAGTCTTTAGATTTTAAAGATGGGTGACTTATGGTGAAAGATATACGGAGATATGTGGAGTACATAGTACCTAAAATGTACATTTTCCTAATAGATCAACATATTGACGGATGTTTGACTTTTTTCCATGTCAAAACGTGATATACATAACGTTTCTGTGAGACTGGGACAGGTCCTAAGAGTGACTGTGATGCTCCTGTCCACTCTTGGGAGCAGTACAGAGCAACTCACTAGCTTTTTATCATGTTCTATAGGTTAAACATGATGTTACATAACTGTTGTCAAACTCCCTGACTCTGCTGGGACTGATTGGTCCTTAGCTGCCACTTTGTTGGGTGTGTTTTCTAGGAGCTGCGGTTTAACTTGACCTTGTGTATGCTGTATACATGCAACACATTTTCTAGGTAAAATTACTCACAAATAATTTGTTGAAATATGGCACATCCAGGTAAGTTCATAGATTTTGGAAGAAATATATTTTTGCCATTTGGCCTCTAGTCAGCACTACATTAAATTTGAAATTATATAAGATGTGAGCAAAGTCAAGTCTTTCAAGACTTTAATTCAATGTGTTTGACATCAACCATTTTGGACTATATACACGCCCCATTTTGAGTGGCTTATAAATAATGGAACATAATTACAAACATTAGGATTGCCTTTAATTTCTGGATGAAAAACCTGTGGTAAACACACACACACAGATGAGTTCAACAACCATCTAGCAATTTCACACTTCTATCTTCCCTGCTACTTACAAGAAATGTTTACTGTTTCTCATATCACTGCCTCAACTCTACCACATTACCACAGAGTGATGTTGTGTTGTCACTCTTGTTTGCACATTTGCATGTGCACTTTCTGTTGTCATTTGCATAGTACTCTCAGTATTTTGTTAATTTATAGTGTTAATCTGTTTTATATATAGCACCTTGGTCTAGGAGGAATGTTGTTTCATTTCACTGTGTACTAAATTGTATATGGTTGAAAAAAACAATAAACGCCTACTTGACTTGAAAGTCCTGATTTTGTAGCTCAGGGGGTTAATGCGCTGATTTATGGATCGGTGTTTATAGACTAGAATAAAGAAATTCAAACACATTTGATTCTACCATACATTCCCATGAATAGTCAATGATGGGACCTAATTTATTTCCATAAATGTTCATTTTAAAACATGGTTGTCAGATTTATTTCGTTTTTTTTTT
This sequence comes from Clarias fuscus, assembly GCA_030347435.1. Lineage (NCBI taxonomy): Eukaryota > Metazoa > Chordata > Actinopteri > Siluriformes > Clariidae > Clarias > Clarias fuscus. The sequence continues at coordinate 16,674,768 of CM059211.1, read as the reverse complement.
TTTTTTTTTTTTTACTATATCAGATTTTGACACTATATTCATGTTAAATCTCTACATACTGTTTGTTAGTATTTGGTGGCATTACATTTTCATTTTGCTTACCTTGAATTAAATGTTCAGGACAGCCTTTCATAAGCATTTTCACAGTACTTCTACTGTGAGTATATGAATGTCTGTCTTTCTTTGTGTTGGATATATATACGTTGGCACTGACTCTGCAAAGTCCAAGTCCTTCACCATTTCTTGACTTGCCATTCAGTTGAACCTTTTGGACTACAGTTCATTTGTCCCTTTTAAGTTCGTTTGTACCTCCTTCCTGGATAATCGAGCATCCGTGTGGTCTCAGGATTTTTATGTTTGCATAAAATTGTTTGTACAAATTTATGTATTTTCCAATCGTTTGGAAATTGCACTGAATTGTATTTGTAGTGGTCCAAAAACTTTTTCTGAGATCTTGTTTGAGTTGCATGGATTTTCCCACGGAAATCAAGTACAAAAAGACATTGGCTCTAAAAATAGCCAGAGGTACACTCCCAATAAGATTAAGATTCACTTGTCACATGTACCTTACAGAACAGTGAAATTATTTTTTGCATATCCCAGTTAGGAAGCTGGGGTCAGAGCACAAGGTCAGCCAGGAAACCACACATATCCAGGAAAGGCCTTGCTCAAAGGCAACACAGTTGTAGGCTGAGTTGTTTTCTTGAACCCCCAAACTTCCAATAAGTACCACATAGCCTTACCCTCTGAGCCCGCTCCCCCAATAATACTGGAATTATGACAACCAGCCAATCAGAAGGTTAGAAAAGTCATTACATTATTTTCCGGAATGTTCCAGATTCTGTTTAAAGTGACTTGGTGTACGTACACACGTGGACAAAATTGTTGGTACCCTTCGGTCAATGAAAGAAAAACTCACAATGGTCACAGAAATAACTTTAATATGACAAAAGTAATAATAAATAAGAATTCTATGAATGTTAACCAGTGAAAGTCAGACATTGCTTTTCAACCATGCTTCAACAGAATTATAAAAAAAAATAAACTCATGGAACAGGCCTGGACAAAAATGATGGTACCCCTAACTTAATAGTTTGTTGCACAACCTTTTGAGGCAATCACTGCAATCAAACGATTCCTGTAACTGTCAATGAGACTTCTGCACCTCTCTGCAGGTATTTTGGCCCACTCCTCATGAGCAAGCTGCTCCAGTTGTTTCCGGTTTGAAGGGTGCCTTTTCCAGACAGCATTTTCAGCTCCTTCCAAAGATGCTCAATAGGATTGAGGTCAGGGCTCATAGAAGGCCACTTTAGAATAGTCCAATGTTTTCCTCTTAGCCATTCTTGGGTGTTTTTAGTTTTTAGGTTATTGTCCTGTTGCAAGAGCCCATGACCTGCGACTGAGACCCAGCTTTCTGACACTGGCCAGCACATTTCTCTCTAGAATCCCTTGATAGTCTTGAGATTTCATTGTACCCTGCACAGATTCAAGACACCCTGTGCCAGATGCAGCAAAGCACCCCCAGAACATAACAGAGCCTTCTCCATGTTTCACAGTAGGGACAGTGTTCTTTTCTTGATATGCTTCAAGTATAATTAGCAAAATTTGCCTTGGCAAAAAGTTCCATTTTTGTCTCATCTGTCCATAGAACATTCTCCCAGAAGCTTTGTGGCTTGTCAACATGTAGTTTGGCATATTCCAGTCTGGCTTTTTTATGATTTGTTTTCAACAATGGTGTCCTCCTTGGTCGTCTCCCATGTAGTCCACTTTGGCTCAAACAACGACGGATGGTGCGATCTGACACTGATGTTCCTTGAGCATGAAGTTCACCTTGGATCTCTTTAGAAGTCTTTCTGGGCTCTTTTGTTACCATTCGGATTATCCGTCTCTTTGATTTGTCATCAATTTTCCTCCTGCGGCCACGTCCAGGGAGGTTGGCTACAGTCCCATAGATCTTAAATTTCTGAATAATATGTGCAACTGTAGTCACAGGAACATCTAGCTGCTTGGAAATGGTCTTATAGCCTTTACCTTTAACATGCTTGTCTATAATTTTCTTTCGAATCTCCTGAGACAACTCTTTCCTTCGCTTCCTCTGGTCCATGTTGAGTGTGGTACATACCATGTCACCAAACAACACAGTGACTACCTGGAGCCCTATATATAGGCCCACTGACTGATTACAAGATTGTAGACACCTATGATGCTAATTAGTGGACACACCTTGAATTAACATGTCCCTTTGGTCACATTATTTTCAGTATTTTCTAGGGGTACCATCATTTTTGTCCAGGCCTGTTCCATGAGTTTATTTTTTTAAATAATTCTGTTGAAGCATGGTTGAAAAGCAATGTCTGACTTTCATTGATTAACATTCATAGAATTTTTTAAATTATTACTTTTGTGAGATTAAAGTTATTTCTGTGACCATTGTGAGTTTTTCTTTCATTGACCGAAGGGTACCAACAATTTTGTCCACGTGTGTATATACAGTATTTGACCCATTGAAATTCTGCTTAAATAAATTGGTGGTCTCTAATTAAGTTTTGTAAAGAAAAACAAAAAACTCTGTAATAGATGGCTCAATCACCTTCTCAAAAGAAATGTATACTTTGAATTATTGTGGAAAAAATAAGTTTGAATGTGATTGCAGAATTAACTTATGGTGGCCTAGTGGTTAGCACTGTCACCTCGCACCTCTGGGGTCCGGGTTAGATTCCCGCCCCATATCTGTGAGCATAGGGATCAATGTTCTCCCCGTGCTTGATGGGTTTCCTCCTGGTGCTTCAATTTCCTCTCACAGTTCAAAGACAGGCAGATTAGGCTAATTGGCATTCCCAAATTGCCTGCAGGGTGTGAATAAGTGTGTGTATGTGTGCTCTGCTATGGATTGGCACACCGTCCAGGGTGTACCCCGCCTCGTGCCCAAGGTCTCCTAGGACAGGCTCCCAGGGGTGTCATACCCAACTCCACTATTGCAAGTGCCATCACAGTGCCAGTCATGATAAAATCTGATGTCAATTCAGCATTGACAAAGTCAGTATCACTACCACTTATTAGATAAATAGCATTTAAACACAGAATACTACCACTGACAGCACTGCTGCTTGTTGCTCATAAAGCAAATGGTAGCTTCAATTTCCTCTAAGGCATTTGAAATCAATTTCAAATAGTGTAGGGTAATGATGCATGGGGACACACTGTGTTATGTATTTATCTTGGTCATTGCATGCTACACTGTAGTGCTAAGCTACTGCTACTATATGCAGAAAAAAAAACATTTTATATTTTTATGTATGAGTGTAATAAAAGATTACAGTTAAACCTTTCTCTACATCAATTAACATCGTACAACTTATTATTTCACCTCAAAATTTATTGGAATGTGAACAGAAAATGTGTACAAATCGAATCCTTGCAAAAAATGTTCCAAATATATTTAAATGCATACGTTTTCTTATTACAAAAATAAACTGAACTGTATTTATTTTTCACAAGGAAATGTGCATCAGGCATCTTGGAACCAGTGCTGAAGAAAAGTTCATTCTAAGGTTGAAAACTTTCACCAAAGTTTCACAAACTACAGCTACTACTGTTGGCGATCTGTGCATGTGAAAAACGATCCTCTGCTCATGACTGCGTCATCTTTGTTACATCCAAATGTCAGATGTTGTATAAAAGTGCAGTCAAATTCTTCCAGTAGTAGATCTGTGTAGTAAGTTTGTGCTCCGCTCCAGCTGGCTGCAGAGCTGCTGTCCGAGCTGCAGCGTGAACTGACGGAGCCGCATGCATGTGGATGTTCGTCATTAATCTCCAAACCCTGTGTATGTCCCAAGTGCTCGGTAATTCTGAGCGTTTCCGTCAGGGCCCAGATATAATTGTGGGCGAATCGTAAGGTCTCTATTTTTGTCAGCTTGGCGTCATCGGGGAAAGTAGGGAGCACCTTCCTCAGTGCGTCTAGGGCGGAATTTAAGTTGTGCATGCGATGCCTTTCTCTGTCGTTCGCTTTCGCCCTGCGGTTTCCACACGCTAACAGCTTTGCCTTCAGGTGACTTTTTACTGCTTTTCTCCTGCATGACATGAGGGGAAATGTGCTGTTCCTTGTGGCGCTCTCCTCCTGGCCAGGGTCACTGCGGGTCGTGATGCCTTCTCTGTGTTTGGTCATGCTAAAAGGACGTGAAGTTTGACGCGCGCGCGGGAACAGGCTGTAAATGTAAAAGTGTTCGTCAATACGCTGGAAGAAAAACGAACTCGACAACAAATCGAATCATTTTCATCTTATAATATTCTCAAATACAGCTCTGTCTTACCTTATTAGGAGAACTTTGTTTCACCTTTGCGCTTGGACACTTACTGGACTGAGTGATGGAGCTCTGTATATAAACGCACGTGCACAATAGGGACGTGACGCGCCCGCTCTTTCATTTGTGCACCGTTTATCCAATCTGCACGTGTGGATAGCGTGCGGAGACCGACTGACCAATGAGTCTTGCGCGTGCACTTTCTTGTTTTAGTCTACCAGCTTAGGCTATTATTATTATTATTATTGGGTAGTATTTTTGGAACGCAGTCCTTTCTGACACAGCGGTTTGCGTAATTTTAAGTTCACGCAATTGTAAATGCCTTTATTTTGAAAATGACCAACGATAATAACTCTCTTTTTTTGCAGAGTGACAATATTTTAATATTACATATTTGTGTTAAATAAATATCATGAGATAAAAAAAAAGGTTTTAGGCTGATTATAATATCTAACCATAATAGTCTCCAAATCAGTGCGCAACGGAAACCTACGTTGTTTTACACTTTTGCTTTAGGATAAGTTATTATCTATATTATCTATATGTTAAGATATAATTAACTACTTACTAATGGAAATTGATCTATTTTTAAGATTAGATTAACAAAAATAGTTTAATATATATCTATTTTTTATATTAACTAAGTTCAATATACAGTATATATTAAGGTTTATGGCAGTCGTGCGCAAAATACAATTTCATTATGCGCGTCGTCTATTTTTACACGAAATTAAAAAGTTATAGAATCTATTTTTGTGGAACTGTTTTAAAATATATTGTGCCCATCATCCATGCCATTGCTGGTTAACACAGTAAATATTTTACTTTGAACTGGGTTGTAGAAATTGGCGTGCGCTGTGCGGTCTCCAAATTGCTCCAAATTGTTTACCAAGGCCAGTGCGCAATTTGTTTCTATTCGCAATTGAGGACAAAAGACATTTAAATGTGAATGATTGGCCCAAGTTTACTCTCTCCTATAAGTCCTGATAAATCTTAGTTTATTGGAGAGAGGTCAGTGTGTTACTGTGGACAAAAAATATTTGCCATTGTGGACGACATCTCCGCAAAAGCACTCATCTACAGTCTAACTAAATATGTATTTTGTAGGGTATCTGATAACCATATGCTTTCAATAAACTAGACAAATAAGTCAGGGAGATAGGAGATGTTGCCATGCTGTTATAAAAAGCCTTGAAATAATCCAGAGTAAACCAGATCTCACCCCTTTACAAATATTGATGCCAGATCCATTTTCGGATAACGCAGACAGGTGTGAGTTTGGGGCTGTCAGATTTCTCGTGCGATTTTTTTTTTTATCAGTGTCGTGTAATATCCTGCTTGTTATGCAAAGTATGGGCAAACATAGGCGTGCAGTTGCTGTGGAAATCAGAGATATCGGCAAAGAGTTGGTCCAAACGAGATTTAACAATATTTAACAATAAACGAGACTTACTCGAGAGCAGGTGATACCTGCCCTCCGCTCCTTGATTAATACTTCCTCAACTACTCCACTTTGCAATCTGTTGTAATTCTATATTAAATCTATTTATTATTATTTTAGCAAACAGAAGTACCAGGTGGGGCTTTATTTTCATCCTCAGCTTTTGTTTGAAGGAGACCAATGAAGAGGCCAATGAAAGACTGAAAACTCGCTGACCAGCTTTTTGCCATCCATTTGTCCTAAACTGGCAGACAAGCTATTGAAATCTTCCCTCTTGTTCAGGCTGTCTATAAAGAAGAAAAGGAAACTTCGCTCTGGAGGAAAAAAAAACACACAACTTAAAACATTTAATTGCAACCCGGATGCCATATGTACACCACTTGTACCAAAACTCAAACAATGTCAACTCTTTTGTGAGCTAAAACGTGCGCTTTTGGAGACGTGTGCGCTTTTGGAAAGGTGTGCGCATCGAGATCAGAATGACCTTGAGTACACTTCTTGGAAGAACTAATGCTAGTTTAATGTGCTGTCGAGGTTCCTTTTAGAGTCGGTCTATTGTACTATAACGCATATGCTTGTGATGCCCGAATACACCAATTATAAGTGAATAGCTAAGAGCACTTTGGTAAACCTCTGTTTCGGTTAAGCACTTGGGGCTCCACAGATTAATCAAGCTTTAACGTTGCAAATGATTGTTTATTCAAACCAAGGAGTTACCACGTCGGGCCCCATTTAAGCAGCACATAGTCACTCTAATTAATTTGTATTTTCAAAATATTTATATGCTTATTAGGATTTGTTTTTTTTCGTTTACAAATGTTATGCTACAACATGAACAGGGAGCACAGGGGAATAACGGAATACCACCGGCGAACCTTTAAAGCAAATAAAGCAATTCACTAAAATCATCAATTGCCTTTGTTTAATTATGTATTTCATGTTTAGCTTTAAATGTTTGTTGAGAAAATAACCAATTAAATAATCGATACAACAATCATTGTTGTCTTTGAAGATATAATAATAATAATAATAATAATAATAATAATAATAATAATAATAATAATAGCAATAATTACTATTATTATCAAATACTTTATAATCTTATGAAAGAATCAGTTATAAGAATATGATATAATTGTCAACATTTATTTCATATTATTTTTCAGAAGACCAGCCTTTGTTAGTGAAAAGTGGAAAAATGAGTGTGACAACTTAAGACCCTCTAAAACTTTCTTTTTTTTTTCTGCTTTAACCTTCTGAGGAAATCACTACCATCAAGTGATTTCTGTAGCTCTTAAGGAGACTTCTGCGCCTGTAAAAAAAAACAAAACAAAAAAACAGGTAATTTAGCCCACTCAGCATGAGCAAACTGCTCCAGCTGTCTCAGGTTTGAAGCGTTTCTTCCCCAAACTGCATGTTTCAGGTCTTTTAACAAATCTTTGGACTTCAGAATAGTCGCATGTTGTGTTCTTAACCTTTCTTGGGTGTTTTTTTTCTACACTGTGTGTTTTTGGTCATTATCCAGTTGGAGGACCCATGACCTATGACTGAGACTGAGATTTCTGATACTGGGCAGTATGTTTTGCTCAAGAATGCCTTGATAGTTCTTGAGGTTTCGTTGTATCCTGCACAGGTTCAAGACACCCTGTGCTGTACAGTACTCCCAGTAGTAGCCCCAAGCCTCCTCCATATTTCATAGTAGGTACAATGTTCTTTTCTTTAAAAGCTTCATTTTTGCAGCTGTGATCATTCAGCTGCTGTGACTTGCCAAAAAGCTCCAGTTTTGTTTAATCTGTCCAAAGCACAGAAGCCTTGTGCTTTGTCAATATGCATTTTGACAAATTCCAATGTGTTTTTTTTATGATTTGCTTTCAACCGTAGAGTCCTCCTTGGTCAGCTTATATTAAATCCATGTTTGCTCAAACAGCAATGGATGGTGTGATCCAACACTGATGTAAAGTACCTTGACATTAGAGTTCACTTTGAATCTCTCTTGAAGATCTTTGGTTAGGGTTGGTATTATCCCTCTGTTCAATCTGACATCACATTTCCTTTTGTGGCCACATCCAGGGAGGTAAACTGTTGTCACAAGAATATTAAGGAGCTTGGAGATGGTCTTGTCATCTTTACCTTTAACATGCTTGTTAATACATTTCTGATCCCCTTAGACAACTCTCTCCTTTGCTTTCTTGTTCAATGTGGTACACACCGTAATACCAAACAGCAGAGTGACTACTTTTCAGTTAAATAGCCTGACTAACTGATTATAAGATTTAAGAGAACTGTGATGCTATATTTACAGGACACACTTTAGTTTAACGTGTCACTATAATCAAAGTATTTCACTTTTTTCTACTTTGTCCTGAACAGTTTCATTAGTCTTTTTTTCTTGGTTTGTTGGTACACATCCATTAAATAAAAAAATATAACTGACAAAAGTTAATAATAAACAATAATTTACTGAACACCAACTAATGAAAATACTCACGTGGATGAGTTTGTCAGTACCCTTCCCACTACACCATGTATAGTGTCCTAATTTTGTATCTTTAGGTGAGACTACAAGAAGTATGCCTAGCCAATATGAGAGCTTATCACCAGCTATAATCCTGCAAGCCTCCTATTATAATCTTCACACACTTGCCTTAAACTACGCTGCCTGGTCAAACTGGTCAAAAAAGTCACCATTTCAGAAGGTTCAAATTCTTGGGTTGCATAAAGCAAAGGAAACAACTAAGGCGATTTGAAATTACTGGAACTGTGTTAAGAACTCTTCAGCACATCATTAAACCTTGCAAATATAGTGCTAAAGTGTCTTTGGTGAAAAGTTGTGGTTGGAAAAAAAATCACTTGTTCAAGTTTCATGGTATAAATTAAAAAGTAAAAACCAGAGCTGTGTTTAATAGTTGATGAGAACCCACAGTATTGGGACTAAACAGTTGTGTGGCCATAAGTAAACCACTTGTTAGTGAGACTTCTCAGAAAAAAAGCTTCAATTTGCCAGGGAGAGTAAAGATTGGACTTTGGAGCAATGTGGTCTGATGACCTCAGATTGACCCTACTCCAGAGTGATGAGTGCATGAGGGTATGAAGGGAAGCGCGTAAAGCGATGCACACATCATGTACAGAGCCCACTGTACAAGTCAGCTGGTGACCCGAATTGTCTGAATGATCGGGTTATCACATCAATGGAGTTTTTCTTTCCGGATGGAACAGCCATATTTCAAGGCTCAAAGTATGAAAGAATTGTTCTGTGAGCATGAGGAATCATTTTTACATACTGTATGTGGCACACAATGTGGCCAGTGCATTATGTGCTATAATCAAAGCTAATGGGTGATTGATTGAAACCTTAAAGTGCGTAAAAATTCATGTGAAACCAGAGGCCTGCGTGCCAAACCACTGTCTTGTTTCATTTGCACCTCGGAAACTGGTAGAAAAATAATACTGAACTGGTCCACTACAGGCAGCATGGTGGCTTAATGCCACTGTCGCCTTGCACCTCCAGGGTACCAGTTCCATTCCCAGCCAGGTTCAATTTCCCGCCTATGTGTGCATGGAGTTTGCATGTTCTTCCTGTGCTTTGGATTATCTCTGGGTACTCCAGTTTCCTCCCCTAGTCGAAAGACATGTAGATTAGGCTAATTGGTGTTACCTAATTGCCCGTAGTGTGTGAATGAGTTTGTGTGTGTGTGCCCTGTGAGGGATTGGCACTATGTCCAGGGTGTAGTCCCTGTCTCATGCCCTAAGTTTCCTGGGATAGGCTCCAGGCCCGCTATAACCTGTATACAGGATTGAGAGGGATAGATGATGAGTGAGTGAGTAGAGCAGAGCATTGCTGGTGGCATCTCTATTCAAAGGAACAACATATTTTTTTGCTAACAGGTTAAAATTAGATTATAGTGTCTGACTGGAAACTAAATCATTAAATCTGGGACACAAGATGAGCCCAATAAAGTTTGGCCATTAATATGATTTTTTACTTAAACGTTTTTTTAAAAACTTTTCTTAATCCAAAGAACATTTTGTGTGTTTGTTATATTTAGAACTACAGTTAGTACCTGTTGTTGATGGGAAAAGAGTTCCACTCCATTGTAGGATGGATGGAAAATATTAAGAAATCATATATATACTGTATAGAAATATGATAAAACTATATATTTTAGCACATAACACTGGGCTCTCAGGTCGGGTATTTTACGTGCCATCACCTTGGACTGCAACAGATACACACGTGGACAAAATTGTTGGTACCCTTCGGTCAATGAAAGAAAAACTCACAATGGTCACAGAAATAACTTTAATTTGACAAAATTAATAATAAATAAGAATTCTATGAATGTTAACCAATGAAAGTCAGACATTGCTTTTCAACCATGCTTCAACGGAATTATAAAAAAATGAACTCATGGAACAGGCCTGGGCAAAAATGATGGTACCCCTAACTTAATAGTTTGTTGCACAACCTTTTGAGGCAATCACTGCAATCAAACGATTCCTGTAACTGTCAATGAGACTTCTGCACCTCTCTGCAGGTATTTTGGCCCACTCCTCATGAGCAAGCTGCTCCAGTTGTTTCCGGTTTAAAGGGTGCCTTTTCCAGACAGCATGTTTCAGCTCCTTCCAAAGATGCTCAATAGGATTGAGGTCAGGGCTCATAGAAGGCCACTTTAGAATAGTCCAATGTTTTCCTCTTAGCCATTCTTGGGTGTTTTTATCTGTGTGTTTTGGGTCATTGTCCTGTTGCAAGACCCATGACCTGCGACTGAGACCCAGCTTTCTGACACTGGCCAGCACATTTCTCTCTAGAATCCCTTGATAGTCTTGAGATTTCATTGTACCCTGCACAGATTCAAGACACCCTGTGCCAGATGCAGCAAAGCAGCCCCAGAACATAACAGAGCCTCCTCCATCTTTCACAGTAGGGACAGTGTTCTTTTCTTGATATGCTTCAAGTATAATTAGCAAAATTTGCCTTGGCAAAAAGTTCCATTTTTGTCTCATCTGTCCATAGGACATTCTCCCAGAAGCTTTGTGGCTTGTCAACATGTAGTGTGGCATATTCCAGTCTGGCTTTTTTATGATTTGTTTTCAACAATGGTGTCCTCCTTGGTCGTCTCCCATGTAGTCCACTTTGGCTCAAACAACGACGGATGGTGCGATCGGACACTGATGTTCCTTGAGCATGAAGTTCACCTTGGATCTCTTTATAAGTCTTTCTGGGCTCTTTTGTTACCATTCGGATTATCCGTCTCTTTGATTTGTCATCAATTTTCCTCCTGCGGCCACGTCCAGGGAGGTTGGCTACAGTCCCATGGATCTTAAATTTCTGAATAATATGTGCAACTGTAGTCACAGGAACATCTAGCTGCTTGGAAATGGTCTTATAGCCTTTACCTTTAACATGCTTGTCTATAATTTTCTTTCAAATCTCCTGAGACAACTCTTTCCTTCGCTTCCTCTGGTCCATGTTGAGTGTGGTACATACCATGTCACCAAACAACACAGTGACTACCTGGAGCCCTATATATAGGCCCACTGACTGATTACAAGATTGTAGACACCTGTGATGCTAATTAGTGGACACACTTTGAATTAACATGTCCCTTTGGTCACATTATTTTCAGTATTTTCTAGGGGTACCATTATTTTTGTCCAGGCCTGTTCCATGAATTTATTTTTTTAAATAATTCTGTTGAAGTATGGTTGAAAAGCAATGTTTGCCTTTCATTGGTTAACATTCATAGATTTTCTTTTAATTATTACTTTTGTCAGATTAAAGTTATTTATGTGACCATTGTGAGTTTTTCTTTCATTGACCAAAGGGTACCAGCAATTTTGTCCACGTGTGTATGATAATACTGCTCCTTACTTATACGAAGGACTTTATTAATTACTACTTATCACTTGAGTCTGAGTTATTTGATGTAATTAATATAGTACTCATTACAAGGGAACAGCAGTGACTTATGTTATCCTATGATTGTTGCTTAAGTGTTTGCAGGTTTTCACAAAAAGTGTAATATGATGTTGTTTATTACATGTTTCCTAAAGGGTTAATTGAATACTTGTGTTAAGCTTAGTTAAACAATTTGTTGTTGTATTTGTTTACATTTTATTTAACTAACATTTATCAGAAATAGTGATGTACCCTTTTTCTGGCTTTTCATTTAAGGTTATCGACCTCTCACTCACTCTCTCACTCACGTGGTTGAATCTATTTCGAACAATTGTTGTGTAACCTGCAAAGCTGTCAGACACAAGAATTAAAAGTGATTCCAGAGTTGATCCTCATGTCCCCTGTAGTTGACTATGGCTTTTTATAAAAGTAATGTAAATGAAGTAAAATATGAAATAAATTGACATTAAAGCTCACGTAACTTTAATTTATGATTCCCCTTGGTCCCCTTAGTAAAAATTAAACTAAAAGTGGCTCCCTTTTGTTCTTGCTACCATGCTTGCTAACATTCTTCGTACCCATGGTGTATGGTCAATTACATTTTATGTATTCTTTGTATATGAAATCCAAGTATTAATAAAGACGCACCAGGCTATGTATTTTTGCTGGTTAATTGCTTTGCTAGTTTTCTATCAGCATGACTGTGATGCAGCTGTAGGCGCAGCCTGAGTGCTGAAGGCATCAATAGGCCACTGTAGGCATAAATTAACATGGAGGTAATTCAGAAAATTTAGAAGCAATTATTAAAGAGACAGTGTTGTTTAAGACATAACGTTATCAGATTGTCTCTCCTCAGTACAACAGACCGTACTGACCTACTTTCACCCAGGCTGCAACAGACAATTAATGTAATTAGTGGCTGGTAGAAAACCTGTGATGTGTCTATTATCACCATTCATGGAAGGTTTCTCATCCAAACAGATTACCTGGTCAAAACTAACTATTGTATAATCTAATATACACTATAGGTGGTGGCTTAGTGTTTAGCACTGCTGCCTTCCGGGTTCGATTCCTATCTCGGGGTCAGTGCACATGGAGTTTGCATGTTCTCTCCATGCTTGGTGGGTTTCCTCCGGGTGCTCCGGTTTTCCATAGTCCAAAGACATGAAGATTAGGATAATTGGGATAACATTTCCAAATTTCCAGTAGTGTGTTAATGATTGTGTGAATTTTGACTGGAGGTCCTACGTTTGTCATAAAATGGGAATAAAAACAATGGTAATCACCAAGATCGATGGGTGGACTGTATAGGTGGGGTAAGTGGAAGGGTACAATGATTGAGGCATTCCCATAGTTGCTGTATGCCATTTGTTAAAATAAAATGATTGAAGTTGAATAAGAACTTCTGTTTTATGTAGTAATTTAAAATTGATTGCATGTTCAGTTAAAATCACCTGTTATAGATTTTTCTATGTAGTAGTAGTACGTAGTGTGAAGTCAATTTATTGTAATCCTGAGTATAATCATTAATTTTACTGGCAGGAGCAGTTAAAACAGTTACATCCAGATTTATAGTAAACAGTTTTCAGGCACGTGATGATCTAATCTCTTCTCTACGCGATGAAACGCTGCTAAACTCTGCGCCTATGAGTGAATTAAAGTCCGACCAGCGTCTAACAACGAGAGAGAGAGAGGCTTTCTAGCCTGCAACCCAGTCTACGTTTTTGTTATTTTTTCTTTTCTTACCAGTGTATAAACCTTTAATTAGAAATATATTAGGGGAAACAAAACAATAATCCAAGCAAAAATTAATTAATGCAGTATAATACGCGTGATAATAAATAGATATTTAATTATTTCTCTGCCCAGCACACGAATTAACTAACCAGTTTATTAACAGCAGAGGTGGAGTTTGCGGGGAGACAGATGGGCATTGCCCCCCAGTGGTAGAAATATGGCACTACACTGAGCCCAAAATAGGTACAATTAAAACATTTCTTGTACACACGTTAGGGCTGGAGAGATTAACGCGTTAACGCTTTTTATAAATGGATATTCTTCATTAATTTAACATCGTTAACTGGGCGTCCGTTTTCCTTTCTCGTTGAAATTAAATAATCATTGTAAAGTGTTCATCTGTATGGTATTACCTCTGACCGCTAGGGGCGCTCTCCATACGGATTATAATTATCATTCAGCACGTTGATTTCAGTTTATCAGCCTGTTTTTAGGGCGTTTAAATTCAGTTTAGACTTGCTTAAGTGGCATTCCTGTAGAAATGAATAATTATATGTCACAGATTAAGTTTAAAAACGTAATGCAACAAAACAAAACTATTTCATGAAATGCATTATAATGGATTATATTATATTCCTATATTAATTTTAAGCATTCTGGTCACGTGACTGGCACGTTGAGCGTCTACTCTCTGTTTGCCCAGGACAGAGGATTTGTGTGAGGCAAACAGAATCTTTGCAGACATTGGCATACTGTAGCAATTTTTGGTGACCTAGTTGCATGGATAGTTTATTTGACCTTGCAGATTTAGTTTTTTAAACCTGTGCTCTCCTCTCCAGGACCTCATTGGCAACAAGGTAAAATGTCTGACCTTGGAACTCAGGGCAGTTTTCATGCCACTGTTTTCAACACCCAACAAACAAGGTTGTATCAATGGCATGTGCGAAGAAGGTTTGACAGTCATTCCATATCCTGACTTAGCTCGTTACCCACAGAGGAATCCTCTTCTGTAAAATATGCTGATTAGGTTATTGCTGGGGTGGGGTGGGGGGAATGGCCAAAGTGTTGTAAGTGTTTTACACAACCGATGCAGTAACATAAGTTCTTAAAAGAACAGTGGTTCTCAGTTTCAGTCCTGGAGAACCACTGCACATTTTAGTGCTTTCTCAGCTCACAGTGCACCTGAGTAACTAATCAACTAATTAGCAGCCTTTTCCTAATTGAAGTAGGTGGAGTAGAGCAGAGAAATCACTAAAATATACAGGCCAGTGGTCCTCCTGAAATAAGTTTGAGAACCACCATACTAAAATGTTGTCAGGTCTGGATATGGTTGTTGTCACAACATCCTTTTGCTCCTCTTATGAATAGTCATCGGTCTACAAAAAGGGATCAGATTAAACACTATCCTTGGAGTTGTAATCCAACAGGCTTAGCAGTAAAAATCATATGATACAAAGAAGGAAAATAACCCAACTAATCTAGCAGTGCTTAGCACCAGGTCTGCCGTTCTGTCTGACTACACAGTATGTGGAATATGCTGAACAGGTAAGGATGACATAGAACCTGATCTGGTGGGGAGAACGAAATGTATATGCAAAGAAACCTGAGTCTAGCCTCAGAACAGTAAACAGAATCCAGCTACTTTGAAGGCTCTGAAATAAAAACCAGTCAATAGTTCTAGCATCACAAACCAAGAGGATTGCAGCAAATATTTAGCCATTATTTCTTAACAATTTAATTCAGTGAAGGGGTTAGTTAAGATGAGTTTTATTGTTGAGAGGAATAAAAAACTATGAAGTATATGTCTCAGCATACAGTATGTACTGTCATTACTGCCATGCAAACAAATAATGACACCCACAGTTTTAGGATTTTTACTGATTCTTACTTATCATAATTTTATGATAATTTACTTTTACATTTAGGCATTTGGCAAACAATCGTTTCCAGGGCGACTTACAAAAATGCTTTGAAGTTTCTGTCACTGGGTAGATCCTTATACTGCTTACTAATTTCTTTCGGTGCCTTGCAAAAGTATGCAGCATTTTTCATGTTTTATTAAATTATAAATTTAATATACTTGTAAATTAAATGTTCTTTATCTGAATTTTATGTGATGGATCTGCACAAAATAATCTAAGTTGGTGAAGTGAAAAGATATATATTTAAAAATCTGAAAATTGGCATGTGTTCACCACCCTTTGCTTTGAATCCCCTCAAAAGTTTTAGTGCAACCAATTACCTTCAGAAGTCACATAATTAGTAAAATGAAGTCCACCTGTGTGCAATCCAAGTGTTACATGATCTGTCAGTATAAACACACCTTCTCTGAAAGGCTGCAACACCACTAAGCAAGAGGCATCACACCATGAAGAAGGAGCTCTCCCAACAAGTCTGGGACAGAGTTGTTGAGAAGTACAAGTCAGGGTTGGGTTATAAAAAAATATCCCAAATGTCTAATTCATCATCTTTAAATGGACAGCATGTGGCACAAAAAACCTGCCAAGAGCGGGCTACCCACCAAAACTCACAGACCAGGCAAGGAGGGCATTAATTGCAGAGGCAGCACAGAGACCAAAGGTCTGGTGTATCTGTGCAGGGATCACAATAAGCTGTACACTGAACTTTATGGAAGAGTGGCCAGAAAAAAGCCATAACTTCTTATTTTTAACACCAAGGCATGTTTCGAGTTTGCCTAAAGACATGGTGACGACTCCCCAAATGTACGGAGGAATGTGTTCTGGTCAGATGAGACTAAAATGTAACTTTTCGGCCACCAAGGAAAACTATGTCTGGCGCAAAACCAACACATCTCATCACCCCAAGAAGAAACAGTGAACCATGGTGGCGGCAGCATCATGCTGTAGGGAAGTTTTTCAGCAAGAGGGACTGGGAAACTGATCCAAGTCGAGTGAAAGATGGATGGTGCTAAATACAGGGATACAAGCCAAAACATAGAAGGAGCTGGAGCAGTTTTGCCTTGAGGAATGGGCAAAAATCCCATTGGCAAGAAGTGGCAAGCTCATAGAGACTTATCCAAAGCAACTTGCAGCTGTAATTGCAGCAAAAGTTGGTTCTACAAAGTACTGACTTTAGGGGGATGAATAGTCATGCATGCTGAAGTGTTCTGTTATTTCTTGCTTGCTTCACAATAAAAAAAAAATCACATCTTCAAAGTTGTAAGCATGTTCTGTAAATGAAATGATGCAAACCTTCAAATTATCCAGTTTATTTCCAAGTTGGTAGGCAAAAAATCATGAAGAATGACAAGGGGTGATTACTTTTGTGTGGGGGATTCACCCAAATATCTAAAAAAAAAAAAAAAAAAAACAGGTCTCGGTGATTAAAGCTTGCAGGTGATTCGGCTGGACAGACATCTAGAGGAAGTCCATTCCACGACCTAGGTGGCAGTAAACAGTCTAGATGCATGTTTTCCTCGATCCCTGAGAGATGGTGGGACCAGTCGAGCAGTGCTGGACAATGGACGATGATGACCCTCTGGTACGTGCTGCAGTGCTGGACGATGGATGATGACCCTCTGGTACGTGCTGCAGTGCAGGGTGTGATTTGAGTTTGATGCAGTCTGCTACATTAAGCTACTGCAGGGCTGCACCAACATTTTTTGAGCAAGTAAGATTTATCCATTAATAGATTATTAATATTTTTTCTATCCTTTTAGTGTCTGTAAGAGCAACAACTCGCCTAAGCATGGAATGTTCTCCATCTTTAAACAGCATGACATCTTTCATAAGGCCCAGGTTGACCAGGACATGACTCCATTGATGTTTCAATCTTTTTCATTTTATTTAAACTTTAATTAAATGTAGGAAAGGGTGGAATAGATAGAAACTGCAGGATTAAATCCAATCTCGTACACAGAGGTGACTGAATATACAGTACTGTGGTTGACGTTTCTGCGTGTTATACACAGCCTGCGCCCCGTGCACAAAAACAGAGGAAATCAGCCAATTACCGAGAAGAGCTCGAGCAGTCTTCCGGGGAAAACGTCACTCGCTAAGGCACTGATCTCTAGATCATGGTTAAAGGGTGAGCGTGCTCGACTGAGGTAATGCTCTGGCTTAGAGATCTGCGCAGCGCGGACCTACCCACCGGCGTGCACTTCCTGGGGTCGAGCCCGTGATTGTTACGTAGCACAAATAGACTGTCGCTCTTCTTACAACGCGACAACAAAAGCCCTCATCATTGACTTCACAGCAATACTTCTTAGGCAGTAGCGGTGCCCGTGTGTTCTGCCCTTGAGGAGCAACATGGACTACACGGTGAGTGTTTTTAATGCCACGTTAGTTTCAAAACACCCGGTGCACCACAAACTGACCTGACCACGTACAGAAACTTAATCAATAACTAGTTTGATATTTACCTCGAATTGAGTAGTTAACTTCTACAGTATAAAGTGAGATATCATCGGTGTTCAGTTCCTACAGAGAGGTGAAATGAGTCATGATATATTTATTGCACAATCCATTAATTTTGCAAGCTGTTGTCAGTGACTGGCATTCAAAATGATTCATGAGAATCATCTCTTTACTCTGAGCAGTAATTACATGTCAAGTTAAAAGTACACTCAGGAATAATAAAGGACACTGTGTATCATTATGTGTATCAATGTGTACCTTTTACCTTTGAAGTTGCATTTAATGTAAAGATTAATCAGGTTCGTTTTATGATCATTAAATAATGGTACACAAGATCCTCGCGTCCAAGTAAAAGATGCACACTGCAGAAAAAACAAACAATTAAAAAACAAAATACAATTTAATATGATTTATTCTGCAAGGGTATTGTAGAGGTGCTGTACAAGGTGTTCAGGTCTGTGCAAAAAGCCTGATGTTATTTAAATATATAAAGCTTTGAAGCAGTGTGAAATCAGGAAAAGATACAGAACAAGAACAAAGATTATTTACAGAGACACACTAGAAGTGCAATTGCATTAAATGTCATTTCAATCATTTTTTTTTTTTTTTAATTCTCTGTATGTATGTAGAATTTTGGGAGACTAGGTTCCATTAGATTAGGTTCCGGCTACCAGGACCGTTATGTCAACATCAGACTCTTGATTTGATTTTTGATCTTCACTTCTGAAGGTGTGGTGAGGGAAATTTCCCACTGAAACACTTCATTGTGTACTTCTCCATCAGGAAACCCCCTGTATATGCCACAAACATACAGGAAGTGCTATTATTACCAGTATACAATGAAGTCAGTGGGCACATCTCATTTTACTGCCTTGTTTCTCAGTTTTACAGGCTCAAGCTGTGCCCTCGTGATATGTTATGCAATGCAGTGGTTTTGAATGTCATGGTGTGTTCTGTCAAACGTCGAATTTGTTTCTGCTGTATTGCATGTAAATAAAGTGGCACTCTGTTCTGTAAATCAAATAGGAGTAGATACACTGGGCTTTGGTCATTTTGAGCAAAGAAAATTTATTAAAGTAATTTTGTGTACATCATGCCTGAGGTTTTAGTTCATTAATGCGAAAAGAACAAAGCAAACACAATTAGCAGTTTGTTCATTGTCTTTTTAGAAATATGATCTCCTTTCAAACTCAACAAAGACTTTCTTTCAAAGCTCCCAAACAAGGGTGAGCAATGGTGTTTGTGTTTGCAACACAATGGGAGAAAAGGTGAACATACAGTTATTTGCGAGTTTAATCTAATTAATCTATATATAAAATATAGACAAAGAGTGATAAAATAGCATAACAAAGTAGGCATACAGTATATATACTGGGCCCCACTTTGACACTGCACAAAGCAGATGTGGAACATGTGTTGAAAGCTGTTGCTTTTTACCTCTTGTCTTCTAAGGCTAAACATATCAGCCTGTTTATTACAAATGACACTTGAGTTTCTGAGCTGATCTCTTTTGTGAACAAAAGAAGAGGTGACAAATCCACTTTTTCTGTATAGACATGTTAATCTGGATATATTAAAAGCTAGCTTGAGGAAATGGTGCCACAGCCTG
This sequence comes from Clarias fuscus, assembly GCA_030347435.1. Lineage (NCBI taxonomy): Eukaryota > Metazoa > Chordata > Actinopteri > Siluriformes > Clariidae > Clarias > Clarias fuscus. The sequence continues at coordinate 16,655,405 of CM059211.1, read as the reverse complement.
CCCAAAAAAATAGCTCTGTGACAAGTTCTGTGAAAGCTTGTTAAATGGTACAAGGAAAGGCCTCTGCCTGGTTTAAGGATGTTAATTTTTTTTGTGAGGAATGAATACTGAACCTACATACATAAACAGTTATCCAGGGACTTGTAGTAACCTTATGTTCATACAGTACATTGCTTCTGTATTGTGTTTAGAGACCTGAGACTTGAGGCACAATGGCACGTAATCTTTGCCAAAAGTTTCTGTTTTCTCTGACCTGTTTAACTGCTTTCTAGTCTTGGCTCAACATGTCATGCTTGTCGGAGCAAGGAGTTAAAACTTCTGTTTGCTGGGCGTGGTCTAAGGCGGGGACTACAACAGCTTCATGAATAATGTTATTAATTATATTGATATTGTGTGCTCCGTGATGGATTGGCACTCCGTCCAGGGTGTACCCCACCTCGTGCCTGGGATAGGCTCCAGGCCTCCTTCAGCCCATACAGGATAAGATGTATAGTATAGACAGGGACTGAATGAGATTTACATTGATAATACCTCGCACAAAAATTCCATTCTGTGTTGGGGAATGTGTGAGAGTGCAGTGAAAGTGCGATGCTTTCAGATGAAGCCACCTGATCAGTGCACATCTTTGTTTCGATGATACCTGGTATCTTGGTGATTCCTGGCTCTTTTGCTTATTTATTCACAATCGCACGTATCTGAAGAAGTCATCACTGGAATGCATTATAAGTGATATTGTAATTACAGACCAGTTATTTCTAATTGTCTAATTTGATCGAATATCTTATCAGAACCAAGTCAGCAATGGTTATTCAAGATAGCACTACATGCTGACACTTTAAGTCAGATATTATAAAAGCGGGTTTATCTAAATTATCTATTGAACCTTCAGCCTAACCCACAAGCATTATCTAGCATAAGGTGTGTAAGAAAGATAGATGTGCACATCACAAAGCAAAGCCTTTATAAAAGCACTATGGTGTACATGTCTTTTTAAGAAAATATATTTTAATTATATAGTCACTAACTTTGTATTCTTCTAAATTCGCAATTACTTAATTTGCTCTAAAATTAGAGCAAAACATTAGCTCTAAAAATTGTTACTTGATTTTTGTAAATGCTCTTGCATCATTTTTATGAGTATTGCATGCATATGCTGTATGATTCTGTTTCAACTGGATATTGAACTGGTTGTTCAGTCGGGCATAGGTCATAGATAATTGATAAGAAACAGCAAAACGTGTGTAATAGGTCAATGTCAGGATTCAAATGTACATCTACTATTGTTTGTACTTGTGTATGTGGAGTTGGTAATTATCATGTTACTATTTTACATACAGTACTAAAAAACTCTAAAGCCCAGTAAACGGTAAGTAATGAAATCAAGTTAGTATTTGGTGTGAGAACGCTTTGAGGACTTGTTCGTATCGGGTGCAATTTGTGCGGTTTTATAAAGAAACTAACTACTAACCCACCCACAGTTCTTTTCAGGACTTTGTTGCACCTGCTCCTTTTTGCATAAAAAACCCATCAGCTTCCTTTTTTTTTTTGTCTAAAAAGTGGCCGTTTATGTAATATGCTGCTTTCATTTCTGGCATACAAATATTTATCTGTAATTTAGAATTTTGTGGTGCAATACTGGAATAGTTTACTGACTTAAACTTTTAGAGTTTGTACTAAAAACATAGGGTGTCTACTAAGGTAGGTCCTAGTAAAAAAAAAAAAAAAAACTCACAGAACCTGTTTTCTTAACCTCTCAGGTGCCACCCATTACCTTGATTTTTTTATTTTGCACACTTTGTTAAACATTAGTTGAAAGTAAACCAGGAATGAAACAGCAAAAATGTTTCAAAGCATTCATTCCTTCAGAGCTACAGCTCTATCTTGGACAGGGGACCCAGAGAATCAAGATGTGGAGGTTTCAGACCCTGATCGCAGGACGATCGGACAGGAGACAGCAATATACACCCTGCATTGGAAAGTCAGTCCATAACAAGTCTCAATGCACACACAATCATACCAATGGGCAAATTTAGCATAACTAACCCACCTGAGTATGTTTTCTGGGCAGTGGGAGGAGACTGGAGAACCCAGAGGAATTTCATACAGGCGCAGGTAAAACAGCTGAAATTGTGCATAGAGAGTAACTCAACCTCATACCCAACCTAGGAATCTGAAGCAGTAAGTGGGACAACAGTGTGCTGTTGCTGAATTACTCTTAATTAACTGTATGCAAATTCTGTTCTCAGGCAGCTTTGGAGGTTTACAAGGAGATGCTTCTGTTGTACGTTGAGGAGTTTAAGCATTACATTAACTCGACGTGTGCTGGTCTGGAGCCATGGCAGATCATCGCATCAACATTGGTGTCTACCCTTGCAGTAGTCTGGCTGAAAGGCTTCCTGTTTCAGAGGGAGAGTAAGTAGTTTCAGCTTACTTGCGAGCTCAGCTCAGGCACTTGCTAGTGGAATTGTCCCTGAAAGCTTCCAAGATAATTTAAGACTAATTTGATAGATATAAGGTAGTAGTTTTATTACCTAGTACACTAGATTTTCAGCAGACAGTGGAAACAAAATTCCAGACCTCACTTATCTGAATATTTACATAATTAAACATAATTATTTATTTGGTCTCTATAATCAACATACTGTGTATGTATGTGTCTGTATGTACAGTTGCAAGAAAAAGTATGTGAACCCTTTGGGATTGCATGATTTGGTCATAAAATGTGCTCTGAACTTCATCTAAGTCACAACAATTGAAAAACACAGTCTGCTTAAAATAATACTACACAAACATTAGATGTTTTCATTGAACATAACATGTAAACGTTCACAGTGCAGGGTGGAAAAAGTATGTGATCCCTTAGACTAATGACTTCTCCAAGAGCTAATTGGAGCCAGGAGTGAGCCAACCTTGAGTCCAATCAGTGTGATGATATTGGATGTGTTGCTGAAAGCTGTCCTGCCCTTTAAAAACACACACCAGTTTTGGGTTTACTGGTTTCAAGAAGCACTGCCTGATGTGCCTCACAGAAAAGAGCTCTCAGAAGACCTACAATCAAGAATTGTTGACTTGCATGAAGCTGGAAAGGGTTACAAACGTATCTCCAAAACGTAGACATAGACACATGAGAAAGGAAAATGGAGAAAGTTCAGCACTGTTCCTACTGTCCCTAGGCGTGGTCGTCTTGTAAAGATGACTGCAAGAGCACAGCGCAGAATACTTAATGAGGTAAAGAAGAATCCTAGAGTGTCAGCTAAAGGCTTACAGAAATATCTGGCACATGCTAACATTTTTGTTGACACATCAACAATAAGGAAAACATTAAACAAGAATGGAGGACACCACGGAGGAAGCCATTGCTGTCCAAAAAAATATTGCAGCACGTTTGAAGTTTGCAAAAGAGCACCTGGATGTTCCACAGCACTACTGGCAAAAAATTCTGTGGACAAACCAAAATTGAGTTGTTTGAAAAAAAACACACAACAATGTGTGGAGAAAAAAAGGCACAGCACACCAACATTAAAACCTCATCCCCACTGTGAAACATGGTGGAGGGAGTATCATGGTTTGGGGCTGCTTTGCTGCCTCAGGGCCTGGATGGATTGTTGTCATCAATGGAAAAATTAATTCCAGAGTTTATCGAGACATTTTGCAGGAAAACGTAAGACCATCTGTCCACCAACTGAAGCACCACAGAGGATGGGTGATGCAACAGGACAATGACACAAAGCATATAAGTAATTTCGATTGAAATGCTGTGGCATGACCTTAAGAGAGTGATTCACACCAGACATCCCAAGATTATTACGACACTGAAACAGTTTTGTGAAGAGGAGTGGTCCAAAATTACTCCAGATCGTTGTGCAGGTCTGATCTGCAACTACAGGAAATGTTTGGTTGAGGTTCTTGCTGCCAAAGGAGGGTCAACCAGTTAAGTCCAAAGGTTCACATACTTTTTTCCACCTAAGCAGACACGTTTTTCTATTGTTGTGACTTAGATGAAGTTCAGAGCACATTTTATGAGTAATTCATGCAAAATCCGCATAATCCCAAAGGGTTCACATACTTTTTCTTGCAACTGTATATATACAGTATAGTACCACTCAAATTTTCATTCTAGAACAATACTGGAATTTTTCAAATCTGTGAAATAACACATATGGCATTAGGTAATTTAAATAGAATAACAGCAGTCAGTTGTTGACACAGACATGAAGTTCAGCCATTCTGGAACAGTTCTTGCAAAAATTGTGTTGTCAAGTGCATTTGCAAAACCCATCAAGCGTAATGATGAAAGTGGCTCTCATGAAAACCATCCCAAGAAAGAAAGAAAAAGAAAGTTCATTTAGAGTTACCAGCCTCAAAGATTTGACACCATCTCAGCACCTTAGGGCTTATAAAGGCTTTACAGAACATTAGTAGCAACTTCAACTTTTCAACGTTTATTGCATATTTTGGATGCTATCAGCATCATTTTACAATGTAGAAAGAAATAAAAATCAAGACCATGTAATTAGAAAGTGTGTCCAAACGTTTGAGTGGTAGTGTACACTAGTCAACAAGTTAAACCTTCTGACTCTTTTTATCATCATTATTTGTGGTGTTGATGTATATACATCCCTAAAATATGTCACATGTTCTGCTGTTTGTGTGCCGGTCTGCAGGTTTGCTGTCTCGAACCAAGAAGCAGTGCTTTCGACTCATCAGAAAAATTCCATTTGTTGGCGCATCAGTAAGTGCTTTGAGGTTCTTTTTGGTTGGCTTTTTTATACTTCCCTAAAAGAGGTTTCAAGGTTTCCTTTTGTTTTTGCGCTAACACATTCTGACTCATACCCATCCACACCCATAGCACGAGTGAAATAGTTTGTATCATGACACTGTGATATCAGGATCACAGTGTATTTGGGTCATCAGCTGCTTATTATGTATCTAATTTAACTTTTTTTTTTCCTTTAATATTTTTAGCTTCGTAGACTATACTTTAATAATAACATATGAGTGTAAGAAATCTTTAATGTGTTTGTTTTCTGTAAGTTTAGGTAGTTCCCTAAACTAGTTTATAAGTTCCACATAGTTAAACTGTTACATAGTTCACAGACTCTCTAACCACTTTCAAATTGTGTCTTAAGACCTATTTAGTCTTATTCAGAGTTGCTGATCTTGCATGATTTTGGGCCGCATTCAAATCGTGGATATCTTTTTACAGTTTACATACCCTGAAACAAATGGTTAAACATTGCCATATATTTGAAAAATATGACAGATAATGCAGTTCCCCCCCTTATTTCAGGATAATGTAAAGTCATTAATTATCACACAGTTGTTTGACTCCTTTTTAAAACTAATGATACCTGGAGTCAATCAGACAACCCTGATAAAAAGTTTTTCATATACTTGAAGGATTTTCACATTATAAACACATAGGTGGACATACACAGGTTTAAAAGGCTATTAAAGGGAAGTTTCCACACCACTGACTCACTATAATTGTAAATAGTGTCTGTTCATAAATATTCAGTGAGTTTCTCAGCTCATGAAGTGATGCACTGACTTGGTTGGACAATGGAAAAGACAAAAGAACTGCCAATGAAGCTGTGTAATAAGGTAGTTGATCTTTATATAGTAGGAAAAGGATATAAAAAGATTCCTCTCAACACTTGAAAATGCCAGTCAGTACTGTTCAAACTCTGATAAAAAGGTGAAAAATAAGATGTTCTGCTGATATTTAACCACAGTCAAGTAGACCAAGAAAGATTTTCCCTCACAACTGCTAGAAGAATGGTTTGGGATGTGAAAAAGTGGTGGTGGTGTTTCTAGGAGCACAATAAGAAGGTACCTGAACACAAATTACCTGTATGGTTGAGTTGCCAGGAGAAAGCAGTTACTGCACCCATGCACAAAAAGGCCCACTTGCAGTATGACCAGATAGCACCTAGATAAGCCTCAAAGCTTCTGGAGCAGAGTCATTTGGCGTGTCACATCTACAGTATAAATCCTATGTTTGGAGAGGAGTCAACAAGGCCTGCAGTGAAATGTACACCATCCCCACTGTAACTCTTGTGCTCCGGACACAGGGAAGTTAAAATTGATGGCGAGATAAATTAAGCATATCAGAAAATACTGGCAGACGGTTTGCATTTACTACAGCATGAAAGCTGCGCATGGGACGCTCTTCGATGTTCCAGCATGACAATGATCCAAGGCAAAAGGCCAAGTTGACCCTCCAGTGGCTTCAGCAGAAAAACATGAAGATTCCGCAGTGGCCATCACAGTCTACTGACCTCAATATCATTGAGAGACTTTGGGGAGATCTCAAACGTGCAGTTCATGCAAGACGACCAAAGGATTTACAGGAACTGGAGGCATTTTGCCAAGAAGAATAGGCAACTATACCACCTGAGAGTGAGATAATTAAGGACCTTGTGCATTATTACAAAAGACTGCATGTCATCATTGATGCTAAAGGGGGAAATAACCAATATGAAGAACTAAAGATATCCAAACTTTTGAAAAGGGATTATTTCTTTGATGAAAAAAGTTTTCTTTGATGATTGTGGCATTCTGTTATGCATTACTCTACATCTAAAGTTGAGTCCTATAAGAAATAAAATGCATTTATTTTGCCTTCTCACTCATAATTTCTTTTTAAAAATAGTACTCATCTTGCAAATTCTCACAAGGTATGCAAACTTTTAAGCACAACTGTAGTTGTTACCTCCCTTTGTGTGGTAACAGGCAGCCTTGTCTTGCAGGAAAAGGTTTGGGTCACTTGGATCGACATATGGGTGTGTTGGTCATGCGTATATGTATTTTGGTCATTTATTGTAGACTAATTGCTTAAAATGTTAATAATCATGGCCACTTTAAATGGATCACCAATGTGGGTTGATTATTTATTGGTATTAACTTTTTCTGTGCCTTTGAAGATTCAGAAGCAGCTGAACAAGGCCCTGGATGACATGTCAATGAGCCTGTGCACGCTGAAGGAAGGAATGAGCTACACAAAGTGCCTGCCTACACATGGCCTCACACAGAAGCAAGTCCTAGACAGCATCAAAGAGTACCAGACACTGAGTGAGTCAGTTCAAGTGTCTTCTGAACAAACAAACAAACAAGATGTTTTGAAGAATGTTTCAAATGTGCAGCCACATTTCCTGCATGAGTCTTAAACACACAGATTGATATGATAAATCTTCACAGGTCTATCATTAGATGATGATCATCATATCATACCGGACAATTACAAATCATGAGAGATTGGTGTGTGTGTGTGTGTGTGTATGACTGTGTGTGTGTGTGTGTGACTGTGTGTGTGTGTGTGTGACTGTGTGTGACTGTATCCTTTTTACAGAAAGTTTATAGAAACTTTCCCAGTGACTCAGTGAGTTACTCAGTGAATGCTCATAGATGACTATAAACTATGCTTCTTTGTTTCAGATGAAGTACAGTGGTCCAAAGGCAAGGTTTCAGGGACAGTCTACTGGGGCGATGAAAAGCTTACAGATCTTCTTGTGAAGGTGCTAATTTCTATAAATTACTTTGTTACAATCTTCTAAATCACTGCTTTCAGGCTGGCTATGATCAGATTCCATCTCCTTTAAGCTTTAACTCTGAGTTTGTAGATAACATTGGAGATTATGGTGATTTTCATGGTGCTCTTTGTTCTTTGCCGTCAGGTGTATGGTGAGTTTGCTTGGAGTAATCCCCTCCACCCGGATATCTTCCCTGGAGTGAGAAAGATGGAGGCTGAGGTGGTGCGGATGGCATGTTCTCTTTTCAATGGTGGGCCTGAGTCATGTGGCACAGTAAGCTCAGTTTCACGACTTATTATTCATGGGGGGGAAAAAATGACAAACCGTTTTTTGATTTGTAGCCAAACTCTTGCACGTTGTATGCAAAACTTTTGACTCCTCTTAGTTTTGGACTGGAAAAATTACACTCGAACATCAGTTTACATCCTGTTACAGTTAATCTAAAACATAATACCATATTTGCTTAATTTTTATTTCTATTGTAAACTAATTACCCTATGATTTAAATATCATGCATGCAGTTTGTTGTTATGTAGGTGTGGTCAGGGGTAGCTCAGTGCTTAAGGCATTGGTTTGGAAGATCCCATGTTCAAAGCTCACGAGCACCAAGTTGCCACTGTTGGGCCCTTGAGTAAGGCCCTTAACCTTCAACTTCTCAGATGTATAATAAGATTAAAAATAATAATCATAAAATGTAAGTCGCTCTGGATAAGGGCATCTGCCAAATGCCTAAATGTATTCTTATTCTTATTATTATTACGTTTGTGTGCTCACTGACGTGCTCTAGACACTTTATTTATACCCCTTTATTTAATAAAAATTCTTCCAAAAAGAATGAAAGATTCAAAAAGGCTAACCCTCTCAAGTAGTTTGTAGTCGAGTAACAAGTCAATAGGATCACAAAAACAGCTTTCACAAGACCTAAAAACAGAACATATTGACCTTTCACAGAACTACAGAGGGATATAAACGGATACCAAGATTACTTTGAAAGCCCTAATTTGGCAATGGAAGGAGAGACACAAAACACACCAAAGCAGAACAAAAATAACTTTCAATCTCGGCCCATTCATTAAAAACAAGATAAGAAAATACTTGGGTGTCTTAAATGGCAAGATACGGATGGTTCCAAAGCTCATTTCCAGCTAAATTATGGCCATTATAATAAATATAAAAGGACATGTATGTCATTTTACAACACACATGTGGACATGTAATAAATCTGCCTTGCGTGGCTTGTGTTTATCTAGGTCACCTCTGGTGGAACTGAGAGCATTTTGATGGCCTGTAAAGCATACAGAGACCTGGCTTATGAGCGAGGAATTAAATATCCAGAGATGTATGTATGATCTAAAATATTTCCAAAGTTCATGATTTTGTGTGATCCTGCATAGCGTGTTTAACTGTTCAATACATTGATGTGTTGCTTAGGGAAGTCTCGCGGAGATATTTTGACATTTTTGACAATAGTAGTCTTAAAGTCAATTTTATAGCTGACCCACAGCCTCGATTTTTCTCGTTATTATGCTGATAAATGTGGTGAAATAAGTGCTGATAATCGGCTGAATTTCTCATTTTAATTAGCATTCAAGAACTACAATTTCTATGGTGCCATCTCTACAGTGTATGCCAGGAAATTAACAATAAAATGCTAAAATTTTAATAAATGTATATAAAAATTGCGAAAATGCTGTTTAGGCATACTGAACTGGTGCAAAGCATTTAAATCATCACCGCACTGTTTACAGGTTCGTAGAGGATAGGGTCCTAGCATGAATAAGCCATCTTGTACAGTAAGTCGCTCTGGATAAGAGCGTCTGCCAAATGCCTAAATGTAAATGTAAACAAGCCAATTTTTCTTTTAAATTTTTGCCCGTTTCCCAGCATTTACCTACAGCTACATCTGACAGATTTCCCAGGCTCCAACACAAATAGTGCCATGTTAAATGTGTTGATTTACAACTGTGCACATGCTGCAGAACTGTTAAAAAGTCAAAAGGTTTTTATCCTAACCATGTCTATATTGTGCTAATTGTCCATGTTAAAGAATTGCACCAATAAGTGCCCACGCAGCATTTGACAAGGCAGCGCATTACTTCGGGATGAAATTGATTCACATACCTGTGGATAAGAAGACCATGAAAGTCGACGTTAAGGTACAGTTTGAAGGGACATATGGGACACGGATAGATTTCAATGCATTTATGATCCATAACAAATAGTTCTTCATTTTAATCCAGGCCATGAAGAGAGCCATCTCCAAGAACACCGCCATGCTGGTGTGCTCCGCTCCTCAGTTCCCTCATGGAATCATAGACCCCATTGTGGAAGTAGGGAAGGTAATAATATGTTTAACTTTCAAATGTTGTGTTGTAGTTGCAATGAGACCACGTCTCTCATTTAATAAATGCATATGTTTTTGAATGAATTATTAATATTGCTTTTGTTTTGTTGTAGTTGGCAGAAACGTACAAGATTCCCTTCCATGTTGATGCCTGCTTGGGTGGGTTCCTTATAGTCTTCATGGAAAAGGCTGGGTTCAAGCTGGAGCCGTTTGACTTCAGAGTTAAAAGTGTCACAAGCATTTCAGCAGACACGCATAAGGTCAGAAATTAAAAATAAGTGAACATTTGCTTTGTTTTTTGTTTTAGCCTCAGAGGGTGCTAACCTGTTTTTGTATAAAGGTTCTAGAATGTAAACCTAAAATAATTAGCATAACTCAACCAAAATACATTGGCATATCCAAGTTAACCATATCTAAGTTAAAATGTAACATAACTTTTATGATTTTTTTTCACATAACTTGCCAATCACGTTACTAAATTTTAGGTTTGATTGATTCTTTGCAGTATGGCTATGCACCCAAAGGCTCCTCAGTGGTGCTCTACAGAGACCAGAAGTATCGCCATTATCAGTACTTTGTAGCACCTGACTGGCAGGGAGGAATTTACGCATCTCCTTCAATAGCTGGTTCTCGGCCTGGTGGCATCATCGCTGCCTGCTGGGCCACCATGATGTATATGGGAGAGAATGGTTATGTGGACGCCACCAGGAAGGTTGTTCAAACAGCCCGCATCATTGCAGCAGGGTAAAAAACACAGGATGAAGCTCATGTTTCTCATGCGTCATTGCATTAACAGCATGTAATGGCAAATGAACTGATTATGCACTGGTTTTCTTTGTTAGCCTGCGTAAAGTGGAAGGACTGTTTGTATTTGGAAACCCAGAAGTCTCAGTGGTGGCCTTAGGCTCTAATGTATTCGATATCTTCCGTTTATCCAATGCACTCACATCAAAGGGCTGGAATCTCAATACTCTCCAGTTCCCATCTAGGTAACCCATCCTGGAATAATCTTGTTTTCAGTGAAGCTAACAAACTTGATTTTTTATTTTTTTTTGGTGCATATCTTAACACTGTTTGTCCTTTCACAGCATTCACATTTGTGTAACTATGCTGCACACACAACCGGGTGTGGCAGAGCAATTCATTAAAGATGTAAGGGAGGAAGTAGCAATAATCATGAAAAATCCAAAGGAGAAGACCACTGGAATGGTGAGGTTTTTATATCATATGTTTTTCTAAATAATGCAGTGATAAAGACTGTAAATACAGTAGAACCTAATGAACCATACAGAACCAACCTGTACATACTGAAAAAAAAACATGTAAAAAAAAAAAAAGTTATTTTACAACAATTGAGAAAAAAGCAAGAAAATGTTGAATAATTACGGTCTATTGGTACAGCAAAATTTTAAGCACAGGTCTGAGAATAGTACAGCTGCCAGGTAAACCACTAGGTTATATTCAAGCACTTGCACTATTATAGTGTACTGTAGTTCCAGCTTATATAGGGACTTGTAATATCTGCTTCACAGAAACTTTTCGTTTTGTTTTGTATCATGCACAATGTGTGTAATTGTTAATGGTCTCCAGTGTTAGTGTTTTGTAACCAGAAGTTAACATCAGAAGTAAGGAGGTGGGGAGGTGAGGAATGAAACCAGGCTTCAGGATGAAGGGATTATTATTTTAGATAATATACAGGGTGGGCCATTTATATGGATACACCTTAATAAAATGGGAATGGTTGGTGATATTAACGTCCTGTTTGTGGCACATTAGTATATGTGAGGGGGCAAACTTTTCAAGATGGGTGGTGACCATGGTGGCCATTTGGAAGTCGGCCATCTTGGATCCAACTTTTGTTTTTTCAATAGGAAGAGGATCTTGTGACACATCAAACATATAGCATATGTTACTACAACATATGCTATATGACCACAAGTCCAAAAGTGCAAATGAGCATCACACCCATATTTGCTTACCAAACATCCCATTTCAAAATTAGTTTCCTAACTTTTGAGGTCAGGGCTCTGTGCCACCTGAGAAGGCAAACCAGTTATTCTTCTTCAATGGAAGGAAGAGGCCCAAATTTGTTACGTCCTGACAATTATACACAAAGCAAGGTCCACGTAGTCATGCCTTTTTGATTGGCACAGAATCCTGATCTCAAACCCACTGAACACTTTTGGGATGAACCGGATTGATTACTGCTTTCCCTCTTGCTCTTGCTCTCTTTGTGGAGGCAAATTTGGAAACTATGTTTGGGTGCGATGGTCATGTATTTAATAACTTTTGGCCATATAGTTTAAGTGATAACAGGAAATGACTTCATTAATGCTCCACTGTAATACTGTGGTTACTCTAATACTGAGAATATTTTTTACTGTTGGATAAGTACTGTGGTATAAGAGGTATAAACACTTCGTGGTACATTGATTATTTACCTTTCAAAGCATAGCACATTGAAGAAGGAGCCTTTGTCATTATATAGTAATTAGGAGTGCAACTTCTAAATGGCTATAACATAACTACAGTATATACATTAAATATCAAAGACAAAAAACAGTGGACAGCCACAGACAGACTATGGTACGAGAGATATTAGACATGCGTACAGTAATTAAAAGACATAATTAAGTAAGGAACACAATGTATAAGGTAAAATAGCGCATGTTTTTTTTTTTCATTGATTACAAACTGAAATCTTTGTTTAGGGAGCCGTTTACGGGATGGCCCAGACCATCCCTGATCGGTCAATGGTGACTGAGGTGTCTTGTGGCTTCCTGGATTGCCTCTACAGCACTGATGTTAAAACGGTCCAAAAAAACCACTACGCCAGCAAGAAGAACCACTTGAATGGGAACTCTAAAACACACTGAGTGTACTGTGATCGCTGGGGGTCTGTGCCTGCAGCTGCCCATGAGCTGCTCATCACATTTACATACATACATACTGGTGTTTCTTTTCTTTTTTTTTTTGTCCATCATTTCAATCACTCATTTGCTCATTTCTAGGTAACGCACAAGCCATATTAACCCCATTCACTTTGGGCATTTTCTTCCAGGTGTTTTACTGTAGGTAGTTTTGTCTGTGGTATTAACATCAGCGCAGAAGGTTCAGGGACGGTCAGATTTTTTTTTTCAAAATGCATGTTCATATGTTCAATTTCTGTTATAGAAGTCTGTTGATACTTCTCATATATTTCACATTCCTCCGGCCATACTGTTGGAGGTAAATGCTCCAGCTGAACTCTCAGGTTTCACTGATTGAATCATTCAGTGAGATTTTAGTACACTTGCACAATTTCAGGAAAAACGTTAATTGCTAATGGCAGACTTCTCAAATTATTACTCACAGACAGTGGTTTTATGCAAGTAAAATGAGTCCATTCAGTGTGCTGGTCCTGACCACAATCGGATAACCCTGCAGCCTTATTAATGTTACCGAGTAACATGAAAATGGACCGAGCACCATTAATAAATATTTCCAACACCATCGAATGTTGAAGTACTACTCGGTTATACCTGAATAACAAAAAAAGCTTTGTTTTTACAAAGATTAGGATTTCTAATACTTTTTTTATTTTAATATGTTGTCAGAAACTGTACATCATAACTGAAAACAAATTAGCACATATTTATATATAAAAATAATGGCTTCATTCTATAATTTTCTGAACACAGTTTACTGGTAATTCTGAGATGGATCATGCCCCCACATTATATCTACCTCAGAATTTGTTCTAACTGTTATACATTAAATTCATATTTTTTTTAAATAGGTTTTCTTCCTTTCTAATCACAATTGGAATAAGTGTTCTCATTTTTAATGTACTTGCCATTAATACAATGACAAATTGTTTGAACTCCTTGGGAGATGGTTGGGAGGGAGATTTTGTTAAAACACTTAATTAATATTGGGAGCAGTTTTATATTTTACATACTTCTCATCCCAGGAAAATACATGTATAACAAACAGTTATGTGCTTAAACTACCCAAACTGTAAATGTTGTTAAACTACCCAATGGGAAAACGGCTCTTGGATCAGTAGGGAGATGATGACGACACGGTACCACTGAAACATGACTGCAGACCTCATCGGCTGCTTAATTCTGCATGTATTCGTAATGTTTGTGACCACTATGTGTGTTTTTACATTATGCATCACTAATAGAGTCTCATTTCAGTAATGTAATTATTATTTTTGAGTGTACTTATTGTGTTTTGTTTTCATAAGTTGTCACAGGGATACAACTGTCCTTAACATCATAACATTTAAAGGTTAAACTGGTGATGTGCAAAATTCAGTTATTTGTAATAGCAAGAATATTTTTCAAATCTTATTTTCATATCCAGTATTTTTTAATTGAAGCAGTTGTCCCTTTACCTACACAGAAACATTTTAAAGGCAATGAGCCTGGCATTATTACTACCTAAATGTTGGGCACCTTCATTTTCAAAAGCTGGATTATCCATTGACTTTTATGGTTATGATTTTTGTAGCTAATGACCCACGCTGTTCACGTGTTTGTGTGTGTGTCTCTTCTGGCAGGCTCTAGTGCAGTGTTTGGTCAGCCTCAGGGAGAGGGCCTTTTCCACACAATGTCATATCCACTTATCATACTACCCTGTTCCTGCAAAAAATAACATTGTATTTTAAAAATCCATCAGTCTGATGCCTCGTTATTTCTTTAATATATATTTAAATGTTTATTCATTTAAAACTGTTAGTTATGTTGCAACAACAACCATCATCATCGAATAAGCTTCACTGTTAAGTGGATATTGCAGGTCAAATATCAGCATATGTGATAATGACATTTTGATAAATTATGTCACAATATAATTCCATGACATTGGACAAAACCTCATTATTTTTACTTTCAGCATAAAATCTTTATACACTTTTAATAAACATATTAAACCTAATCATGGTGAAAATCAAGTATAATACATCTTTAGTCATCAGATTTCTGGCCAGCATCACGCTAAGCAATGTTGAAATAATGGGAATTGGGTTAAGAATGGAAGGATAGGGTCTTGAAGGATAGTGCTGAACCGGCACACCATGTGGTTAGAAAAAAATCAGAAATTATCATGATCAATGACCAATTAAATACAAATTAAAGTTGCATTGTTTAAAAAAACTGAGTCACTCTGAGAACTGTAGAAGTCACAACTGTGTTTACTAGTGGACGTAAGAAATTCCATATGTACAGTGTAAAGAGAATTCACAGGATTGGGACTAAACAGCTGTAAAAATTTGAACAAAAAAAATTGCTAGAGAGTATAAAGATTTTACTTTGGAGCAATGGAAAATGGTTACGTATGTGGTCTGATTGACAATATTCCAGAGCGATGGGTGTGTCAGGCTAATATGACAGTGAATCGGGACAGTTCACAGAGGAGCTGGTTTATGTCATAGAACTGCATAATGTTGATTATAATCTGATACAGCTTTATGCTAATTTATAGAAAATGCTTAACAAATGTTATATGCAATTTTGTATTATGTATAAAATACAATATAAACTATGATGTTTACATATAATTCTCCACCATAACATTAAGCCCAATATCGCCACTGGGGCAGCTCTGGCGCCTCCAGACATGACGCCACAAGACCTTTGGCGTGTGCTGTGGTGTCTAGCAGCAGATCCTTTGGGTGCTGTGGGCTGCGGGGTAGGGGCTCCATAGACTGACTTGTTTGTCCGGAGGCATTCCATGGATGCTTGGTCAGATTAAGATCGGTTGGAATTTGGACGCCGGATCAACACCCTTAAACTCTCTGGCTGCTAAGCACCAATGATGCACTGGGTGATGTTCTACCTTTCTATCATGACCAGCATTAACTTTTTAAATGATTTGTGCTACAATGTTTAAAAAGGTTTTTTTTTGTGGTTATCAGACTTAACAGACTGGACTTTAGTCGCCAGAGGTGTAGATGAGCCTAGCATACTCATGACCCTGTCTCCAGTTTTATTATAACATTATAATCAATGTTATTCAAATCATCTGGGAGTGGTGTTAGTGTTGTGTCTGATCGGTGTACATATCATTACATAAGCTGAATGTGTTTATTCTCCTAGCTTAAAAGCTTTACTGAATCAGAATAACCCTGGCAAAAAGATTGAAAGACATTTATACTATGTTATATACCAAAACTCACTCATCATCTGACTGTAGTTAGTTAAATTGAGCCCTTGACACAGACAGAAATATTTCCATAATAAAGTAGATCACCTAATGAGAGATCGTTTCTTTATTTAATCTAACATGGCTGACGGCTGCACCCAATGAACAATTCAACCTCTATTTACTATTTAGCCCTTCTGCTTTGCATGTCTTTTGTGTAAAAGGTTGGCCAAAACCTGCAAAGACTCTTGTGTGTGCAGATATTCAGAATAAATTCAGAATAATTGGGTTTTGCTTTATTTTTGGAGTTTAAGGCTTATCCATCAAAATTGTGGAAATACTCTACAAAATCATGATTATAAGGGAAGCAATACCTGTGCACAACAAATAGAAAATAAATGCATAATACTTTTTCAGGGCAGAGCAGATATTAGGTTACAGCTATAAAACACAAAAAGATCCTGTACAGATAGCTATTCATTTACAGACAATTTATCATTTGTTTTCACTGACAATGTCTCTGTAACAGGCCATCAAAGATTTTCAGTTTGGGATTGGATTAGTATGTATTTGGAAAACCCAACCAACGAAATACTTTTAATTGAGCAGTCTAAGACATACGACAGTCGTCCTCACAACACTGAAACTTGATCAATGAAAGTAGCAAGAGTAATGTCACGCTTAGACAGTCCTCCACACTCATGTGTACTGAGGGTGATGTGAACCTGGCGAAGAGAAATCCCAGGAGGGGATTGGTGTTATTGACGAATCATGAAATGAAGTTCTCTTGATGAGAATGAAAACACTGAATTCAATATTACTCGTATACCTTATTGTAAACATTGAACCACTCTGGATGATGATCCATTTTCTCAGCCTGCAGCGCTACTCTAGACATAAACCCAAAAGCCTAGGAAAATAAAAGTCATTTATATTATTCAACTAAAAGGATGTCATTTGTGTGATAAGATTTCGATGTTTTATGTGTATGCTGCGCTCTCATTGTCGAGTAATAACTAATTCTGTATGGATGCTCACCTGGTTAAAGTCTTTGAAAACAAACTCCTTATAGAGGGCATCCCTGCCCACCACTTCGGCCCACTGTGCGCTGCGGAGCATGGGGAGGAGCTGCTCTCTCTCCTCCAAAGACAGAACCTGAATCTTACCAGCCTGCGTGGTTACAACAGACACATTCAGCAGTGCTTTAGTTAGTTTTTTAAATGCACAAAGATACAACGAGGCTACTAAAAACAGACACACAAGCTCAAGCAAAGCAAAGCTCAAGCTTAAACCTAGGAGCACAGAGCTGTGAGATGAACTGAAATGTCGCCTGCTGCATCAATGTGCTGCCATAAATGTGATATAAAGGATCATTTTATTTATACATTTTTCCTGAGGTTACACACTATACAGCATGTTGAGTCTAATGAGATTATGTGCATGTGATATTTAGTATTATTCCATCCATCTATCTAGGAACCTCTGCAGTGAACCTAGGGACTATGGAGGCCAGTGGTGATGACTTTTGTATTTATTCCCATTTTTCAACTGTGGTAGGACCTCCGGTCAAGATTCACACGCACGTTCAAACACTACGAGCAATTTGGGAATGCCAATTATTTATTATTATTATTATTATTATTATAAAATATATGTGAATACATATGAATAAAACATTAAATTCTATATTGGGGAAAATACAAGTACATTATTAAACACTTTTGCATTACTAAAACCTAAACAGCAATGCAAGAGTTACAATCATTCAGCAGGGGGATGTTTCATAGCGGAGCTCTGTGATTGGATGCAGTAGAGCACATCTGGACGCAATGATGACTTGCTTTTTCAGGATCAGGAGATTTCACCATGCAGGTCACACTGAGCTGGTTAACCCTTTCCTTTTCCAGTGACTTGTAACAGTTCCACCAGATCACAACTTTAATCCTACTTTCAAGTAGGTTAAGTGAAAATGTTTCTAAATTTCTAAATGCTTTCATGACAATGACACAATATATGATCAAATCGAGCTACTTCAAAGAGCTTTGATTCATCATGACTTGATAAACATGGTTCAGTTTTTTTTTTTTATCATTTTGGGCGACTCTGTAACCGAGCGTGAATAAGAAGCATCAGCACTTTCCTCTCTCCCAGCAAACTGTGACACACAGTGAAGCTGATAACATCCTCACACATCAATCAACACGTCTCTTAGCAACAAGATATGTAATCTAAAGCTAAATACATGCACACAAATGCACAAAACAACATGCATGAAAATGGCATATTGTGGTAGTAATATAATGTGTTTGTAGTTAAATGCAAAACAGACAGAATGGAAAACCTTAAAGTAACGTCACAGCCTGAGAAACAGCAGCAACAGGTGAAACACATCGGCGGTACTTTTATACGCGCCAAACAGCACACTACACGCTATGCACAGCCTAATACAATAAATGAAGTTGTATTATAATAGGTATCTGTATGTACCTACCATGATTTCACTCAAATCAGTACTGCTTTTCTGCTCCCTCTCTCCTGCTCTGAATTAAACACGTCCCTATACCCGTATTTTCTCAAACCCCGCCCCCTGTGCTACGATTGGTCAAAAGCTCATATTGACACGCAAGCTCCCGTGTTCATTTGCTACTTTCTATCAACTCTTCAACAGGAGGCGGGCTTTATCGCAATACGGGTAGAGAAATTAAACTAACGTGTGTTAATATCAAGCACAACCCGCATTGCGGCTCACACCGCGCGGGAGACCGCCCCCTCAGGTGGGGTGGAAGAAGCCCAGCAGCTACGGTATTATACGGTGGCCGAGAAGTGCAAAACAAATTAACAAAACGAAAACAAAATAACAAATTAAAAACCACAAAAACAAAACCCAGAACAAAAAAAAAACATTCAAAAACAAAATAACAAAACCCAAAACTAATTTGTTATTTTGTTTTTGGTTTTGATATTTAGATTTTGAATTTGCTATTTAGTTTTCGGATTTGTTAATTTGGTTTTGAATTTGTTATTTTATCTTTGAATGTTATTTTGTTTTCGATTTTGTTAATTTGTTTTGCACTTCAAGGCCACCGTAGTATTATCTGTGTAAACCAAATAACTGACCTCCTCTAAACAAGGGTCAGTGAAGGGTCCTGCATAGGTTTGTTCTTAAGTGAAGTATTGAAAAATAAACAGTCTTAACAAGGCCATAGATGTAAACGCACTTGTGAATTAAGGTACAGTAGACACGTCAACTCTGTCGCCATCTTAGAGAGGCTAGGGAAGTGCAGTATCCATAAGAAAAGCCGGTGTTAGTGAGGCTTAATCAGGGAAAAAAGGCTTCAGTTTGCTATGCAGAATAAAGAATTGACTTTTGAGGAATGGAAAAATGTCATGTGGTCTGATGAGCCAGTCAGGGTATGAAGTAAAAACGTCTAATGCATCTTTCCTTGATATTGTCTTGACTTGTTCTATGTCTTCAAACCATCATCTGCTTTATCTGCACTTCCACCCACTCGTTCTTCTTGACAGGTTTCCTTCTCAGTACCACGCAGCATCTTTTGTTGGAGTTTGTAAGGTGCATCACCTCCACCTCTCCGTAGCTTCTCAGTCCTTCCCAGACTTCACAGGCCAGTCTTCCTCAAAAACAGCAGTGAATGCTTCCTTCCCTGATCAGTGACTTCCCATTTTAAAAGACTCTTAACATTTCCTTCTTCTCTCTCTAGTTCTTGGATCTGGGGATCTAGCCTATCCTGCGTAACATGCTTGACAGTCTCACTTTTATGGCATACCTCTCTTCCGTTGGGTGTCCCATTGTCTCATCGCACTCTACTATAAGTAGAGTGCGATGAAGGTTGCTGTGTATAATTCTTAGTTTGCTAATTGATGCTTCCTCTTATATGTAATATAATACTTCGTAATTCTCCTTCTTACGCACATATACTTTGTCCTGTATTGAATGTAAATGTTTCCCATTTGGTCCATTGTTCTGTTGCCACTGGTGTTTTACCTTTCTTCACACTATACTTTTCCCCTCTTACTTTGACAATTTGATATTGACCTCAACATCCACTTTTTTTGTTTGCTTCTTTTGTTTGCTTCTGCTTCTTCTGTCCGCTTGTGAGGCTACAACCTCAGCACACTACAGCATAAAAGATCATACTGGAGGCAGTTCGTTGTCTCCAATGTGATCTTTTATGCTGTAGAGTTCTAGGGTTGTAGCCTCTCAAACAAGGATGTCACGTACTTTTACAAGGTTGTAAAAAGAGCTGGTTTTGTGGTTGGCTGGACTAGCTGGAATTCATACTGGAGGGTAGGATGATGAACAAACTGCTATCCTTGATGGCCAACACTAACTTCCTACTGCACACATCTTTTGCTAAGCAAATGGTTGTTTTTGATATGTTCAGTGGCAGATTTCTATTCCATAGCTCCTCAACTGACACATTAAGGAAATCCTTTTTCCATATGTATGTTTTTCTTCTTTATGCTCTACATGGTGCAGTTGTAACTACAAGTATATAATCTGGGATTGCTTCAGTTGGTCAGGTCTTGGCTCAACAACGTTATGTGAAAATAAAATTAAGCCATACTTGGGGCAACATAAAGGGTTTAATAAAGAATGCTTTATGCTCTGACTCACTTTTACTTGCTCTGATTCAGACTTACCTTTAACAGCAATGTTGTGCTGTCTTCCTGTACTAAGCTGAACAGAAAAATATTTGCTGTCAAATGTAGAAAGTTGAAATTTTCTTTTATGTCTTGATCTTGGAAAGCTAGATAATTTGCTTAATCAGAGAACAGGTATATTGTCTTCGTAGTTAAGCATTAAATGCATTTTCAGAGACATACTGGGTGCATTTTAACCTTTGGGGGAAAAATCTACACTGTTGTCTGTGTCTTGAGAGTGCAATGTTGTGGCATATTGATTCTAATCTTGTTTTATTATGTCACATAAAAAGCATATACAAGCAAGCAAGGAAGACTACTTATGAATCTAGAATCTTATCCTAAAGATGTACTATTAAGTTTTACTATAAGTAAAAAGTCTGTTACATACTATTGATATGTAATGAAACAATTGAAAGTTATGAGCCTTTATCATGCAAAGGCATGAAAAAAAAACACTTAGGAAATATCTAGCGCAGCTCTGTGATCTTTGAACCCTTTGTTTATAACTTTTGTAACCTACAATAAATGAGTTCAGTAGAGAAACAGGTTTTCAGCCGACTATGGAGATCTGCAGTCTAAGACACATTTTCTATTTACTTTTTCTCACAACAGCTGAGTGTGAGATGACCATGAATACAGGTAGCAGAATGTGTATTGCTTAAATGACTGATGACATTAAAAAATAACTATTGAACACATTTAAATTGTTTTCTTCAGTGCTTTGTAAGCTGTTATGGTTGTAAATCTACAGTAGAGTTCTATGTGTTGTTATAGTGAGAGTAAGACATTTTTATTCAGAGCGCCAACACCTGTAAGATTGTAAAGACAATATGCATGGCTAGGGGTCTGAGCATGCAATTTATCATTTATTACTTTTAAAAGATGCATATGTATTAGTGATTTTCTTCATATAATTTTCAAGATCAGAGGGCATGATCAGCAGTGATTATTAAATGATTATGATTTGACATATGATTAATTTTATTGAGTTGTATTATCCGATTCCTTCTATTGACCTACATGATAGGTCCAACATGATAGCTCATCCTTCTTATAGAAGTATCATTTTTAATTTGCAGAACCTACACTGAAAATGGATGAAGCGTTTCTAACAGTCCGCAACCAGATGTCCTACGGGCTTCAAGTTCTTTACACTTCAGATTACTGCTATAAGGTATTAAGTTATTGTGTTCCAAAATGATCTGTAGGTAAGATTTATGATAAGTTTTCTATAGTAATAATAATAATAATAATATTAATAATAATAATAATAAGTTTATACAACTCATGCTGTTTTTGTGGTAATGGTTATATTTGATTGACTGCAAAACACGTCTTTACGTCACTCTGGATAAGGCCATCTGCCAAATTCCATACAAAGCAATAACAGTTACAATAGTCCATAGTTACCAATAAGCAGTTTGATATCTCTATAACACCAAAGATATCACATCTACCTTTTGAAAGCTTATACAAGTCTATGGCTGACTAAGTGATATACAAATAATATGCTCACATAATATTTGCAGTGTCTATACCAACCTTTGGCTAGCATGGAAGTTGGACCAGGAAATGTGTCTGTGGTGCTGAGCACACCATTCACTCTGACTCTGAAAGCCTCACCTGTGAATGCTACTAACACCTTGTGCATGTAAGACTTAAAGTTACCCTAAATCTGTACACTAATATCCAATGACGTATCTTTTGCTCTTGAGTGCAAAATCCTTTTTCATTTGAATGGATTACTTTACATCAACATCCCTATCTATAAATCACTGTCCATATGGACAGGTTCATTCCATTTATGTGGGCTGAAGCACCTTGACATGGACTAAATATACAGCCTTAATAGCAGAAGATTCAATTTGCAATCTCTCAACCTACACAGACGATGGTGTGTCAGCATTTGACCTGACTTTAGGTCCTGAGTGCTGGCCTTTGGAAGATATCTCACATGTTATTGATCTTGCTGCCATTGGGGTTAATAGGAGCAGACATTCAAAATAAAGAAAAGAGTCATTAAGACATCAACACTAGAAATATCCATAGAAACCATACCTGGAATGGTAAGTACAAAGATTTAGTTGCCAAATGTATCTAGAATTCTGGCCTAAGACTCATCAGAACTGAAGCATTCCATGTGGAGTTGTTATTAAAAGGGTGGTGGGGAATTAAACAGGTATCTTGTTGCATGAGATGAGGTACTGTGTCTTGGCGGCATGGCCCTAGGCAGGGGTCTACTCTTGTGCTTCTTAAAGATCAATAGTGAGGTCCCTTTCCAGATGGAGCCACTATCGATTTACCCTCCCCCTCCAATGAACATGGCGGCTGGTATGTCATCCACAGAATGATCAATGAATGCTTGTAACATGCATTTTGGGGATGAAACAGGAGATGGTAGAATGTGGTCGAGAAGTGCATTTCTACTTGTTTTGCTCTAGATGGCTCCATCAAGCCTCATGAATACTGAGTTTATCTTGCTCATCATACAACAAAGCAAAAGCTTTTCTGTCTTGCCATCTTAAACTAAATGACTGAGTTTCTGAATAACACCCATGATTCCTATATGCATAATGTGTGAAATAACATGTTATCTTATCTAGCTTAATGCATAATGCATAATAATGACATGTCAATGTATAAAAGGTTTCTGTATAAATTATAGTGTTTGCTGAATTGTAGGATTTAAGTTGAATGATTCAACAATAGCCTGTGTGTTGAAAAGTATCAGATTGATAAATGTATGGTTTAAAGGATTTACTTATGTTTTAATTCTTAAGACAGACCAAAGTATGTTTTATAATATGACACACTATATGGCAATGGGTTTTTTGACTCCTGACCATCACACCCACATGTGGGTCTTTCCCACACCCTTGCCACACATTTGTAAGGACAAACCTACAGTTGAAGACGATCTGGATGAATTAAAATGCTGACTACATGCCTGTTATAGCCTGTTATAGCAGTAAAGGAGAATCAAATCCTAATTCGGATGCTCAACATGAACAGTAATGACTGGTTAGGTGTCCACATACTCAGTGTACATACAGGGCATGTAGTATTAACAAAATGATGTACTGTATCGCACATGCCATTTATTCTGTTCATATCAATAAGACCTAAAGATTTGTGTACAACATTTTATATATTATTTCTATTTCAAATATGGAAAATATTACCACAGTTTATAATGCAAGGGGCCTTCAAGTCAAACCAGGATTGTTCTGATTGTGCAGAATAACAGAACACAGTTCACAGTTGTAAAATCTACTTTTATTTCTCTGTATTATCCCCACTAATGCACTTACTCCAGCCTTTTAGACTTAGTTACAGACTTTTAGACTTAGTTCCAGACTTTCAGACTATTTCAGACTTTCAGACTTAGTGCTGAGATGCTGGCCTCTCTGGAACTCCTTTAATGGGCCTTTCCTTTAATGGAAAAAAGTCTTGTTTGATCACCAATTGTATTCAGTTTTTGAAAGACAATGCACACCACACAGTAAAGGAACTCAGCTGGGAGTTATTGCCCCCTTCCCTGCACAGGTCTGACCTCACTTCGAGCAATTTCCACCTGTTTGGGCCGTTGAAGGTGTTGCTGGAAAGCCAGCCGGTAGTCCAATCATGGATCCAGGGTGCTAAGAAAAATTTCTACATTGAAGGTATACAAGTACTAGCCGAACACTGGGAGAAATGTGTTAATGTAGAAGAGGGAATATACTGAAATAAAGCTACATTTTAACTGTCATAATTGTGTTCCCTTACTATACACAATCAAAAGTCCTGGTTTGACTTGAACATCTGTTTGTAAAAAAAAAAAAAAAAAAAAAAATTTAATGCCCCTAACCTGAAATATTTAAATATAAATGTAACCAAAAATTTTTTTAAAGAGTAAATTTCAGTGTAATTTTGGATCTCATACTTTGTATTAACATTTACTTTTCTATTGTTCCAGCTTAAACTATCTATTTGAAGAAGCAGGGCATTATTCTCTTTGGGTCACACCTGGAGATGCACTTGATGTAACCTGCTATATTTCTCTAGATAAGTTTCCACATAGCACGTACCAACGTAAGTACCATTTCCTTAAATGACTGTATAAGAATATAAACGTACGTCTTCTAATGTCAGTTACTTTTATATCGATAAAATTAGCAAAAAAGGCAGAAGTCAATTAGTGGTTGGCACTGTCACCATGCATGTCCAGGGTTGGGGGTTTGAACCACGCCTCCAGTCTTTGTGCATGGAGTATATATCTCTGATGGATATCCACCAGAGATACACATTCCAATAGGTTAAATGGTGTCACAGAATTTCCTGAAGTGTATGATTTTGTAAGTGTGGTTGTGCCCTGCAATGGTTTGGCACCCTATTCTGCTTCCCTGCCATTAGGTCCCCTACACAGGATGAGCGGTATAGACAATGGGCGGACAGATAATTAGCAGAAATGCTTCTAATGCAGGAACATTATTCTCTCCTTCTCCCCTGCCAACACACATCACCTCACCAGACTATACTGTATGATTTATATGTCTGTAGTAGTGCAACATATAAACACATTTATCAGTGTAAGACTTTAGCCTTTGCTATCAATGATTTAATCAAATCAAATATTCTCTTTGATCAGTATAAACCTTGAATGAGTAGAATGGAAACATGTATCTTGTGATCTAGACTCCTATAGAGAAGTGCTTTTTGCATCCCAGGGGCCGGATCCTTGTAATATTGATTCAATAAGCTGGTCCTTTCTTCAAAAACAGCTCAAAGAAATGCTTTTTCGCCATGTTTGTTTTGGAAACTGCCCCATGAGAGGAGCATTGTGGGAAATACATTAGAGAAGCAAGAAGGATTAAGACATAATGGGATTTTGAAAGCACCATGCTCCATAATGCAGAGTCTATTTTACAATAGTGCAGATTATGTTGTAGATCAGACTTTAAGGGTAAGTAACCATTATCTTCTAGATATATGGCCAGTGTTGCTAAACTCTGCACCACATGATGAGCTTCCATTAGCTGCACTGTCCAATGATTATATGCAGGCTCCGGTGGGCTCTCACAGCTTAAGTAATCACATGGTGATCAGCTGGCAGGAGGCTGAAAACACAGGAGTAAAGCTGACCATTGCACATTTGGAGCTTGAACAGAACTATGCCAAAACCATTGAGCAATTTTCTAATAAAAGCTTATTCATTCATATTTATTCATTATAATAAATATAATGGTCAATGTCGCTCAGAGGTTTTGCTTATATTTTAGCTGCTACCTTTAGTGTCATTTGACAACATTATACTTTTTATATTATTTTTTATTATTACTTTTTTATATTTAAATATTAAAATAAAACTTATGTGTTTTTCCGTAACAAATGCTGACTATACAGACTTGAATCTTTTTGCAAAATTTGCAATGAGAGCTTTCTTTCATATGTAATGTCAATAATCTATTTGTACTCCTTTGTAAAAACATAAAAGAATGTTGTGGTTACAATGTTTAGCATGTTTGCAGCATAATTATCATATGGAAAGAAGTGACCAGAAGATTTTCTTTATCCAAAAATAGTATTTCATTTTTTAACATTATTTTATATTAAAAGCATTAAAGATCTCTGATGCACCTGAAGATAACATTTCATCTAATGACTTTCTGTGAAGTAGCTATTAGAGGCTTTAGATGATTTATATTACTATAATTGTGATCGATTTTTTGATAAGTTCTTTAGAAGAATGATTCAAACTCCCTAGTTGAGTGTAACTATCTTATTCTTTAGAATCAGTGCATGATTTGTGTCATTTTGTAAACAGACAGTTGATCTTTGTCATGACCTATATACTTTATTAGAGGATTTAATTATATTCTAAAATAAAATATGTTTATTATTTTTTAAACATTGATTGCAAAATAATATCTCAGACTTCCATTAAGGTAAAATGACAACCTCAAGTTTTCATTGGATTATCATTGGATAGATGATTAATTCTTATTTTTTTGAAGACACACTGAAGTAGTTACAGTTTAAACATGCAGTTAGTGTCAATTAATTTCCATGGTGTTGTAGTCCTTCAGCTCAGTCATCACAACAGAGTTTAAGTACATCACTGCTTTTGTGTCATGGTGTGTATCTACTTACTGATTGAACATCCATTTCTGTGTTTGTTTTTCCACATAAACGCCTCCCCTTGTACCTTTGGTGGTTGCCAGTGTTTAACTTTTTCTTATTATTATATATTATACCTTCTGGCAGACCATGTCATGTGCTTTATCATGTACTCCAAAAAATACTTCTATATACACTCTCTTACTGGTGATCCAGGGTTTTGGTTGCACAGATTGATTTTACAGTGACAAGTTGGTTTTTTGCTATGCAACAGGAAACTGTTGGGCTCTTGAGAGTCTCTCTGCAACACCAAGTGATTAAGTTTCAACCTTGCTCGTAAAACTCATGAAATCATGTAGTCATGTAATATAGGACTCAAAGCCTACTTTTTCAAAAAAAAATCTACTTACTTTCTACTACTTAGAAAAAAATCAGTATAAATTGAAAATATTGTATTTTTTAAAGGATCATTCTTGTATTATGTGGTTTGGGGTTGATAGAGTAACAGAGACTACACTGTGGTTGAATTTACGTAATGTTTTTTGCATCCCGAATGAGAATTTTATTGTTTTGCTAGTACTGATTCATGTATCAGTCAAAGATCCCAGTTTAAATTTAAGGTTATTTTGAGTCAACTTTTTGTTGCTTTTTTTTCTATTAAAAAAGTCAACAGCCAGGTACAGTATGAGAAAATAAATACACCTAATAGAACAATAATACATAGTTAAATATATACACAGAACATGGGTTTCAAACTATACACTGTTGCTCCAGTTGGTGAATATTAAGAGGAAGCAGATCTGACTTCATCTGGGAAGAAACTTTTTGCTGAGTCTGCTGGTGGTTGTACCTTTTGGCAGATGCATAAGGGTAAAGAGCTCATGCAAGGGGTGAAGGGGTTGTCCACAATGCTAATGCCACGGCAGATGTAGTGGTTGTTGTATGAGGTGTCAATGGTGGGTAGAGAGACTCTGATGAGTTTTCCACCATTCTCACAATCCACTGTAGGGTTTTGAGGTTTTGACTGTGCAGTAACACACAGTGAGACAGATGCTTTCTATTGTCCCTCTGTAGAATGTTGTGAGGACGGCTGGGGAGAGTGTGGATTTCTTCAGCCTCTGTAAAAAGCTGAGGCTCAAAAAGATTTCTTCCGATGAATGTTGAATGTAACAAACTGCAATTTTAATAACAAGATTAACTTGTAGTTTATTAGTGAAAGTATATAATATATCAAAATCACTTACTTGCTCAAATAAACATATATTACCAAAAATTTAATCATTTGAAAGAACACACATTGCTACTTTTAATTGTACTTAAGCAAAGAAAATGCATGCATAGCATGGCTAATTCTGGAGATTTTGTTAATGGATTAATCAGAAGTATTAACTTCAGTTTTAACTTTTGTCTAGGCAAGATACTGTACAATATATTAGCTACCAGAATTGATGCTCTGTAACATCTGTAAAGAAATCAGACCAACTTAATTCTAGTTAATGTAAAATATCTCAAGGTAAAGTTAGTATTTAAAAAATTTAAAAATAGATAAATAGTATGCCTTGTATTATGCTTTAAAGGGAGATGTCTTGTAGTGCTCATCCTCAAGTTTTCCATTATGGTCTGATTGTTTATCCATCTTTAAATCATACACATATCTATTGTCATCTATTTTGTTTGTATCAAATTATATTATTGACAACAACTTAAGTGAAAAGTAGAATCTTTAGAATGTTTACATGAACATCCAGCGGTGCTTAATATTTTTCTTGCTGTAATGAAAATGTGCAAATATACTCCATTAGACTGTGCAAACTTTTATGATACATTTTACATCAAATGCATTGTGTTAAGAGCTAATATGCTAAATGTCACAAAATTGCTTAGATGTAAATAGAGACCTAATGACACATAAAGCAGAATCTTGCACATTAAATGTTCAGGATATTGTACTTTTACTTTCTGTATTTTAAATACAAGAAAATTCTAAAACAATCTGTTTAAATTTTAAATTCAAAAAAGTTCCAGCTCTGTATTGTGGGCTGCATGAGAGAAGATGGGACTATTGTGATTTATAACCTTGAGTACCTTGAATATCTAAATAAAAATGTTAGTACATTGAAATACAAATAAAGGAACATTTTCTTCTTGAAATCATTTTTTTCTATATCATTCAAGCTAAATACAAGCATGCCAAAGTAATACTTCACGACTTACAGTATGTCATAAATGCATGGTATTTTTCACCCATACACTGAACATTGTATAAAAATCGTGTAAATGTTAAAATGAGATATCCATATGTTGTGTTTTTATTGATACAATTCATATTTATGTATTTATTTTCACAGCCTTGTGGGTGGCTGCTCTCGTTCTT
This sequence comes from Clarias fuscus, assembly GCA_030347435.1. Taxonomy (NCBI): domain Eukaryota; kingdom Metazoa; phylum Chordata; class Actinopteri; order Siluriformes; family Clariidae; genus Clarias; species Clarias fuscus. The sequence goes on along the minus strand of CM059211.1, from coordinate 16,626,262 downwards.
GTCCTTTTGGCTTCAATTTGGGCCACTGTACCTTTTCTGTCCAGGTAATACTTTTGTAACTTTCTTTGTTTAAAACACCATAATATTTGTTAAAATTGGATCAATAAAAGGAACATAAATACACAGTAAGTGTATTGTCATTGTACCAGCTGAAAAAAAAACAGAAAAAAAAACTTTAATGTTATCCTAATTATACCAGATTTATGGGTCTGATAAAGTGTGGATGTAAGAATGTAAAGTAAGGTTGGATACCTTGGAGAATTTAGCAAAACTTAACTTATTGAATGGAATAAGTTGTATGATACATATTGTATGTATAATAGATGTAGCTGTACATCAAGGCTCAAAAATCGCTTTTTCTGCTGTGGGGCTAAACACTCTATGGAAAGGGTAAGTGTGATTACACTAAAGTTAGACATTGCATGTAGCACTACTGATTAGATGCAGAATAAAAATTACACTTATTGTCTACTAGCAGGTATATTCTGAAGGGAAAAAATACCAGATGACAAATACATTATGTAAAGAGTCTTCTGATTTTGTTTGTTCAATATAGAATGACCTCAAGTTTGATTTGGTTGACTCCTAGTTTGATTAGCCTTGTCTGTAGCACTACATTCAGCAATTGAAAGATCCTGCCAGAGCAGGAAGATGTTTGTGCTAATTCCTTTGTGATGGATCTCTCTGCCAGCACAAAGCCATATGGGAAATGGGAAAATCTTCCTTGTGAAATGAAAGAAACTGTTCTTGCTCACCATACATATTCATCTAGTTCACTATATTAACATAATATGACAACAGTTTAGACCACAAATATGCAGACGTTTGCACATTTGCCCAAATGTTTATCCGATATATCTGTCATGTTGTACACTTCAATTTTCTTTGCAGAAATATGCTGTGCTGATTCAGTTATAATGTTTTTTATTGTGTTGTTTGCTGTATTCTCATATAGTACTGTACATAGCATATTTGTTCCTTTGACATTTGTTGTTTGATTGGTGTCTAGGAAGAGGCCCCAAATCGAGCCAGCATGGACCAAAGCCAATCAAAATCAGGCCGTTTAAAATCATTAGACACATTTCGAGGGTATGTTCTGTAAAATTACTTTGATATTTAGCAAGCCCCTAATAAATATTAATTCATTAATCATTATTATCTGATAACTGAGTTTGCTATCCATACTCTATATTAATTGTTGTCTTGTGAGAACTGTGTTTGCTAAGAGAATATATTGGATATCTGCAACCAAGAAAGCTGAAAGGTCACAGTCTGGGCACATGCTCAGTTGAGCCTTTGTTATCTAGTGGTTGCTTGAGGCATCATCTCTAATGTCTTATGCGTCTGTGGTAGGGAACAGTGGATTGCTGTTGGCTAGGGGTGATGCGATTTAATCTGGAGGCCCAGCAGGATGTAATAGTGGCTAGAGGGCAGACACAAAGCCTGTCGCTCTCTAGAAACAGGAAACTGCCATTGCTTTGACCTCACTCTTACCTAAAATTTGATGTAATAATACTGCCTGCATATCAGCACATATTTAAAAGCCTGTGATTTTATAGCTGGATAGGATATGAGTTCTCTGATCACTACCTGAGTAAATGAGATCACATGTCATTTAGCTGGAAATATTTGCCAACAGTCATTAATGGTAATTAATTTTTCTGACCATATCAATCCAAACCTGAATCATATTACATTTCGTTTGGATCCAGCCTTCTGTATGTAGATTAAAGCAGGGTTTTAAAAGCAAGGTAATCTACTTTTTAATTAAAGGATACTTACTATATTCTCCATGAAGCCAATCAAGAAGACAATTTCCTTAAAATTCAGTTTTATTTTAAATGACCGTTTCACTAACAAAACCATTTTTGTAAGGGTAAATTATTTTTATATCCTAGATGTGTTTTGTTTTGATTTGCTTTTCAAAGAAGTAATGTGCTATTTAATGTTTCACTAACTCCTGCCATATTCTTAGAATGTGCAGTGCTTATAAAACCAGATGTTTTAATCTCTCTACACCTGCTTTCGTGATGTGCATTCGTGAAGCCAATTTTCTTATTATCATTTTCTCTGTGTCGAGCCAGGGTCTGTCTTTGTCTCTAGTGTTTTTGCAATGCCAGTGTAGTTACACATTAACTATACAGTCAACTCTACAATTATTGGCACTGCCCATGGAAAAGACAAAAACATTAATATAACATATAATAATTATTAGTTTCCTCAAAAAAGGAATTTGCATCTGAGGGAAAAGAAAGTTTCTTTAAAAAATATTCCACATGAAAAGTGAAAAGGATGCTAAAAGAGTCAAAGAGAAACTCAAAGTTTAGTTAAATCTTGGGGTTTCATCATTTCATCATCAGTCACCACTACTTTTTGGATAAATTCCCCCCAAATACGCCCTTCTTGAGACCAAAAGACAAATCCCAGCATCTGAAAATCACCAGAAAACATTGGGGGGTTACGACTAGCATTGTTTGTTGGAGTCATGTGAGATGGGAATTAGTTTTTGGCCATAATATCTTTGTACTGTTTGAAAAAAATGGGATGCATACCAAGAATGGCACTTCATACCTATGGCAAATTATGGTGGTGGCGCTTTTCTGCTTTGAGTCTTTTTTATGCCAGTGGTCCAGAGGATCTTGGTAGGTAAGGTGGCATAATGGATTCCAGAACATTTCTGCTGAAAATCTGCTTGCCTCTGTCAGAAGGCTGAAACTTGACAAAATCAACAGAGAAATGGTTTCAGTGACCTAAAATCAAGGTTTTACAATGGCCTTCTGAGTCTGCACACTTACTAACCTTATTGAAACTCTGTGTTCTCAAGTGAAGATGCCAAGTAAGAAAAGAAACACAAGAATATCAAGAGAGTTGAAAATGATTATGAAGTTGAATAGAGGGGTCCAAGAACCGTCACAAGTGTTTACTAACCCTGTTAAACACTACCAAAAATGTCTGGGTGCTGTCATGCGCTCCAGGATAGGCTTGACCAAATTTGGAAATTTGGGGAACCAATTTTTTGGAATCTGGATTATTATTCAAATTTTTAATAACTTTAATGTACTCTAAATGTGTTTTACGATAAATTCACGAGAGTTACCCATTTGTTTAAGCCCAAAATATAATTTGTTGCATGTATGGTTCTTTTTATATACCTACTATTTTTTCTTACAGTATGTTCATGAAGGTGCCAATATTTCTGGAGTTGACTTCACATGCAATTACAGTATAATGTAACAGCGTATACAGATAGGCGTTTATTTAAAAAATTCAATCTACTTTATAATGTATTTCTTTGTCTTGTGAATCCTGAAATTTGTGGGTTTTGCCAAAATATGATCCTAGAGTGAATACAGTGGATTCAAGGTTTTATATTGTTTATATTTATGCATCATATTCAGAACCCTAAGGCGAACTTATTTAGGTTTATAATATTCATATTCATGTTTAAAAGAAGCTCAATCGAGTGTTACAGTGGTGTCTACAGCTACAACTGTTAAATGTTTTTGGCTAGAGCATCTTTTTGGAATATAATAAATTCAAGACTTTGCCTCGAATGTTTTCCCTTCCAGACTGATTAATATATCGCCTGTCTAGCAATAAGTTAAAACTTTCTGCTGAAGACATAAGCATCTGTCATCTGAGCAGAGGCGCACTGCAGTCAATTTGCCAGATGCCATTGACATGATGTTGATATAGTACAGTATAACTGGGGACTTTGCTGCCTTTCATTTTTTAAAAAGGATCTGGTTTTTAATCTCAACAGTGGAAAGCCTGTTGCCAGTTTTCTCATAATTGTGATTAACTGGTTCTCTGGGTTTATACTACATACTGGAGAAACAAGATTAGAGTGTTTGTGTAGCATATTCACTTTTTTAAAAATTAGTTAACAGTAGCAACTGTTAGAATGTGAAAAATAAATCCTATATTTTGTCAATTTTCAGGCATGTTTGAGATGTGTTGTGGCTGCATGATACATTATGAGCATGATATAATATCAACCAGAAAAAGGCAGTATTACTGTATGTTACTTAATTCAGTACAGACATATACAAAATAAGTAGTTAATTAAAGAAATGATAACATTTAAATTTCCATACAGATAAAATAATTAATTAAGCTAGTTACTTTTCTCCTTGAAATCTTGTGAGATGCTTTTCCACATCACCAACTTACTCCCTTTGTAGACGAAGGTGATGAGACATTTTGTTTTATAGTTTCATTTAAAACTAATTACAATGGCATAGATTAGATTTTATGCACAGAACCTAGTCATTAAGGCTAGCAGCCATAACAATTTGACCCATGTACTTCTAGTCTTTAGCACAGAACCATAATCAGTAAGCTACTACTTTGCTACTTCATAGTCGTGTTTTTGACTTATGAAATATGGTACTTTATTAGTATTGGCTATCCTACTTCGCATCCCAAACTGCTGCTTTGCTTACTGTGCAGTTGTAAGGTATCTACATACTAGAATAAAATGTGCTCCAAAAACAGCATTTGGTTTCAGATTCATTTCACTTATATGTTATTTCTGAAACTCACCTTAAATTATAGGTACTGTTAGCATAACTGTGAAAGTTAATTGTTTAATCTATCAGACGTGATTTTTTTCAACATAACGTGAAACATTGTGCCCTGCACCAAGAAGCTTTTAATTAAAATGATGGGATCCTATATTGTTGAAATCTGCGTGAGTCTCATATGGAAAACGACTTAACCTTTGTCTTTGTTACTATGGTTACTAATGGATGGAGTCACAAAATGTGAGATGTATGTGTATTGAGTGTGTGTGTGTACGCACGTGTGAGAGAGTGAGAGAAAGAAACTAGGAAAGAGAGAGAGAGAGAGAGAGAGATCTGTTGTACTTAATAGTCCTCTTTGGAAGATGGCATGCGATTAAAATCTTGTATCAGCAGGTTAGTACTAAAAGGGGCAGTAATGGTCTCTGTCCTGATCTCTTAATTGAATTTCATAAGGAAAAAAAACAAGGGAGGGCCAGTACAGATACAGTAAGCTTTATCAGAGAGTCTATTCTGGGGCTTTTTTCTGATCTCTTTGTGGTATTTAAAAAGGGTTTGATGGACGAATTCCAGAGAGAACAAACCACAGGAACCATAATTTTGACACTGAAAGTCTTACACTTGAGATATTATTGGTTGTGCTGTAATGGAGGACATAATGCCTTCCAGTATGCTGAGAATATTAATGTAAACAAAACATACATTTTGGGGACGCATAGAAATGAATGCTGCTAATTTAGTATAGTGTTCACTACACTGCCACTTGGGAAGCTTGTACTAAGCTACATGTCTTTAATAAATTACAGCAAAGAGCTTTAGTCAGCATTTCTGTATAAGGAGATTCAGAGGGCAAGCATTCATTTCCTGAGTGAATCATAATGCATATTTTCTATCCTATCCAGTATGTTTTTACACAAAAAAATAAAACATAAGTTTCTATCCTAAGCCTTCAGATTTGAAATATGACAGTGTCTTGTTTATTCATTTCTATCGACAAGTGAAAATTATGTTTTTGTCCTATTGTTGTAGATATTTCTGAAAGACTGATGAATCCTCCAGCAGTGTTTTGCTTGATGTATTGTTGGAAGCAGTGATACATATTTGTGCATTACATCACTGGTTTACACCACAAACAAGCAATTCAGAACAACAAAGTGGCAGACAGGGAGTTGTCGAAAGCACTAAAAGCAGCGGTTTGGAGCCTGTTTTTCTTTGAAAAATTTATAGATGGTAGAAGGCAATAATCAAATTTGAAACTCTGTAAATGTATTGATTTTGCATCAATAGCAGATAATAGCTAGGAAAAACCTCTCATTTTGTCTCATATTAGTACTATCATATTTTAAAAATTAAGCATCTGAAATGGGGTAAACTTACACCATTAAGTTGCAACTCTAACACCATGTAGTTCTAATACCATTTTACAGGATTCAGTTTTCATTGTACATACGATGTAAAAACATTGTTACAAGTCGTCTACTTTAAATACTGTAATATTAAACATATACACAGTTGGAGGACTTTAAACAATATATTTGCATTTACAGGTGAAACTCGAAAAAATTAGAAATTAGAAGTTCATTTATTTCAGTAATGCAACTTAAAAGGTGAAACAAACTAATATATGAGATAGACCCATTACATTCAAAGCAAGATAGATCAAGCCGTGATCTCAAAATTCTCATAATTGAGATGATTATGGCTTACAGCTCATGAAAACCCCAAATCCACAATCTCAGAAAATTAGAAAATTGTGAAAAGGTTCAATATTCTAGGCTCAAAGTCTCCCACTCTAATCAGCCATAACACCTGCAAAGGGTTCCTGAGACTTTAAATGGTCTCTCAGTCTGGTTCAGTAGAAAGCGCAATCATGGGATTCATGCAATCACTGCTGACCTGGCAGTTGTTCAGAAAACCATCATTGACATCCTCCATAAGGAGGGAAAGCCTCAAAAGGTAATTGCAAAAGAAGTGGTATGTTCCCAAAGTGCTGTATCAAAGCACATTAATAGAAAGTTATGTGGAAGGGAAAAGTGTGGAAGAAAAAGTAGCACAAGCAGCAGGGATAACCGCAGCCTGGAGTGGATTGTCAGGAAAAAGCCATTCAAAAGTGTTGGGGACTTTAACAAGGAGTGGACTGGGGCTGGAGTCAGTGCATCAAGAGCCACCACACACAGACGGATCCTTGACATGAGCTTCAAATGTCAAATTCCTCTCATCAAGCCGCTCCTGAACAACAAACAACGACAGAAGTGTCTTACCTGGGCTAAAGAAAAAAGAACTGGTCTATTGCTCAGTGGTCCAAAGTCCTCTTTTCTGATGAGAGCAACGTTTGCATTTCATTTGGAAACCAAGGACCCAGAGTCTGGAGGAAGAATGGAGAGGTACACCCTGCAAGATGCTTGAAGTCCAGTGTGAAGTTTCCACAGTGATTTGGGGAGCCATGTCATCTGCTGGTGTTGGTCCACTGTGCTTCATTAAGTCCAGGGTCAACGCAGCCGTCTACCAGGAGATTTTGGAGCACTTCATGCTTCCTTCCGCAGACAAGCTTTATTTTCTGCTGACTTCATTTTCCAGCAGGACTTGGCACCTGTCCACACTGCCAAAAGCACCAAAACCTAGTTCAATGACCGTGGGATTACTGTGCTTGATTGGCCAGCAAGAGAATCTATGGGGCAATGCCAAGAAAAAGATGAGAGACATGAGACCGAACAATGCAGAAGAGCTGAAGGCTGCTATTGAAGCATCCTGGCCTTTCATAACCACCTCAGCAGTGCCACAGGCTGATGGCTTACATGCCACGCCGCATTGAGGCAGTAATTGCTGCAAAAGGGGCCCAAACCAAGTACTGAGTACATATGCATACTTTTGCTTTTCAGAGGTCCGATATTATTCTATGTGCAATCCTTGTTTTATTGATTGCATGTAATATTCTAATTTTCGGAGATTGTGGATTTTGGGTTTTCATGAGCTGTACACCATAATCATCTCAATTATGACAAATTGAGGGTCATGGTGGGTCCAGAGACAATCTCAGTAACACTGTGTACAAGGTGAAAGGATTCACCCCAAATGGGGCCCAAGTTCTTATCCACCGGACAGGACCCCATGCACACTTACATTCACATCTTCAAACAGTTTAGCTTAGATTTGACTGGATTTGAAATTGTGCAAGCAATAGAGTCTAGTTAAATATTTAACTTACAACCAAAAAAAATTGCATGTTTTATATTGTCCAAAATATATTATGCACAAGGGCTGGAAAATATTGTATATACAATTTATATAAAAAGTTTTAACAACCATCCAGCACGGCCAGCACACTTTCTTCTAAAATAGATTAGGCGCCCTACCCCATAGTCCATACATATGAAGAGCACAAGAAATTTTTGTCACATGCAGAGAGAAACCAGTAGTTGCCAAATATTCCTGCTGCTCCTTTAATATCAGCCACTCTGATACATTTTCATCTTGTCCTTTTGTCAGGTTTGGAGGGACATCCTATTCCTTATAGTGTCAACTAAAGTGCTTCATCTTTCTCCACTTGTTGATGATGAATGTCACAGTGTTCCATGGTACAGCAAATGTTTTGGAAATTCCTTTTGTACCCCTTTCCAGATGAATACCTTTCAACAATAATACAGTGTACAGAAGCTCTTCACAAAGCATGGTTTTAGCAGTCAGGTGAAAAAAAAAAGATGTCGTGAAAATCCAATAGAAAGGGTTTATCTTTATTAATCAGAATCACTTAATTTATGACAGGAATCACATTGTAGGTGAGAAAAGACATGATTTACACTACCATTAACATTACCATCACTGCCAGATGTATTGAATACCATTGATTGTCAATTATATACTAGTATACTGGTGACAGGATCATGGGCACTGAAGGCTCATTTATGCCTATTAGGCCTGCCCATCTGATCTGATCCCACAAAAAAAGCCAATAGTGCTCAAATTGCTGAAAGACGTCAATGCTGACCACATAGAAAGGCACCAGACTATACAGTGCATCACAGCCCATCAGGCATGAGACCCAGCAGGCAAAGAACCTAAGGGCATCGACCCAACCCCCAAACTCCTTAGACTCCAAACCGACTAAGGACCAAAGAGGCCAATCCAGAGAGGCCCCACCCTGCAAACAGCAACACCCAGTGGATCCACTGCCAACACCCTGGTGCCAGACACCACAGCACACCCCTGAGGTTTCACAGAATCCATGCCCAGAGGGGCCAGAGACACCCCGGTGACAAAAGGGGAACACAAACCATAGGTGGTTTTAATGATAGTGTTTATAATGCTATGTCTGATGTTTCTTGGTTTCATTTCCTTGAACACAAAACCTGCTAAGAATTTTTATATCCACTTTAGGGCTAAATGTATTTTCAAATTAATCAGAAGATAAAGCTGAAAATATCTAGTGCTTTTGATACTGAAGTTAAAAATAAGGTAATAATCTTGTGTTCATATGTTTATAGCTTCTCTATAACCCTCATGGTGTTCGTGAACTATGGAGGTGGAGGATACTGGTTCTTTGAGCATGCACCATGGAATGGTTAAGTATATGACAAAGTATGATATTTTAGGTAAATGAATAATACTGTATTCGCATGTGTGTTGAACCTTCAAATTCATTGTCACATGTACACTCATTAACAAAGCAGTCTACATCATTTCAGTTTTCAGTGCAGTGTGAGATGTGATCTACTACAAATAGTGCAGTATTGGTACCGGATAACCTGCCTGATCAAAAAAACAGACGCATGCTCCAAGATCTCGTTGACTACCTTTAACTTTGATGACGGTGCACAGTGTGGTGGCGAATTTTGCTCCCTGAACCACACTTTTGTTATTTCAAATACACAGTATGATATACAGCGAAATGCTAACATGACTGTTTTTGACCTAAAAAGGAAATGAGAGAGTCAAATGCCAATAGAAAAGAACGTAAAATATAAAATCTACAATATTTAGTCATTACTCATTTTGTTCCAATAAAAAAAAGTATAAAAATATGAACTGTGAAAGTTTTGAATCCTGGAGTATGTTTGTGGCATCAGGGAATAAAAAATATAGGTGTGATACTATGGAATAAAATCACTGTCAAAAATAATTGTGCGTAAAAAAAAAGATTTGTGTGTAATTCTGTGTTTTGTCCGAGTTGGATTCCAAAATCTACGGCCACGACACAGCTTACAGATACGATATTTAGTGTGTTTGTTAGAGTACAACTCTATATACAATACACGACTCTGACCGTTTACAGACACAAAACTTGTTTTTACAACTCCTCTGTTACACGGACGAGTTGCAAAATTACGCCCATGAATGTAGTGTGTTAAACTGCTGTCAAAAATACGTCATCAAGGCTACATGCACAAGCATTAATATCCGAAGGAGGAGGAATCCTAAAATCTTACCTGCTATGGTTAAAACATCTCTGTAATTTTACTTCTCTTAAACATGTAAGAATCTGTGAAAAAAAGAAAACTTACCTGAGAAGATAAGAGAGCGCTCGGCTGCTGATATGCCATTTTGGCGCCAGTGGTTTAAAACGGTGGCCGAATCGATTCCTCTTCCCTCGCATATTAATGCCTGTGCATGTGGCCTTGATGACGTATTTTTGACAGTGTTTTAACACACTACATTAATAGGCGTAATTTCGCAATTCGTCCGTCTAACAAAGGAGATGTAAAAACGAGTTTTGTGTCTGTAAGCGGTCAGAGTCGTATATTTCAGAGTTGTGGCCGTAGATTTTGGAATCCAACTCGGACAAAACACAGAATTACATACAAATCTTTTTTTTACGCACGATTATTTTTGACAGTGATTTTATTCCATATGATAACCTGGTCATTCAATACATCCATATTCTACTGTCACATAGGGTTGCCGAGACTGTAACCACTGAGACTACTGAGGCTCACCTCTGCATCCAGAGGCTTGTACAGTGGGCACAATGCAGTATAGGTGCATGATTTCATATGTTCCCTTCTTACCCTGATGTGCCCATTGCTCTGGAATAGGGGCTATCTGGACTCATCAGACCACATGACCCTTGTCTGTTGTTCCAAAGTCTAATCTTTATGCTCTCTAACCAATTTAAGTGTTTTCTGATTATTTTTTTCTTTTGGAGATATATAAGTTTAGTCACAATCTTGTCACATTGTGCTTGTGGAAACACATCTTACTTTCACCATTTAACATAGCTGCGATTTCTGCTGTCAGTTTTTTTTTTACCGCTCATCTTCATGAAGCATTATCTCCATTCTTGATTTTTTTTTCTGACCATATTTTTTCCACAAAGTTGAAGGTTAATTTTTTTACACACACAAAAAAAAAACTCTTGGACAGTACCACAGTGATAATGCACACTGTTTAAAACGACCACTGTTTAAAAGTAGTGCAGTGATGATGTAGACTCTTTTAAAATCACTGCGATGATGTTCATTATTTAAAGAAGATGAAGTGATGCTGTTCCCTTTGTGAAAGCACTGCAGTGATGGTTCATGCAATTGCACAACAATTCTGATTTATGCTATTGAACTGCAAAACCAATATGTTTCTACAACCATGGCTTGGATTTCGGTTTGGCCTGATTTCTTGACCTGTAGTAACTGTTATACTTGCTAGGAATGCCCATGTCAGTGATACTTTCCTTTATCAAGATTTATCCAGTGAAGTCATGGTTTTCTTCAGAATTAATAAACAAAGTTTACACAGTGGAGACAAAACTGAAAAATTTTAATTAAAATGAAATCTTTTAAAAATAGACAGCTTATTATAATTGTCGTACACCTCTTCTCCTTGCTTCTCCTCCTCCCGTTTCCTTTTATTCTTTAACGATGGCTGTCCTCTTATAATCAAAGCATTGTCCTAAAGATAAATATCACTGATGGTCCACACAGGAGGCAGCAAGGGATGCATGTTTAATATTTAATGAGGATCATTACAAAGTGCATCTGCAGGAATAGTCACAGATGAACACAATGTAAACCTTCTTATATAAATTTTAACAACATAAACATGCTCTAAGTAATGCATTCAAATAGAATATATAGAAGTGATAATATGGAGTTTATAACGATTTTATTCCATCTTTTTACTTTATTTATTAGTTCCCAAAACTGTGAATGAGTTCAGTGGGTGTTTATATATTTGTGTGTGTGTGTGTGTGTGTGTGTGTGTGTGTGTGTGTGTGCGTGCGTGCGTGCGTGCGTGCGTGCGTGCGTGCGTGCGTGCGTGCGTGTGTGTGTGTCTTCTTTTTTGTTTTTTCTTTATGTTACACAGGCCTTACCATAGCTGATCTTGTGATGCCCTGGTAAGCTTCCAGCAACTACTTAATAAATCAATACAGAATGATTACTTTCCATTTTCTGATTATATGGAAGATGTGAAATAAGGTCCAGAAGCTAAATCTCTCTTCAGAATGATTAAATTGTAGAACTTTTTCACATTGCACTATGCTACACTTGCCACCAATTAATCTATCTTTCTCCACCGGTACATTAAGCCCAAAAGATTAAAATAGAGGCCAGTTTCTGGGTGCAGGAAAACCGAAGCAATTTGCCGTGTACTAATTAAAGTTAAATGTATTAAATGAAATTTCAAAATGGTACCTCTAGCATCTAGGATACTGTATGTTGCAATATGTTTGTGGCTTTCATCCATTTCATCTAATACATCAAGTGTTAACTAATAAACACTGGATTAACATGCAGCAGTATAAAAAAAATACTTTATTTAATTTACTTAGCATTATTCTGCCAATACTGAAGCCAGAAGGGTTTTGTGATTGAAAGCAGATGCTGTCTGAAATCTGTTCTTTTTGGCCAGGTTTGTATTCATCATAGGAGCATCTATAATGTTAGCATTTAGCTCCATGCGAAGAAAAGGTGTGACAAGACTCCAACTTTTTCGGAAGCTGAGCTGGAGAACAGTGGTACTAATGCTCATTGGGTTTTGCTTCATTAACTACAGCCCCAGAGATGGTTTATGTGAGTAACACATAAAATCAAATTTCAATACACTCACCAAATACTTTATTCAGATCAACTGTTCAACGTCATATTCATGAATCATGATCAATCTGCCATTTGTAGTATGTGAAAAGGTAGTACCCACTCTTTTAATTATATTGTTTATGTGTAAATCGTCTTATCATAGCAGCATAGATCACAGATCCTAGATCATAGATCCTAACATTAGGCACATACAACCATGTCATTGTTGATTTTTTTTTAAATGAAGACAAAAAAAATGAAGCTAAAGAAAAAATTATATGGAAAATACTAAGTACCTTCTTACTGCTTCCCCAAGATTTAAGAGGGTTAGTTGCCAGATGCTCCTAATCAACAGTTCTTGATTAATTGATCATCTGCAGGTGTGCAAACCTCTATACAAGCAGATGATTTGTTTTGGCAGTTTGCTGGTCACATTCACATGTTCATCAGGTGTGTTTTAGCACAATGCCAAGAGTGAAAGACATAAGCAGTAGTCTTAGAGAAGCAAATGTTGCCGCATATCAATTTGGAAAGCGTTATAAAGCCATTTCCAAACAATTTGGATTTTAGTGTTTGACAGTAAGAAAGATTACTCATTAGTTGAAAGCATTCAAGATTGCCAATTTACCCAGAAGTGGATGTCCCAGTGGATGTGTCAGACAATGCAATGTTTAGAGAAATACAAAAACGGCCTCTCTGAGCATGATAAAGGTTAAAGCCCATGACAGCAGAATTAGAAAAAAAGATTGTGTTTTTTTTTTTTTTTTCCGAAAAGATTGGCAGTTTGCAAAACTGCATCTGGAGACAGTGCATAGATGTCACACAGACAAATGAGACATAAGTGGGGTTGTTTGGCCTTAATGAACAGTGCCACGTTAGGGAAAAACCAAACACAACAGAAACACTTCATATGGATACAATGTCCGTCGAGCACAATAGTAAAGGGTGCTGATTTGTTTTGTTTTTTGCAGCCACAAGAGTTGGGCACCTTGTAGTCATTGAGTCCTCTGCATACAAGAGTATTCTTGAGGCAAAAGTGAGGCCACCTGTCCAACAGCTAATGGGAATGGCTGAAATAAAAGAATCAAGGTTTTGGAATGGCCTAGTCGAAGTCTAGACCTCAACTCAGTTGAAATGCTGTGGCAGGACCTTAAGAGAACTATGAATAAATTATCAAATACATCTTAAAACTGAAGGAATGTTGTGGAGAAGAACGGCCCAAAATTCCTCCACAGTGATGTGAGAGACTGTTAAAGTCATACAGGAAAGGAGTACTTCAAATTATTGCTGCTAAAGGTAGATCATGTTGTTGTTTGTCTGAGCTTGTGTTTGCCTAATACAAACACACATTTCTTATTAAGTGATTTACTCAAAAACACCTAGAATAGTGTAAAACATAAATGAGGGGGTACTTACTCGATTGTATGTGGCACATGATTGTATGTGGCAGTAGTGCATTGCATCAAATCATTTATATAGTACAGGTCAGGTAATGTTCACTTCAAACCTCAGAATCAAGAAAAAGGTCATCTCAGTGAGTTTGATCGTGGCCTAGTTGATGGTGCCAAATGGCCTGACATAAGTGTTTCCCAAACCCAAATTGAAGATCTCTTGGAATTTTAACACCAACAATGCCTAGAAGTTGCACAGAATGGTCCAAAAAACCTAATACACTGAAAAGAGAGGACAAACGAGAATGGCCAGGTTGGTTCAAATTCTTAGGAAGTATACAGTAAATCACATGATCACTCTTCACAACTATGGTGAAGAGAGAAGCATCTCAGAAAACTTAACACATTGACCTCTGAGACTACAACAGTAGAAGACATCATATCGGATTCCTGTCCTGTTAGGTGAGGATAATTTATCATAACTGAATGACCTAACATCCAGCAAATTCCAATCAAAAAAATCAAACTGAACTATACAATCCTTGAATTACTTTGAGTCATTCCAGTTTGGAACAGTTAAAGGTCCCCGAGAAGCCCTTTTCCAGTGTGAAGCATAGCGTAAATGTCAAGTTCTCAAAAACTTCATAATATCTACTATAGTGTAAATGTCACCGTTTCAGATTGTCTTAAAATACCTTCATGCAAGGCACCACACTTGAATACAAGAGATTGTGTAGGTTAATACTGATGCATACAGAACTTACAGTTTAACATCAATGGTCTAATGTTATTTCTGCAAACTGTGCCATAAGTCTGTTCAGCAAAATCAAATAAACAAGAGAGCATCTGTCAGTATTACAATAACGTTCGTGAACATGTATAGAACAGGCACTAATAGGACCAATGTGAAAACCCCTGACTACATTAAGTAAGAAAAGCAGTAAGGCTGCTGCCCGTACATTAGCCCCACTGATGTAGCTGTTGTGTAAATGTATCTGTAACTAGGTTAAACAAAATATTGTGATACTTTCCAGTGGCAATCCTATTAAGGGACCGCTAACAGAGGTGTAACTGTGCAAAAGCAAGGCCTGCTTTAATGTTCAATTAAGAGCGATAGAGTTTCACACTGCTGGCTCTGTGAGCTTTGTGTAATAGAATTATAGCGTTTACCATAAACAACAGAATACACATACTTATCAGATCCCTGAATAGTCACTTTTATCTAATGCCTAAATTCCTCATTTATATTAGAAATGTTCAAGCTGTTTTTGATTCAAGCACCACATGAGCATGGTATGGAGTTGCTGATCCAGTGGATTGTTTTCCTATCAGCCCTAGTTCAGTCAAAGATGCACAACTAGGGGCTTGATTTACAGAAAAGCAATAATGGTAGCATAAGCATTATTACCGAACAGCAGTCCAGGAGATGTTCATCAAGTTGCTGACAGTAACATATCTCCCAGCCAATAACAGGGAGCATGGTCTGTTGCAGAGATGTACTTCACTTCCACTTTAAATATACTGTATACACATAACATTTTTATTTCCCAGATGTTTTGTCTAGATATAAAATAATTGTAGATAAACGTTGTATCAAATGCATTGTAACGGGACTGTGCCATTCTGATCATTCCTTTTATATGAATAATAATAATATTACTACTACTACTACTAATAATAATAATAATAATAATAGTAATAATAATAATAATAATAATTATTATTATTATTATTATTATTATTATTATTATTTAAATAATAATAATGTGTTCATAGATATATAATGCTCCATGTAGCTGGCACCTCCTAATCGACTCTAAATCTCTTGATAATGTAAGATAGGATAAAGTGGAAAGTGCATTTCCTTCGAAAAGCATAGCTGTGTGTTTTAACTAAAAGGCACCATCAGTCACTAAAATCACTTCCTCTCATTCTGCAGCGAGGTGGAGTGTTTCCGCTTTTTATTTGATTTGTTGGATCGATGATTGGGATTATATTGTTTCACACGGTCCTCCTCTATGTGCCACAAAGAGGTTTTCAATTAACTAAATGCACAGATTAGCATCAATCTTCTTGTCCGTGTCTGTTCTTCAACACCCCTCGACCTGAAAGAAGTGATTAGTTTCTGCCAGGCAGGTCACACCTCTGTGCTGACAGACACACTCCTCAACACTGGTACTCTAAAGCATTAAAGGTCTGACAAAAAGAAAATGATGGACTTAATGTTAGAAATTATTTACTTGATAAAAATCCATGCTGCTGTGATTATAAACTTGGGGATGTGTAATGTTCCAAAGCATGGCATTATGGGTTTCTTCCACGGTCTCCAGATCCCTCCAATGTCCCAAAATGATTACAGTACAGTAGGTGGATTGCTAAATTGCTGTTGGTGTGAATGTAAATGGGAAATTAATTGAATGTATATCATTTTTATTTTAAATGAAATGGTTAAATTAGTTTTAATATATATATATACTTTTTCATTATTAGAGGTTAACTAAGACAGAATCAAACCACTCCAAAGCTTAAAAGTACCATCTTGTTCCCATGGAGAGTTTACGTTTAGAAAATTTAATAAATGAAAGTAAACGTTATTCTACAAGTTCCTCTTTTAGATGTTTTTAATTTATTTCATCAAGTTATAAACTGCCTCTATTTTATGTGTGTAAGTGGCATTGTCCTGGCTGCGCATACCTGGAGTGCTTCAGCGATTGGCTTTCACTTACTTTATCCTGTCACTGATGCAGATGCTTTCTCCCTATCAAGAGACCCCACAAAGTCAGGTGTGTCAGCGTAGTTGTGAACTTTCTACAGTAATTCATACCGCAGTATACCATTTTGAAAGTTGCCTGTTTTTGAAAGCAAAGACACAACATTCAACCATTACATCTGAGCACATTGTCCTAAGAGATGAAATGTCATTGAGTTTTTCTTGCTGAATTTTGCAGGTCAGCTGGTGGAGCCCTGTTCGGGATGTGATCCTCTACTGGCCTGAGTGGATTTTTATTTTGTTTCTAGAGACGGTGTGGCTGTGTGTGACCTTCCTGCTGCCTGTGCCCAACTGCCCCACGTGAGTTGTAGGAACCCCACATAGGAATGTGTGCATAAATCTCCAGTGCAATAAAGCATTTGAGACATACATTTAATCTACATCCAGGAGTTTGATCTGAATGTAATATGATTACGATATTATTCGTAAGTCATGTTAATAATATTAGCTGGGTGACATGTACGTCATGATCACTGTTCATCACCGTCAAAGTGTAGTGCCTTTTTAAGCAAACATGTATTGAATAATGTTTTGGTATTTTGTAGTCATAAAGGTATACACAGTTATGGCTTGATTTGTGTGTATGTGCATGAGTGAGAGAGAGGGAGAGAGAGAAAGAAAGTGTGCATGCAAGCAGCCTTGTGTGTTGTGCAGCTCTTATGAGACACTCCTGATGATTTATGAGTGTGTGGCAAATGCTTCAGAGGGAATAATTAGCCAATCTCAGTTTGTCATGTGCACTAAAAGGAGGCAGAGGCAGAGGATCCATCTTCCTCAATTTTCCTTTATATTCTTCTCTTCTGTTATTTTTTTGTTCACCAAATTACTGTATTTATTCCTATTTTTTCTCATCTCCATTTTTTTCCTTTTATACATGTTCTCATTCTGTTTAACCCTATACCAGCATTAATACACATGCAGACAGCTTGGTATCTTCAGGATTAAATGCACATTATTACTCAGAATTTACATCTATATCCATCTAAAGAACCTCTGTAGTTTAACTAGGTGACCATTATATTTATTCCCCTTTTTTTTTTTTTTTTTTTTTACGACCATGGTAGGACCTCCAGTTAACATTCACACACGCCTTCCAAATTGGGAACGCCAATTAGACTAATCTGCATGCCACTATATTGTGGGGGAAAAACTACGGTTCCTGGAGGAAACCCACCAAGCATGGGGAGAACATGCAAACTCCATGCACACAGTGTCCGAGGTTGGAATCAAACCCAGACCCTGGAGGTGCAAGGCAGCAGTGATAAACACTAAGACACTGTGCCGCCTTCTCAGAATTTAATACATAGTAAATATTTAGCT
Organism: Clarias fuscus; assembly: GCA_030347435.1. NCBI lineage: Eukaryota > Metazoa > Chordata > Actinopteri > Siluriformes > Clariidae > Clarias > Clarias fuscus. The sequence goes on along the minus strand of CM059211.1, from coordinate 16,608,252 downwards.
ACCGCTCTTCAAGAAACAGTGCTCAATTGAGAGAATGACTTTTTTTGTGTTCAGTTTTTGTGTGGTCAGACACAGAAATCATGCACTTGCTTTCTACAGTGGCTATTTAGGAGCTGGAGGTATAGGAGATAATGGTCTCTACCCAAACTGCACAGGAGGGGCTGCTGCATATATAGATAGATGGTTATTAGGACATAATATCTACTGGCATCCAACTTGCAAGGTAAGAAAAAGAGCCCCCATAATAAAGTCTAATCTGGAAAATATGCTCTTTATGGTGTAGACCTGAAAGAATTTAAACTATGTTATATTTACTGTTAATATTTTATATTTTCATTCACAGGCCATGTATCACACAACCCAGCCTTTTGACCCAGAAGGAGTCCTAGGCACTATTAATTCGATTGTCATGGGATTCATTGGAATGCAAGTAAGTTAGTCTTAAATTACTTACTGTACATATGTTCTTAATCCTCCTAAATTGCAAGTATGCCATGCACAGTGGCAGCATTTTTTTATATTTAAAGTTGTTCCATCATGAACATGTAAAGCAAATGTGGCTTGCATGTACAGAGTTTGCAATAAGATTGTCTGCATAAGATGTGCTTATTAATGAACTTTGAATAATTTTTTTTTTTTAAAGAAACACTTTCTTTTGATTCAATTAGCTAGCTAATATCATGCAGCACTAAGAGCAACCCCACACTATCGTTTATGCCACATAACGTTATTTCCCTTAATCACAAAATATGCATTTAATAAAATATTATATAATAACTTATTATTTAGTTGTTTGATTTAATAACTTACTTACAAACCATTTTTGTACAGTACATGGACATCTTCGATTGTTCTATGATATTTGAAACACCTTTATGAGTGAGGACTGAATTGCTTTCCACAAAGACTTGGTCAATATTTGTGAATAACATTTTCAATTTCCCGTCCTTACCCCACCACATGAAAGAGCCTAATGATGTTATTACAGGTGACTGGGCTGGACTGGTTCCGCTGACGCACAGCTGCTTCCTCTCAGGGACACAGGGAAGTGTGTAGTGTGGCATAGTGTCCTATAATATAATGCTGTCTATCAAAGGACCAAAACTTTTCTCACCCCTTGGTAGTGGCATTGCTCTTGAGGGGTGAGAACTTGTCGTGCAAACCTGGGCACATTGCTCTCCTCCCTGAGGGCGGAGATGAAAAACAGTTAGAGGCAAGTCCGTCAATCAGCACGCCTTAGAGAACACGGCAGGTGTCAGCCTTTGGCACTTGTGTCCATCCGCTAGTGTGTCCTCGGCTGAGCCATATTCGTCATCACTGGCTTAATCAGTAAGCGTGGAGAGCAGTGAAACCCGACCTCAGTGTCAGGGACATAACCAGCACATCCGCTAGCAGCAGCCTTACCAAATCTACCCTTATGCAAGTTAAGCATTCAGTGAGCCCTGTATTCCAAACCATGATGTGGAATTCTGGTTTTAGTGCAATTTAAATGTACGTTATGTGAGCTTTATTGTGCACGAACAACAAACTGTGTATTAATTGCATATCACTTGATGTTTTCCTACTGGTTTAAGGAGTTCACAGCAGAGTCCACACCATTTAATTAATTTGTGACAAAGGAGGTTCATTTGTATCGGCATATGGACTTTGATAAATACTGTTGGTATTCAGTGAATACTGGGACTTTTGCTGTGTAGTAAAAACACAGCATTTCAATATAGTATCTATGAACACTTATACATTTAAGGTGTTATAAGTTATAATGTGAATTTCATTTCTCAAGGCAGGAAAAATTTTCCTCTTCTACCGCAAACTGAACAAGAAGATCATCATACGATTCATAATCTGGGCTGTCATCCTGGTATGTTGTTAACATCGTGCACAAAATGATGAACCACATTAACGCACTCTCAAGTAAATTTCACAAGTATAGGATTCTTTGTGTCCTTTTGAGTTTACACCTTCTGCAAGATTTCCTTATTTCTTTCTTTTTTCAACTTTTTAATAGAAAGCAGCATAGCGCTGGAGTTAGCACATAACAGGAGAGGAAAATGATTGAAAGGCTAATAAATATCTACAGGAAGATAAAAGACATACACCTGATATCTAAACTTTACTATGAGACCTTTGTGGCAAACAAGTGTTATATTGCATGTAGTTGCAGACAGTTAATGAAGTAGGTAGGCATCATATGATCTGTCTCTACATGCACAGAATAGGTTCCCAGGCAGAGACTGGTATCCATGCTCTCTTGGGACTGGACCGGATGACTCGCACAGCTTGTGGATCTCTGGCATATTAACTGTTAATGTTACATATTCATTACACATCATGTAAAGAAGACAATAAAATTTTTACTAGTGTATTGTTCCCAACATTTGTACACTTACTTGGATAATGAACTGTTATCCAATTTGTCAGTTGGATGTACATTACAACGAATACTGATATGAATGCAGTTGAGTTCAAATCAAACAATTTTGCCCTACCAATAAAATGAATTTATAGCAGATAGGGCATATTTTGAGATTTACTTTGCTTATTAAAAATAATTAGATGGACTTAATTATGGGAAGAGGATTGGTGCTTTGGGAATGCTCCATTTGGGTGGTCTGAATGGAAAAGGGGACATAAGCCAGGGTGGTGGTGTGGTGTGGGAGGGCATTTAAACCTTTGTCCCCTGGGGGTTATGTGAGATGTCCTCTTCTCTGAGAGCCTTCTGGACAAAGAAGAGGGCAGGGTTCACACAGAAATGTTTAGCTGTAATTTGGTTTATTTAGGGGCATCTGGACATAATACCATGTGTACACAATGTATGATTATAATTTATTTGTATATAACAAATTTCAGGTGGCAACAGGAAAAAAACAGTTTGAAATCAGTAAACAAGCATTTTTTTGTGCAACCAAGTCTCTAATTAGGACCATGGAATATTGGGTTGTATGTTGCAGGAAAATCCTGCTGCTGACTTGTTTTGGGGTCTGGTAGCAGATTTTCTGGAATGGCCTCTCCAGAGAGTACATGTGCTGATTGAAGGCTTTTGTCTGGTAGACTCAAGACATCAGCTGAACAGCAAAATGACCAAAGGAAACTTAGTACTCTTTGTGCTTTATTAAAACTAACAATATCAAATCAGTTTTGTATGAAATATGCAAACCAATGGAATCTGTATTTTTATAATTTTTTACCATCTTGGAGCAAAAACATATTCATTTTCTTTTTATTATGTCTAAAAAAAATTTCCAGCAAGATTTCTCAATATTTGTCTTCTATTGTACGGTATAGCCGAGTTACTACCTGCATACCATATTTAACTATAAAAACACATCAATAAATAGCTTATAAAATGAGACGGGTATAAATAAATGTTAATGACTTACAGTACCTACAGTACACAGGAAATACCAGCAATGTCATTTTGAAACATTGTGAAAAGTTGTTTTGACCAGGCTGATCCTTGATATGCTCTTAGGACAACTGGTAATCAGTCTCAAGCTTTAGATTTAGAATTTTTTTGTCTTTAATGTAATACTTTTAAAAAAAAAATCTTTACAAAAGATAAAATATGTTTATTTTTTTTCATGGATACATTAAGAGAGCACATATTGTGATCCCAGTGTTAAAAGATGGCTAGTACCAGTATTTCAGTATTTTAAATTTTATTATCCTCAGCTCCTATGACAAATTGGTCCATTACAGCCTCCATGTTGAATCACGCTGGCCATTATGGCAGAGGGATATTGCTCAGTGTGCTGAAATAAAGGAAAGGAGATCTGTTATACTTCACCTGGAGGCAAAACATGATAAAATAAACTAGCCAACAGTAAAACATTATGTTGATGAAATAACACTAAAGCATTATATTCCCACTTTTCATTTATGCTGAAAGCCATATTTAGGAAATATAGCTAAGGGTCAAGGTTGCCTCAGGGTTGCCTTTACACTATCCTGACCATTCAGAGGAGAGATGATTTTATATTTTTGTGTGAGGAGTAGGATCTAGAAAGAACTTTTGAGGAGTTTAATGTGAAATTGCTACACTCCAGGCTAGACTGAAATAGCCAGTCACAGAAAAATATGACTTGAAATATTTATTGGCACACAGAGCTGGGAAGCCAGAATTTACACCATAACTTCAGCAAGCACCAGAACAGCTATCAGTTATTACTGACATCTCTAGAGAGCAGTACGATTTAATAGGAAATGCTGCAGGTTCAACCGTCTGTTCTATGCTTAATGCACTCATGACACAAGGGGTTATATTCTGGTTAAGCAAGCGTAATGGTCTCCTACCACATCAGCAATATAATAAACCATAGTCCAAAAGAGTGAGGCTAGCAGCAGGGATGTGAATCCTGTGGCATGAGATGATCTTTTGAGGCTGTTGTTCCTCTATGTCCTCATAAACAGCACCCCTGGGTTAATTAGAGTTCAACGATCAGTGGTTGGCCATGTGAGATTAAAATTGAGCGATTGCCCCACATAGCACTGATAGTCCTGCATCCTACCTACATAGCCTGGAGACTCAATCTAAAACCAGCCAAGCTATTTCCACATCATCGATTCTGTCATCTATACAAATGATGGATATTCCTCTAACAAGCAGGTTTGGATGCTGATGTGTCCTTCCTTGCCAAAGCAAAATACGTCTGTCCAAGTCAGAGTTGCATTAGAAAAATATACTTACACATTTACTGTAAATGTTTGCAGTTTTTCAGAGAATGTAGGCATCACCATTTGTGTTTAGTAACAGACGGAGTAACAAAGGATGTAAACCATGTAGGAGGAAGCATGTAAAATGATATGGAATGAATTTCTTCTTGGCCTATGAAAGATACGAATGTGTTGCATTGTGTTCAGGTCTGTAAAATTTGGCTAGACTCACCTCTCAGAAGCTCAGCTAATCTGCTTGAATCTTTATTGTGCTGTTCTAGATCTCCAGTGTCCAAGAGTGCTTGCTTTATGGCTCAGCATTGATTTGAAATCTGTTTCGTTTTGACCCTCAGGGAATCTTGGCGGCCATCCTTTCTAAGTGCACACGAGACTCTGGATTTATACCTGTCAATAAAAACCTTTGGTAAGTGCTTCCTGACCCCCTAAATCCAACCACTTATCTCAACAGTAAAGAAGGGATGAGTCTACAGTAGGCACAAATCAGAGGCTGCTAAAACACACATTTACTTACCTCTAACTGTGGACTAGCCTGTAAATAATCACCCTTTCACTTGGAAGAATGAGGCATGCCAGGTGATGCATCCTCTAACAAGATCACTCTTCTTAACAGCCAAGAAAGAGAGAAGCTTTACACTTCCAACTCTCCATCATGTCAAAAGACAGTTTCTCCCTAGCACGCTTATATAGTGCCTGGTAAAATGTGCCGGCATGATGCTAGCACTAAACAGCATAAAGTTTGAGACAGGAAAAAATCTCAAATAAAGGAAAAAAATCTCAAATAAAAATCTTTCCAAATTACATATATACAGAATAACAGTAACTGTTATTAACAGTACAATTCACATTATTTTCCATTAATAATATAAGGACTTAATGACATTGCGTGTGTGTGTGTGTGTGTGTGTGTGTGTGTGTGTGTGTGTGTGTGTGTGTGTGTGTGTGTGTGTGTTTCGTCTTTGAGACTTGAGACTTTCTTCCATCTATGCACATCTAACCCAATTACATACCTGAATGGACAGATCATAATATGCAGCTTATTGAGCCCCTGAGAGTGTCTGTCTTGATTCCTAAAAGTAATTAACCATGAGCCGAGAGTCAGTTTTGGCTCTGCTTCAGCTGACATAAGAAATGCCTGCTGGAGCACCCTGGGATGCAGCCATTTTACATTAGACAAAAATTCCAGCCAGCATCCTCGTACTTAGGAACGGACAGGAATGTGATTTGTTGGCAGACCTCTAGATTTTCGTTTTTTTGAGCAAATGCCAAACATTCACTTTGGATGCTAATGTTTCTCTTAGGCATAATCTCAGGACACATTCTGTGCATTGTAAATTATTTATCTGTTTCTTTGTAATTTGTTTTCTTTATCATTGTTGTTTGTTCAGTCTATTGTGGCCCTGTTGAATACACTATAAAATACTGAGATGTGTCCTTTGTGCATGTGTGAAAAGTTTTAATGTTATTAAACCTCTGCCTTTCAAATAACCAAAATCTTGAAGTTTATTGTCTGTTGGAAGCAAGACCCTGATAGCGTGTTGTCAGGTTCCTGCTCTAATTGTGAAAAAGAAACTAAATCCACAAGTTTTATGAAATGTAAAATATACACACACGTGGACAAAATTGTTGGTACCCCAATGAAAGAAAAACTCACAATGGTCACATAAATAACTTTAATCTGACAAAAGTAATAAGTAAAAAAAATTCTATGAATGTTAACCAATGAAAGTCAGACATTGCTTTTCAACCATGCTTCAACAAAATTATTTTAAAAAATAAACTCATGGAACAGGCCTGGACAAAAATGATGGTACCCCTAGAAAATACTGAAAATAATGTGGCCAAAGGGACATGTTAATTCAAGGTGTGTCCACTAATTAGCATCACAGGTGTCTACAATCTTGTAATCAGTCAGTGGGCCTATATATAGGGCTCCAGGCAGTCACTGTGTTGTTTGGTGACATGGTATGTACCACACTCAACATGGACCAGAGGAAGCGAAGGAAAGAGTTGTCTCAGGAGATTCGAAAGAAAATTATAGACAAGCCTGTTAAAGGTAAAGGCTATAAGACCATTACAGTTGCACATATTATTCAGAAATTTAAGATCCATGGGACTGTAGCCAACCTCCCTGGACGTGGCCGCAGGTGGAAAATTGATGACAAATCAAAGGGACGGATAATCCGAATGGTAACAAAAGAGCCCAGAAAGACTTCTAAAGAGATCCAAGGTGAACTTCATGCTCAAGGAACATCAGATCGTCCACCATCCGTCGTTGTTTGAGCCAAAGTGGACTACATGGGAGACGACCAAGGAGGACACCATTGTTGAAAACAAATCATAAAAAAGCCAGACTGGAATATGCCAAACTACATGTTGACAAGCCACAAAGCTTCTGGGAGAATGTCCTATGGACAGATGAGACAAAAATGGACTTTTTGCCAAGGCACATCAGCTCTATGTTCACAAACGGAAAAATGAAGCATATCAAGAAAAGAACACTGTCCCTACTGTGAAACATGGAGGAGGCTCTGTTATGTTCTGGGGCTGCTTTGCTGCATCTGGCACAGGGTGTCTTGAATCTGTGCAGGGTACAATGAAATCTCAAGACTATCAAGGGATTCTAGAGAGAAATGTGCTGGGTCTCAGTCGCAGGTCATGGGTCTTGCAACAGGACAATGACCCAAAACACACAGCTAAAAACACCCAAGAATGGCTAAGAGGAAAACATTGGACTATTCTAAAGTGGCCTTCTATGAGCCCTGACCTCAATCCTATTGAGCATCTTTGGAAAGAGCTGAAACATGCTGTCTGGAAAAGGCACCCTTCAAACCGGAAACAACTGGAGCAGCTTGCTCATGAGGAGTGGACCAAAATACCTGCAGAGAGGTGCAGAAGTCTCATTGACAGTTACAGGAATCGTTTGATTGCAGTGATTGCCTCAAAAGGTTGTGCAACAAACTATTAAGTTAGGGGTACCATCATTTTTGTCCAGGCCTGTTCCATGAGTTCATTTTTTGTAATAATTCCGTTGAAGCATGGTTGAAAAGCAATGTCTGACTTTCATTGGTTAACATTCATAGAATTCTTATTTATTATTACTTTTGTCAGATTAAAGTTATTTCTGTGACCATTGTGAGTTTTTCTTTCATTGACCGAAGGGTACCAACAATATCATATCATATCATATCATATATCATATCATAATCGTAGACTATTCAGCTTCCTCAAAGGAACTTTAAAGGTTCTCCCTGAAGTACAATTAAACCATGAGCCTTTAACTTTACCTTCATGTTTGTTTAATGTCTGGAATTTTAGATAAAAAAAAAAAGCAAAAATTAATTATACATTTGAACAAGAAATTCCCAAAATAAAAAACACATCTACACTCTTTGGGTAAACTCTTGAATGGTTTATTATGGGTTTGTCTCATACATTCAGTTTTTTTGCCAAAACTAACAGTTCATTCTACATTTAAATTATGTATGATGTTTCCAGGAATCTACATTTAACCATTTTTGTTTGTTTCAATCATCTTTTAGGTCCCTGTCCTATGTGGCCTTCATGGGCTCTATGTCCTTTGTGTTGCTGGGTTTGATGTATTTTGTGGTGGACATCAAGGGATGGTGGGGTGGCCAACCTTTCATTTATCCTGGTGCGAACAAGCAGAAAACCCATGCATAACTAATGGCATTACAATGTACTTGTATCCTCATATGCAGCTCTTGTAGCACTTTATATGGAAGTGTTTTTAATATTTCAACACGTTTCCTAATGTCTTGTATATTTATATTATATATGTATATATTTATACATTTGATGGATGAACCAATTTGTTAATTTAGTGTGAACGTTTTTTTCAGGAATGAACTCCATCTTGGTGTATGTGGGCCATTCTCTGCTGGGCTTTTACTTTCCTTTCAGCTGGGAGATGCGCAACCAGGACAGTCACTGGGAGCCACTGTTCCAGAGTCTGTGGGGAACTATGCTCTGGATCTTTATTGCTTATTTGCTTTACCGCAAACATTTTTTCCTTAAAATCTAAGGTTTGTTCAATTATGTAGAGCGAGATTACCCAACTTCTAGATATTGTGATTTTTTTTTTGTATTATTCAAATTAATGCTTCTCTATTAGCTGTGATGTATTCATTTAATTCATAAAACTGAATGTAGGTTATTCCCGTTCCCAATTAGTAAAAAGGTATCTGTGCTGAAACCTGCCTGTCTGATTTACTGTTTCCTGCGGACACCTGGGTTTTTATTTGTTGTCAGTTGCATAAGACTCTGAATGTACTGATTAAATCATCGGGGCTGAAGTAGTACTTAACAAATTAGAATAAGTGATTCTGCCACTTCAGGGGTGACCATTTTGAAGCGGTTGCCATAGTCACCCCCCTTCAGGGCTGTAAGACAGAGAGTGAGTACCATCTGCTCTTCAGCTGACAGTCTTTTAATAGGGGTCAAGCTGGACTGCTCGCCAAGGAGTAGCTCTAATAAGGGCACACTTTTCCGACTCACTAATGCAAAATCAGGGAAATTACCTTGCTGGTTCTAGTTTTTTCACAAGTAGATCTACATCAAATAAGGCAAAGTCAGTACAAGCTTCACTTATTAACTCTCATAAAAGAAATTTGAATAATAAATGTTTAACAGCATCTCCAACCTCTCTCCCAGCTGTGAGTGGTTATCAAGGGAGCGTTAGTCAGAATCGGAAGATTTAATTTCTCTGCATGAGAGTTCTCAGAACAGCTTCACATGGAACACTTTCAGACATCCTCTCATTAACAAACTGCATTATGCCTGGTCCCATAAATAGAGGAAGTTACTTAACAGACATTACATGATAGACTAATGTTATTGTCATTGTTGTTCTTGTTGTTCATGTTGTTTACATATCTATCAAAATTTTGAATCCTTTGAATGATTCTTTACTATTGTACTGAGAATTTAATCAAAGTGCGTCTCTGTTAGATTAGAAGAAAGCTTTTCATTTGGGGCTGGTCAAATTAACTACAGTAGTCCTAGAGTGAAGCTGATTAAATAATATAGGAAATGGAGTAATAAGCATTGATATACTACTGATCATAATGGCCATTTGTTTTTTGTTATGTGTAATTATGGGTGTCACACTAGGAGATGAAAATGTGAAATGTTTCCGTTTTCTTGTTTTGTTCATTAGGATTAGAAAATACTCTAGATGAAAAACTAAACTAAATATAGTACTAACATTAATGTGTAAGCATATTCAGACTTGGTATCACTAGCTACGCCCAGTTCTTTGAACACCGGATGACCTTCAGAGGTGGTAAATATTACGTGCACATCTTACTGTGTGCAGACAAGCCAGTGATGCTGGGGCAGCCTTCCTTTAAGTGATGCCCACAGAGGCGAGACACTCCTTGTACACACTTGGACAAAATTGTTGGTACCCTTCGGTCAATGAAAGAAAAACTCACAATGGTCACAGAAATAACTTTAATCTGACAAAAGTAATAATAAATAAGAATTCTATGAATGTTAACAAATGAAAGTCAGACATTGCTTTTCAACCATGCTTCAACGGAATTCTTTTAAAAAAAATGAACTCATTGAAGTTCATGGAACAGGCCTGGACAAAAATGATGGTACCCCTAACTTAATAGTTTGTTGCCCAACCTTTTGAGGCAATCACTGCAATCAAACGATTCCTGTAACTGTCAATGAGACTTCTGCACCTCTCTGCAGGTATTTTGGCCCACTCCTCATGAGCAAGCTGCTCCAGTTGTTTCCGGTTTGAAGGGTGCCTTTTCCAGACAGCATGTTTCAGCTCCTTCCAAAGATGCTCAATAGGATTGAGGTCAGGGCTCATAGAAGGCTACTTTAGAATAGTCCAATGTTTTCCTCTTAGCCATTCTTGGGTGTTTTTAGCTGTGTGTTTTGGGTCATTGTCCTGTTGCAAGACCCATGACCTGCGACTGAGACCCAGCTTTCTGACACTGGCCAGCACATTTCTCTCTAGAATTCCTTGATAGTCTTGAGATTTCATTGTACCCTGCACAGATTCAAGACACCCTGTGCCAGATGTAGCAAAGCAGCCCCAGAACATAACAGAGCCTCCTCCATGTTTCACAGTAGGGACAGTGTTCTTTTCTTGATATGCTTCATTTTTCCGTCTGTGAACATAGAGCTGATGTGCCTTGGCAAAAAGTTCCATTTTTGTCTCATCTGTCAATAGGACAGCTTAGTTTGGCATATTCCAGTCTGGCTTTTTTATGATTTGTTTTCAACAATGGTGTCCTCCTTGGTCGTCTCCCATGTAGTCCACTTTGGCTCAAACAACGACGGATGGTGCGATCTGACACTGATGTTCCGTGAGCATGAAGTTCACCTTGGATCTCTTTAGAGGTCTTTCTGGGCTCTTTTGTTACCATTTGGATTATCCGTCTCTTTGATTTGTCATCAATTTTCCTCCTGCGGCCACGTCCAGGGAGGTTGGCTACAGTCCCATGGATCTTAAATTAATGTCACAGGAACATCTAGCTGCTTGGAAATGGTCTTATAGCCTTTACCTTTAACATGCTTATCTATAATTTTCTTATGAATCTCCTGAGACAACTCTTTCCTTCGCTTCCTCTGGTCCATGTTGAGTGTGGTACATACCATGTCACCAAACAACACAGTGACTACCTGGAGCCCTATATATAGGACCACTGACTGATTACAAGATTGTAGACACCTGTGATGCTAATTAGTGGACACACCTTGAATTAACATGTCCCTTTGGTCACATTATTTTCAGTATTTTCTAGGGGTACCATCATTTTTGTCCAGGCCTGTTCCATGAGTTTATTTTTTTAAATAATTCTGTTGAAGCATGGTTGAAAAGCAATGTCTGACTTTCATTGGTTAACATTCATATAATTTTTTTAAATTATTACTTTTGTCAGATTAAAGTTATTTATGTGACCATTGTGAGTTTTTCTTTCATTGACCGAAGGGTACCAACAATTTTGTCCATGTGTGTAGGCGTGGCGGTTTGGGCTGTTGCCACTAGGCCATGGCAATGACATCCATCACCCAGTGGTCTAGGTCATGTAAGACATGGAGATCCCCACGTCTTAACTCAATGAAAATTGAAGGAATAGTATGTTTGAATGCCCTTTTTTTCCCTAAGGTACAGTAGCTGCAACTCCCAAATTATATTTCCACCTATGCATGCAAAACAAAGTTATTATTTCCCCTGAGGTGGTCACTAGCAAAAAGACAGTTTCAGTTTCACTTCACTTCCTGCATCCTGTTTTAAATTAATGATCCCCCAGTTTTATGTCATGCACAGTTCTTGCACACTAAAGTAGCCATCAAATACAGTACACCTTTAGTGTGAATGGGAATTAGACAGTTTGACCAGTAAGAGGCTGTGCTGTCTGTATCAGCTAGCCGTCTGGCTCCCCAGAGAGAGGCACAATTGAGAATGAGTTGATATACATATGCCAATGAGTACAGTAAGCCTCAGTGAGAATAACCATGAATGGGCCCACTTGAGGAGCTTCCACTGAATCTAAATCTAACAGCCAGCATGTTTTCTCAGTTCAAAGGATGGCTCAACCACAGGTCGTGGCCTTAAGATGGTTAATGCAAACTACCATCACATTTAAGATGGCAAACACATTGTTGATGCCTGTCTTTGGCTTTTAGGGCATTCAGATATTGGCTGCACAACTGCAGGTCTTGCCGTATGGCTCATGAGCCAGCTAACAAACCTACTAGTGTAGAGTGGTAGGAGTTCAGGAAGTAGGGCTCTCAAATGTGCTATCAGCATGGCACCAGAGGCCCCTCGCCTGTCTGATGGAAGGGGATATGGTAGTTACCAGAAAAAAAAAATGAAAAGAAAAAAGAATGGTCTACTGGGGAGAATAAAGTAGGTGGCCAGGTGATATTCACTGTGCCTGGTGTTTAAGGAGTGCAATAGAATCTTATTTGAATAAGCTCATTTTACAAGAGAAACTCACTGTGGACATCTGTCATGGATCTTTGTGCTTTGTGTTTGCTTGTCTTTATTGATTACCATTGACAATATGTCTCAAAATCACATGTCATGGCTACTGTAGACTAAATTCCTCTTTGTTGATAGAGACCTTTTAGGCTCTGTCATGTGCCCTTTTAAGTAAAGCTACATAAACAGTGTCTTCCTATAAAACTATATTGATTGTTTAATAATATTCCTACAAAATGGAGCAACTTCAATCTATGCACTCTATGAATGGTTTTTACTTGTGTTTGTTAGCTGTATGTTGTTTATCACAAGTCTCTTTTGAGAGAAAATGTTCATTACTTGGGCTAAAAGAAAAACGTGTAACTTTAAGTAGTAACTTTAAGATTTATTAACATGACCAAAATTCTGCCTTTGCATTTGTGATTAATAACAACATTAGACTGCAACTAAAGAGATGAGTCGCTAAGTCCTGAATGTACACCAGCGTAGTGCATCTTTTAATTTAATTGCATTGTTACTTTTAGGAAAGCATTGGACGCCCCCAGGGACAAAGCACATAAAAAGTGAAGGACACAAACATTACAGGAAAGTGCTGCAAAACCAAACAAAAATATCAACGTGCAAATATTACAGAAATATGCTCCAAACAACAAAAACACAAAAATGTCAGAACGCATGAAAAAAAAAATGCAAATGAAATTTGCTACACCAGACTTGCTCTGGGATATTTGGGGAAGTGATGAGCTCGATTTGGTTTAGCCGCTGCCGAGACCAAGAGGACCAATGAACGAGACGTCAATCAGTGTAACGAGATGTTTGATGTTATTAGAACCACTGTGTTGCGCATTATATCAGAAACAGAATAAAATTGCATAGTAAATATTAGCAGCAATTGATTTACCTATAGCTTTTTCCATGTGCTTTAACTTTTGTGTGTGATTTTGTATTTGCAGTGCGTTTCCATAATGTTTGTGCTTTCATTTTTGTATCTACTTTGTTCCTAATGGCCACAGACAAAATGTACTGATGTAGCATTTTTAATCATTATGTAGTTTTTAGTAGACCTCTGTTCAGCAGTCACTGAGTGACTGTGGCATTATCATGGATTAATGACAGACACAGAGACAGAGCCACAAATGATGAGACTGAGGTGACTAAGGTGACAATGCTAATCACCAAGCCATCGTGCCACCACTAGTGGAAAATGTATATAAAAAATGCTAAAGTTGGCCCAACTTCACCAGAATAATGTGAGGTTTATCGAAATATACAGTATACAGTAGGTACTGTACGTAGCCTGCCGCCAAGTGTTTATTTTGTGTTTTAAACAAAAGGAGGTGACAGTTTACTGCTTGAAAATCAAAGATATGTCCAGGTACCAGCAGCAGGCAGTGCAGGGTGTTTTGGTAAAGAATTACCTACCAGAATAACATGCATCAAAGTTATTCTGGTAGGCGTAGGTGCCACGTACGCAGGTGTGAACATTGTGGATTTATGTGCAAAGCCTCATTGACTTGGACCACTTGTGAAACCACTGGTCCCAGAGCTGGTTTATTTTTCAGCCTAGAGCTTCTGTGTGCTCCATTGCAGCTAGTTCGCATGCCATTTTGTGCGCTTTAATAAAACTGGTGCATGGTGTAATATCTCGCGGCAGGGCTGGGCATTTACTCAGCTGTGTTGAGTGCAGGATTCGACTTTACTAACACTCAATTTGGACTCAATTTCTGATAACTTATTGAAGCTTTTTTTCTGTAATTAGAAGGGGGCATGGAAAACAAGGATGTAAACATAATTAATACAGTAGATGGGTACTACTACTAATATTCCTACTACTACTCCTACTACTTCTACTACTACTACTACTACTACTACTACTAATAATAATAATAATAATAATAATCAGAAGAAGGGCATGTGGCGTAATGGTTAGCACTGTGTTCTTGCACCTCCAGGGTCAGGATGTGATTCCCACCTCGGGTCTGTGGGCATGGATTGTGCATGTACTCCCCATGCTTGGTGGGTTTCCTCTGGGTAATCCTGTCTCCTACCACAGTCCAAAGACATACAGATCAGGTAAATTGTCCGTAGTGTGCGTGTGTTCCATTTGATGGATTGGCAACCTGTCGCCTCATGCCCAATTTCTCCTAGGATAGGCTCCAGGCACCCTGTGACCCTGTACAGGATAAGTGTTGTGCAAGATTGATCAGAAAAAGAAGAAGAATAGGAACTGAAATAAATATTTTTCTTTTGTTTGTCTTTATTACTTTTTGTGAAATTATCACAGGGGGAAAAAAAACATTAAGCTACAACCTATACATGGGACAAACAATCATATATCCAGCCTACTAGATAATTCCTATATTCAGCAGCCATGTCCATTTAACTGTCTTGTTCTGCTGATATTTAATCAGGGAAATCTTGTTTTCCCTGTTTACTGCTCATGTTTACTGTCATAGGCTTCTTCTGTTCTTAAATCAGAGTGATTGCATCTTGCCTGGGAAAACCAACATACGCATTCTTTATTGGGACAATGGCCTATAAAATATATGTTACGTCAAATTAATAGAAAACCTCTTCTTTGGTTCAGTGTAACTTAAAGCGTCGATCAGAGTCTCAAGCACGGGACTGATTTGCTCAGCCTTAGAGGCTAATTTAAGGACGTGTACGGACCACCGAAAAGATCTAACCTAACGTGTAACATTCCCAGGGTTGAATCAGTTCGGTGGTCCATACACGTCCTTTAATTAGCCTCTAAGACTTTGTTTAGGGAATCCGAGAATGCTGGTGATGCTGTAGCTGCGTGTGCGCTCGACATTATGTCTAAGTTGATCCTCCCCCTGCGTTTCCACACACACACATACGCAGACGCACGCGCGCGCGCACACACACACACGCACACTCTCAGCAGCCCGTCAATGGGATACTCAGCATACGGACTTCTTTGGACTCCTGCTTTAAAAAAAATTCTTTTTTTAAACGTTTACCTTTGAATATTTTTGGTGAATATTTTTTTTCTCCCCAAACAAAAGCGCTACGGGTTTGATCGGGTTGATTTAGCTGATTGTTGGGAAATCACCCTTATGACAGTGCGGCATGGGTAGGACGCGGGGTTTTGCGCTGTGGGGAGACACCGTCCTGGTCCTCTTGCTTCTCTGGGAAGGTAAGTCTGAGCTTTGAGGTTAGTGTCTTTCGCAGACTTCACAACGTAATTTGAATAAAAACGAATAAATAATACATACGTCTGTATCAACCACTTAATGAAGCTATTATTGCGCATTTGCACCTGTTCCATTTAAAGTTTAAACCCTTATTAGTCCTAAGCATGTATCATATGACTTCTCTCTAACGAGGTTCAGACTGAATGGTGGATAAAACCTTTGAATACTAAGGTCACAATTTTCCAATATGGTAAACTTTATTGTCCATTTCTGGGAAATTGCCTTTGGCTCCATAATAGTTGCACCGAGAACACAGACCACATCAACACACACAGAAGAAGACATGATCCAATAATCAGGACATAAAGAAGAGACATAAGAACATGAACAAGCTTCTGTCTGTTGTTAAAGAGTTAGTAATTATGTAATCAAATACCCACATTAGGAATTTATAAAGGCAACAGCTTTTGTGGCTTGTCTTTTATCAGTCATTGTACATTCTTAGAAAAATTCTTCCAATGTCCTTTGTTTAGGGTTGTCCGTTTCCTAAAAACATGCTACTTCAGTACTCTATCTTTGTCAGGTCTTATATAGAATTTTTACAGATCTTCCAAGGAGGACAATATACTGTATAGTTCCCCCAACGGCTCTAGCTTTTACCTTTTTTTTTTTAGGTCTTGGCAATGATGCACTGCAATCACAGGGTGAGAAGCTCAATATAGAATGTGGAAGCCTAAAAAATAAAACACAGTTTTAGCTCGTTGAAAATACCAGGTGAGAAAATAGTCACTCAAAACACACATTTATGTTGGCTTTTGTACAACTAGACATTGTAAATCCTGTAGGTTTAATTGTGTCCTAGAGCATCTCTCTTACTTATTTTCACTCAAAGAGAATATGCCATTACCCTGTTATAAGTGGAAAGCTGTATTGCAGCCGCAGAAATTAGGGCACATGCTTTACACAACCCATATATACACTGCTATATTTTATAATCCCATTTAAAACCCTCAGTCCAACTGCACTAACACGACCCTCTGAAAAATGACTATATTTAAATTGTAACTCATAGCTCAGAGGTATGTAGATAAGGCTCTGTGGCTAGTTGCATTAACAAGGAATAATCACACTTATGCAGTTTGAGTGCAGACAAAAGTAGTACATAGCAGAGGTTTCATTGCTATTTTGGTCATCCAGAAAGCATGGAGCTTTGTGTGGCTGCCTGTTTCAATATTCCCCCTTTGTAAGGCTGAGCCTTGACACTTTGATCAGTAACAGATAAATCAAGCTTAAAATAAAATATCAGTTATAATCAAATGAAAATATAATTTATTTAAGTGATATGATTTATTCAATATTAATTGTTTAATTTACAAAGTTTATTGAAATATGTGTAATCCACATACAAGCACAAAGCATATAAATTCAGTTTACGCTGTTGGCTTGATCATATCTGGACTTGAAATGTGTTGTATTTAAATTGAAAAAATATTCTAATATAAATTCCATTTTTTGTTATTATTATTATTTATTTTATTTTTTATTCTCCAAGGCAGTTAAGGCAGGGCGATATAAAATTATTTTTTTATTCATTATTTGGTGCATAACTTTTGTAAGAGGCTTATTTTAAAGAAGAAGAAAAATTAGTCTGTGATCTGATACTGCTTGCTGTGAAATATGCCTAATGTGCCAAGAGGCGAGGTTTGGGCGGGGGGGGGGGGCGGGGGGGGGGGGGTGTTGGGGGAACTAATGAAAATGATTTTTGCCACATTACTTTACTATGTTCAGTTGATTAGGTTCTAAAATTGATTACTGGGAATTACTGTGCAGTCTTTGCTGAACCTCATTTCAAAGTCTCAATACATAAAGTGTAGAGCTTTTTCCCAATCTGTTTTAAATACAGTTTATGTCTTGTTTTAACGTCTTCATCACAAAATGCTCTCATAGATTCTCTCAATATTTCCTATTTCATATGGGATTACGCACAGTATATGCACATGAGATGCTATCCTGATGTGAGATCTTTTTTTGTTTTTTGAGAAGTGTTTTTCATAAAACAGCGCATGTTGATAGTGGTACAGTGCCCTATTTCCTGACAGTTCAGAAAACAAAGGCTGAGTGGCCGTCAGAGGGCAGGTGTGCAGCAGGTGGGCAGAACTCTCAACAAACATGGTGTGTTTGTCTTCTGAAGGGAAAATACTGGCAGTAAAATAATAGAGCACACAGCTCTGATAACAGATGAGGCTTAAAATCCCTCATTAAAGACACGAGATGGTTGGCAGCTCCTCCTACAAAATGGATCTCCTTTATTTTATGAGACGTCACCCAATGAAAACGGAGTTTTGACTATATGGGTAGTAAGGCAAATAATCCACTATCACTGTCTGATGTCCCAGGATACCATTCTGACATTTGCACTGTAGCTAGATTGCTGGAATTATTCTGTGTTTTGATTACTCATCCTTTCTTTTATAGAGCCATTTAATGTTGATGTGATGTATTTGCATTATAAGAGCATACATAAGTCTTATGTTGCCAACGAGGCTGGGCTTAGTGTTTTGGTGTCTATTTTATACTCAGTTGTTTTGATCCAGCATTAGATTTATGTTTACCCATGGAAAACGCATTGGGTGGGGCAGTCTGGTCTGTAGAACAAATCATATATTACTGTCCTTTGAGTCAGGACCTGAACAGACTAACCATGTAGGAGACCCAAGAAACACTGTTTACTGGACAATGGAATTGATACCAGGGTGTTGTCTCACCATATTGTCATATCAGAATGAGCTCACGTTTAATATCATATACCACACATTAAATATTCAGCAACATTTCTGGATGAACATTGTTAGATATCATGGAAAACATCAGTAGAACAATGAGAATTTTTTTTTTGTTCAGATCTATGTTTTTTCCTTTGTGACTTTGAGTGTTTTTTTCCTGCTTTGATAAGAATGCATCATTTTTTGTAACAGTGTTATGATATTTAATTTATGATATTATAAAATATCACTGGAGTAATATGACTAATCTGTGTCAGATTCTTTTTTTAAAGTTTTGTTATTTGTATGATTGTTAGGCATTTTTAAATTGTGTCAGCAGGCGTTGTCGTTGATCTCACCAAATTTTAAAGAAAAACTAAATAACTTTTAAGTAGAGAAAAAGCAATGAGGTCTATTGAAAACAACGCAGAGAGACAGCTCTGAACCGGTCAGAAAGACAGACACCCACAAAGCTCTAACTACAGGGACCTCGAAGTCCATAACTTACTTATTTTACATTGGTTTATACACCTGATAACTGCTTCATCGCTCCTCCTTGTTCCTTTGTTCGACACAATTTTTATTTAATATTCAGGTAGGTATATGTTAATCTGTTCGTCCTAGTGGTGTGGTAACTCCCAAGTCCATACTTTCCCCCTCTTATCACATCTTTTATTTATTATTTATTCTAATCTGGGTCGGTCTCATTGGGCCTCCAAAAATTAAATTCTCCTTTTTTTTTGGTTTTGTTCCTCCTTTCTTAACTAGAATTTCGACCACTAGTGCTGTTGGAATTTTCGACCACTAGTGCTGACTAATTTTTTCATCAGAGAAAAATGCATAAGAATCTTTTTCTTATTTTCCTACTTCCCTATTCCTTTCCCAACAGTCATGTCTTAACTGTCCTTAGTATGCTTACAGTTATTGAAATAATTTATTTATTCATTTTTATTTTTATTATACTTTTTTTCTTTTATGATCTGAAGATTACATGTCATATAATGATTAATTATATAACTTAATTATGGTTAGGATCAATATGATTAATTTTGTCAAAGCTTGATTACGTTAGATTATATTATTTTAATCATTATTTTTTCCTGATTTAAAATGCTTATCATTAAAACATTGATTCATAGGATAATTCTTTTCTTAAATCATAATTTGATCATTAACCTACAGTATATGATTTAAAACACTGACGTTTGATAATGTACGTATACATATATGCATTATATAGATGGAGTAATTATAGACACAACCATCATTGATGAATTTTGGTTATGTAGTGTAATAAAGAGTGATAAGTGTTAGTTGTAGTAGTAAGGGATAGTAATGGATTTGATTATTGATTCTTGATCCCTTTGTTTCTTAGCTTTATAAAAAAAAAAGGAAGCCTGGCCATCTGTGCTCTGTGTCTGGGAAAAAAAGAAAAAACAGAACTAAAAGTTATTTCTTAATCTTAGTTTAGCAAAGTACTTTCTGTACATTTCCCTTATGCTCTGTCTGCATTAAAGTTCGTTATTTCTTGCTCTTTGTGTGTAAGGTCGGTTCATCATTTGGTTATGCACTTGTAGTGTTTTCTACAGTTTTCTACTTGATTAATTTTAGAAAAGTTTCGTGAAAAGTGTAGTATACTATAATTATATAAAATGAGATAAAATTTGTATTATTAGTACATTGGTAGTTTAGATATTATTTTAAGTTATATTATTTCTTGTTAACATTATTGTTTTAAATCTATCTCTGCCTCCTGCCTGTCTGCTTCCCTAATTTGAGTGTCTGGCCTACAGGCCCTATTTCTCTGGTATGGTTATTTCACAGAGGCCTAATGCCTTGGTATTGGGCATTAAACCTACTTTAAGTTAGACTAAATAGCACCAAATTCCTAAAATATAATTGAGATTCAATAAAATTCTCCACAGCGTACATGCTTTGTTAATGATTTTCAGTTCAGTGTACATTATTGTCACCTTATGATCTGTTTTTCATCATTTATATGGAAATAAGGTTTATGTACAAGAGAACTCCATGTTGTAGACAAATGCTGTAATATAACACGAGAATGAGACTCTAGGACCCCTATGTCTAATATGCATCCTACATGCTTTCATCACATGTAGGCCATATCTCTATACATCTGTATACTGTATTGATCAAAACATCAATATCTGGTGTCACCCAGAAGAGAATGGGTTCCATTTTCGGACTGTTTCTACTCATGGTTTCTTAACTGTGCCATATTGCAGAGTCTTTCTTGGCTTAAGATGATAAATAATTGCAAAATTTATTTATTTACCATAAAAGCATTTTGACAGAGAAGTCGATTTTCATTCACCTCAGTAGCCATTGCATCGTTTCTACCTGTACAATATAGGAAAGGCTGACATACAGTATGTCAATATCCACGTAATCCTGAGTCCTTTTGTGTTTTGGGTGTGTGAATCATTGATTTGTGGATCCATGGTTATGACCCTGTTACCCTATCTGTTGAACTGGGATGACTTCTGACCTTTTACACTCTCACCCAAGTGGTAATCTCTCATGATCAGGCCACAGGAGATTGCTCACTGCAAAGGAAGTAGTGCTAGCTGTTCATGGTAAGCTTGGCCCTTGCCATGTCTGCATTAGCACAATCATTTTCATCAGCAGCCACTGCTTTTGAGACAGAGCAGGCCAATAAATCTTATTTGATGCATGACACTATTTGATTTAGCCACTTATTACATTATATGATTTAGTTTAGCTTGTGTCTTGAGTTGCTTTCAGAGAGCTTGTAAATCTTGCTGATTTTCTTGCTATCGTCACCACTTTTGCATGATGGAGCAAATACAAAGTTGATTAGACTGCATTCCAGAGAAGAGTTTTGTCTTTTTATATTCTACCCTTACATTGGCAACATTATTATGTTTTATACATTTCTATACATCCCTCAAAGGTTGTCTTGATTGTACTTAGCTTAAAATGTTTCTGACAATATGTTACTTTTAATTAAAATGTAAGAAATTCCTATTATCTATATTTCAGAAAGGTATCCCCTAACGTATCACAGTCTTGGTTGTTGTCTCAACCTTTAGAAAAACTCTGGCTGTATGCTTGGAGTATGTATTATCTTCTGTATGTCTACAGTATGTCGTTATGCCTGCCTCTGTTAGTGTTGCACAGGTCAGCTGAGAACAAAATATTATATTATATAATATAGTATAGTTTAAGCTTTCAGATGTATGATAAATCAATATGCATTGTGATGTTAAGATCACTTTATGGTGGATTGTAGTTTATTTTGATTTCAAAACCATTGCATCTAGATTAAAAACCTGGGTAGGTCACAGAAATGATTGAAAGCACCTTAATTTGGGATGAGTCTGTCACATAGTGTTGTGTCTGAATGAGCTGAATGTGGTGCAACAGAATGTGGTGCATGTGGACTGCTGTACCTTTCGGAGCTCCAGCCCTGATCTTTCAGTTAGTTAAGGGTCACATTTCCATCCCATGCATCAGTGGAATCTAATTTGCTTTGGTGTAGGCACAAGGAGACATTGATTGAAATTACGTCCCAAGGGCATTTGGAGCTCTTGTTCTCTCCACGAGTCTTTACGTGTTATGTTCTAGTGGTTGGTGAGGCATTTGAGTGATCATTTACAGCAATGAACAACAATCAGAACATGACTTTGCTGATGTTGTCTATTTCCAGTTACTTAAAGAGATCTAATAATTGACTGGCCTTTTTATAATGTTTGCTACGCATGATCAATCAATCAGTCTATGACTTTTCAATGGTGAAACAAAATGTAATTATTTATATAGTTTATTCATTTGCCACACTTTCACAATGCAAGAAATTATGATCTTTATGGGTCAGTCTCTTAGAGTTAGTGGTTCATGCAAAATTACCCAATGAACAATTTCATCCACGGAGTAAAGAACTGAAAAGCCAGCAGGTGCTCACAGTAAAATGTATGGATAAGCCATAGGTTGATGCAGAAGGGGTAATTATCACAGTGATCTAGAAGTGTCTTTCATTTGGATGGTAATGGATTATCACTAGGATCAAACCCTCAAAAAGTCTCATTTATCCTGTTTGTTTGTGTCCTCAATGCCCTTTTATCTTTGAGTCCGTCTTAAATTAAATTTTAAACTCTAGATTAGATTTGCTGGTAATTTCCCTGATAATAATGACATTGAATAGAACATGTTGTGTAAAGGTTTCTCATTTGTGGGTCCTAATGTCCTGGGCAATCCCAAGAGAGCCTCCAAACCAAATTTAAATGTAGAGCCCAATGCAGCAACAGACTTTAAATTAGATTTTCCTAATGAGCGATGTCTATTCCTGATGCTTTTTATTCCTTACTTAACTTGATGGTGATGGTGGTTGCATTGCTATTAAATTAAAATGCCTGCCTGTTTTATTTAGAAAACCATGACTGTTAAATAATAAGATATTCATGCAGTCCATTACTTGGTTGGATGCTAAAGCCGGTGAATCAGGTTAAGACTAAATCTCGGAGAAGCCTTTAGCATTTTAGAATCTTGCTTGTAAACTTTTTTAAATACAAACTCTGTGGTGGCTATTTAATAAGAGTCAGTGCTTAAAAAATATAGTTTCAGACTTCACAAATAATTGAACCACTATGAATATGTGGATAAGAGTTCTGGCATGCATAGAATATGGTGAAGGGAAATTGGAACATAATGATCAATAATAACAGCCCTTTATTGAATTGTAGCTTAATTGGCAGCCTTTTAGTTAAATAAATTGCTGCCGTGCTGGAGTAATGATTTTTTGCTATATTATGCACATTATACACAGTCATTACTATTTGCTTTATAAGTATTTAGTAACCTTTACATGTTAGCATTTTTGATTTATGCTAGATTGTTGTTCAGTTCTGAGACATGAAAGGAATATCCAGCTCTATTTTCCCAGCTCTACGATTTGTTTGTTGTATGACTGATAAGTTAATGTGCATTAGGTTGAGGGGAAGGAGAGTTTTCATTTTTGTCAGTCTTTATTACTATAGCTATTGATTGACCAGCTGTCGGACTAAATGCCTGACTTCCAGTCGGCCATTGTTTGGCGACATTGGCTGTGTATGCTGACCTTGAATGAAAGGGCATGGGACATGTTTTCCCACAGATCAGTACTTTGTTTTGTGACCTCCACTGACTATAGCAAATAACCAGTCCATTTATACTCAGCCGGTGTATTTCAGTAAGGAAAGAACATGGAGTTAGGATTATGATTGCTACGTAAACATGTAGTAATTTTAAGTCATTTCAGCTACAGCCATGTTGCTTTAACAGAACAGTGGGTAATTGCAGTAAATGCATGTCCGTAGTACTTACACATAACATCACATGAATAGCACTCTTTGACGGCTAAATGGATTATGGGATGGTAGAATCCTCTGACTGTTTGCATGCTTCCGCTTTCTGTTGAGTTCAAGAGAATGGCAAGTAAGAGCCTCTCTCTCTCTCTCTGTAACAGCTCATGATGTCATAGATGCTAAATCTCTCTGAGCTAATCAAGTTCATGTCTTTGTCCTGACCGATCCAGAGGGCGTTTCTCATCATACGGCTGACTCGCTGAACAGTCAATACGTCCTTCAATGAGACTGCACATGTACGATGAGGTTTGGCCGAGGTTTTCAGACTGATATTGAAGAATTTATATTAGTATGGAGTGGGCTTTTTTCACATCCTTACCTGAAAGTGTGGCGACAACAGCTTTTGTTAAAGTTTTTAACACCATAGACTGACATGTCATTATTAGAAGATTTTCACCTTTGAACATTAAAACAAATAACATAGATTTTTATATATTGCTTTTGCAGCTGTGTATTTGAGTGTTTTACAGACAATTGGGAACAAACTTCCCCATTGTGCTTTTTGTTCCTGATCCACGCTGTGGCTAGAAAAGGTCATGTCAGTGAGTGCATTGCATATTTATGATCAATTGGCAATACAAATGCACCAACAGTATATTTAAGCTTAATAATCTATCGACTTTCCTGAAAGTTTTTTTCTCTCTAAATGTAAATGACACTAGCTTTTTTCTATCATTTTAATACTGATATCACAGCAGCAAATATATATATATATATATATATATATATATATATATATATATATATATATATATATATATATATACTGTATATATAACATTTTTAACTTCTCTTCTATTAAGTAATAATGATTGAGTTAATAGTTCTTATTTGATTGTTAATTATAAAAATAACAAGAAAAAAAGACACAGGATATTTTCACCAAAAAAAAAAGACAGATAACACAAACAACAAAGAAAAAGCAAATCAATGAAAGCGTCTAAAGTCATGCTTAAACGCCTATAATGGTAATTTCACCACAACTGAATATTATAAAGTGTTCAGCTACACTGACAGATAGAGTTGTGACAGAGTATGTTGAAACACAGTGGTAGTTCTAGTGTGTTTGACGGTTTGGGTGAATTCTTTTTCAGAACTGCACACACATTCTTTTTCAACAAACTTAAGTGTTGTACTGGACTATTTTATTATATAGATAATATTATACTCATAAAGAGATAACATATGTGCATACCTTTGTCTTTTGCTTGTTTTTCTTTTTTTTTCTTCTTTTTTTTTTCAAACCTGAGCACTTAATGTTTTTTTTTTTTATTCGACGAGCACTAGGCCTTTACCCATCTCCAATTAAAAGTCAAGACTAAACCATTTCACCTTGTGGGTCTGTAGACTGGTTATATATTATTCTTAAAAAATTTGCAAAACAGAAATACAACAATATATATTCACAGTATTATGAATGATCAGTGGTTTATTTTATAGTATTTCTTAGTGTGATTGATTTAACTAGTTGCGTAGCTGTGCAAGGTTAGATAGGCACATAATTTTTTTTTATCTGGGGAGACCCGACTCAGACAACTTAGTCAGTCCCATGTCTCTCTCACAAAGTAGAATCGAGGTGCTGAGAAGGTTAAATGACACGGTGATATGAAAAATGTGACGTGCACCAAAACAATAGAAAACCAATTGAATAAATGTTATCATTCTGAATGTTTATATTGTTTTGTTCCTGCATGCCCTGTGCCGTCCACTGGAGGGCTGTGCATGTTGCCAATATATAAAACCATGGTGAAACACATATTGCATGTGCCAGGGACATGAAACATGCTCCCAAATAAAAACTAGTTAGCATTACCTAGCTAACTATCTATCTGGTTAGATTGTCCAAATATCTTGTGACTCCCAAACTCAGTCGCATTTGAAAAGCATGTAATTACATAATTCGATCTCTAATAATTGTTATTAATTAGCAAGTTAATCTTAGCTGGCTAGCTAAACTGCTGATTGTTTACTCTGTTGATAATTTCTGCAGTCATCAAAGTAAATGGGGAAAAAAACTGAAACCTTAGGCTTAAAAGTCTTATGCTGATTTATTTATTTACTGTTAATGAAGGTAGCTGCTATTTTACGACACTTTCTGATGCTTCCTAATAGTTTGTAACTTGTAGTTACAATGCATTGTTCCTATTAAGTGTTTAGAATTACTAACTTAGAAACCACGAATTTACCCTAGGAAGTGTAATTGTCTCAATGGTTTCACAATGATTTTGTCTGCAAAAAAACAAAAAACAATTTGTTTGTAGGCATCTTTAAGTATAATTTGTTATTTTAGTTTCCTTCTTGAGGCTGATTATTGAACCTCTTCACTCTCATTATTTAATGAGGAGATTTGCTTGTCATCTTCCCATGATTAATCAACCAAATCTACTTCATTGTTCTGCCACTATAACCTGCAGTATTAGCACTATTATAAATTCGTATTTACGTTTAGAAATAAATACTATAAATTAATAATGTTATTTTGATGTTGTATTTGCAACGTTGTACTGGTGTCAGTTATTCACCATTATCCTATTGTGATGCAGCAACTGAAGAAATAACTTAAAAATTACATTATGAATGTAAAGTAAGCCAAGAATCATATCTTGACATCTTCAGGTAGCAAAAAATCTGCATGTAACATTGCTGAGATGTAATGCTTGTACGTGTTGTCTCATCTTCTCTCATAACTAACCTTATGTTAAAAGTTAACTTACTTCAGCAGTCAGGTTGCTGAACAAAGCATAGTTTTTATTTTTATATCAGTGCTATAACACTGCGCAGTCTGTAACTGCAGTAGATAATTAAATCTATGGTCTTAATATGAATAGTTTAAATTGCAATAAATTCTATTACCACTCACAACCAGCAAATTACTCCGAGCATAAAAATGTACAGCACAACTAATGCTGCAACGGTCTTCTGCTAAATGCTAGCAATAACTTATGCCATGGCATATAGATTCCAAAATCTACACACTACTACTTTAACAACAGTCTTTTACCATGCACTGAGTAAAATTTTTATGTCCCTTTCATCACTATGTGTTTATCAGCTTTAGGATACACTGGATACAGTAGTGGTACTGAATTGGTATTATATTCTATATGTTTAGAGAATAATTTCCCATAGTATTCACTGAATGTCTTCTTTATTGACTTTATTTTATTCATTTTTATATATTTATTCTGAATTCACATAGCTGCACAGATTTACAATATTATTTCTTCACAAACAAGGAAATGTATGTTAATGGTGATCACCTTGAAAGCTTGAAAAAAACTTTTTGGTTTCTGTATCATGTATAATAGAACCAACCTCTCTAAATGCAAGCGCCAATAACTTTTTACAATCCTTTTTTTTTTTTTTTTTAACATTTATCTCTTTGAAAATATTATGCATTATTATTATGCTTTGGTGAATCTAATAGGATATTGAAAATTTGCCTTCCTTTTACATTACACAAATAACTGTACAGGTATATGAGATAAACAATTAAATATAGTGAAGGAACTGCCTTACAATGATACATAGCTTACAAAGTAACTGTATTCCTTTTGATGTGTATCTGTGTCTAAGCAAGGCTTTTAATAAAAGAGGTTGGAGAGTGCCTTGGAGTATCTCCATTCTTCAGGAAGGCATACCTTGTATCTATCAATCCGAACTCCTGTCATCCCAGCACAGTTAAATCAAATCAGTGTCTGAAACCAGATCCAATGCCTAAACTACAACAACAGAAATAGAAAATCTAGTTTCTATGTCTGCTAATGATATTACTACGTTCCTAAGTGGCTGCCCACAGCCGTCGGACAGGAACACAAGAGGGATATAATTACAGGCCGAACACTCGCCTCTCCAATTTCCAGTAAAGCACATGGGGCTGTTATGGTGTTTTATAGATTACCCATCCCCCCAATACGCACAGTCTCACTGTAGGTAATGATTCATTTCTTCACAGTATTATGTTATCCACCATAATTAAACTTCCCAAGGTGAGTACAAGGAGAAACGGAAACCACATCATATTGACATGTGAGAAATTCATTAAGAGGCTCGTCAGTGTCATATGAGATACTGCTATACTTGTCATTCACTAAAGCACTTGACCTAAAACCTGGATGTGTTTCTTGATTTCACCTAGTAACTCGCTTTTTCTCATGAATGAACAGCTGTATACGCACAGATAATTCTCTGTGGAGCTTGGAAACTGACAAAAGTATTTGGATATGAATATGTGAATTAAATATACATACAGGGGTACCATGTATTGTCCCTTGATTGACCAGGACTCCTTAAAAATGCTATGACAAGTAAAAAAAAAAAAAAAAGGTTGGCTTTGCCAAGATTTGGGGCCCAGTATATTAGGATATTAAGGGGCCTTGATACTAAACTTCTAGCATCTCTGTATCATCGACTTTGCTAAGGGGGATAGTTTTGTGAGTTGGTGGTTGAAATTAGCCATAAAAAAAAATAAAATCATTAGAAACCTAAATACAGGCCTCCGAGTGGCGCAGTGGTTAAAGCGCTCGCCCTATCATCCGGAGATCGCTAGTTCGAATCCCGGGTGGTGCTGTGGTGCTGTCTCGCAGCCGGATTGGCCGAGCTCTCTCAGAGGGGAGGGATGAGAGGTACTTAGTGCTCCCACATTAATCACGGCTCTACAGCCAATCAGGGGCGTCTGTGAGCTCGCGCAGCGGAGGGAGTGGATAGCGCTGTCCTCCGAGTGTGTTACGCCGCCCCCAACGGTGCGCGAGCGAGCAATTCGAAAAGATGCGTCACGTGGTTCGGAGGAAACACGTGATAGTCTTCGGTAGTAGTAGCCTTAATGTGGGAGCCCCCTAGTGACGGGGAGGAATTGGACATGACTAAATTAGGGAGAAAATCGGGGAAAAAAAAAAAAAAAAAAAAGAAACCTAAATACAAATCTTAAAAACTTTATTTAAAAAAAATTCTCTAATGTGTTAAAAGCAATAACACATTAGATAATACATTCTATAGTTTAAACATAAACATTTTAAACTACCTAACAAAACCATGAAATTTACCTCATGCCGATGAAAATAAAATAATATGCGATGATGCAGCGTCCAGGCGTGAAGTCAAACTAGAAGCGGAGAACTGGGGAACCAATCAGAAAACAGACAGTCCAAGTATGCCCGCCTCCAGTTTCTGAATGGCTGATGTTGCGCCGCTTCTAGTCTCTGGTTGACTGGAATCGTTGCAGAGTTCTGACGATGCTGCAGTTTGTGCAGGTGTAGCTTTATGATAGTGAGCGCACTGAAGAGAGACAGTGCAAACACATAAATGATCTTGAACGCGCAAAAGTGATTTTCAGGATGCAAAAACGAGTCTAAAATCGCGCATGCACAAGAGAGTACTGCACTAAATATAAGCATAAATATGTACATATGAGTAATTACATTTAAATTTAAATGAAAATATACTGAGACTACCATATACTGTATTAAAATTTGTATTCTAATGTACTGTATACTTTCAGTACATTTTTTACAATGATTATTTTGAGCATATATTTTTTTAAAAATACAGTATACCAAAAATAAATTGAAAACAAAGTTTAAATAAGTGTGCTTTGGCAATTAGACCAAGCTTTCACTTAAAGTATATTTTCCTATCATATATTTTTGGAAAGTGTACTATAATAAAACAATTTTGAAGTATATTTAAAGTTTAATCCCACAATTTGTAAAAACATGATGTTAGTATACTTTTTTATATATTAACTGATCAACTTTTTGTTAGTATATTTGCAATGTACTCTCGAAGATTTCAATATATTCGTTATACACTAAAGTGTATTTTTTTTCACTGGGGTAGACTCTTACCTCATTTAGGTTTATGTAATAAATTTTGACTTTACCAAAACTCTACTTTGTGGCCTTTCACACCCATTCATAGAAGCTGGCACCAAAAAAATGGGTAAATTCCTTGCCCTAGAAACAAAAATGCTGACCTAATAAACAGTACCGGTCAAAAGTTTTGACTTATTTAATGTTTTTCTTATTTAATGTTTTTGATTTTATTGTTTTCAACATTGTTTATTAATATTGAATTTAGGACAGAATATGACAAATATGCAATTATGACAAATATGGAATTATATAGTCAACAAAAATGGGTTAAATAGAGGGATGTTTGATGGGATGGCATGTCTCTGAAAAATGCTGTGGTAGCCATGCTGGTTAAGTGTGCCCTCAAGTTTGACTAAGTCACCAGCAAAGAACCCCCACGCCATCACACCTCCTCCATGCGTCACAGTGGGAACCACACATTCAGAAACTGTATCAGATCAGATCAAGTAACAGTTTTTCTTTGATGTCCATTTCTTGTGATTCATGGCCCCAGCAAGTCTCTCATGTCTGTTGCTCTTCCAAAGTAATGGTTTCTTTGCAATGTTTTACTTAACTAAGTGATTCTAGTCATAATATGGATTTAGACAATAGTTGTAGTAGCACTAATAGGAATAGTGACTTTTTACCCATCCTTTCTGTGCACTAAAACACATTAGGAAGGCAAGAAATGTTACAGATTAACTCTTGTCCAGGCACACCTGTAAATGAAAAATAATTCCTGGTGACTACCTCATGAATCTAATAAGATAATGCCATGAGTGTGCCAAGCATATGAAACATTCGAATTTTTAAAGATTGCTTAGGTTTAGATTTTTAAAATGATCATATATATACAAAATTCATATTCTGAAATTTCCACGCTCCATATATGTTTGCAAATATATGAAAGGTCGATTGGTAAAAAAGCTTAAAACAAAGGGAAGGAAATAAGGGGGAGGGGGAGGGTACTGTGTGTATATTCAATGATACTAATCCAGTTTATGACTAAAGTTAAGTCAGGAAAAAAATAAAGATGTCTACCTGAAGCTCTAACTTTCCAACTTTCCAACAAATCAATGTTGTGAAATCATATCTGTTTTCTCCTCTGGTTCAGTTTTGTCTGGTCCACACTGCGACATCATTTCACATGTGGTTAAATACTGCTGTATATCAGCCAAAGTGCCGCTGTTTCTGTTTTTTTAGTGACTGATCCAATAATGTTCTTGACTGTGTGTTTGTTGTAAAATAGTCCTTTGCATAATATGCACTTATGAAGTAAAAAGAAATTAAACATTCTTCTTGCTTTGGTGTAGAATATGCCAGCAAGAAGACAACCTACCAACTGCAATAAATAAATACATAAATAATAAGGAATCATTGTAATAAAATAAATTATTCCTTTTTCTTATTCCTTTTGCTTACTTTAAGTTATAGCAAAATATGAAAAAGCCCCATTGGTTACTGAGGGCAATATTATTGTCACCCTAGATCTGCAAATCACTTCAGGTCTTTTATGGCTCCTTTTATTTATCACAGGCTCCTGGGGACTGTATTTCCCTCAGCCCACATACACAGAGACCATCTATATTGGCCAGGCAGCAGGTACACCAGTGCTACAGGTGCATTCCATGCAGGATAGAGCTTCAGAGCAGCCGAACTTCTGCCTGTACTGGAAGAAGCTCCAGAAACCTGTTCCTTATGCATCATGGTTCTATATCGACCCTCCGACAGGAGTGATCTACATGAACAAAACTCTGGATTGGACAGATTTTGAGTCATTGTGTGAGTTTAAATAGATATAGATACTTTTTTCTTACTTTGCTTGCTTTAGGTTGACAGAATGCAATACTGTGTCTTGTAAATGGTTATTGTGGTTCTGTAATATAAAAAAAACTGATAAGAGAATCGATAATCTTTTATTAGTCTGTTTTAATGTTTGCTATGATGATATATCTTCTAGCTAACAACTGGCCTGCGCATACAAGGAAGTTGGCCCTGAAAGTGACAGCATCCCCAATGCAATGCGCCCAGTTCCCCAATGTGGAGATCAGTCTTACATTCTTCAATACAACAGCGCCCGCATGTGGACGCATCACGCCAGTGAAACTGTGCTTTCCTGATAAAGACGCAAGCCCCTTCATCAAGGAGAACCGCATGCCCGGATCTCTGCGCCAGCTTCGTAGCTTTACCTATGCTAACCTCTGCCCCAACTACACTATCAGCTATGAGGTGGAAACAGGTACCATCAAAACTGACGGCAGATTTTGATTATATTAACCCAAAGTTTTAGGGTTAGGTTAAACATTCAAGCAAATCTGTAAGTATAACTGATAACTAGAAACACATATTAATACTCATTCACTAGTATTCATTCATATATGTTATCTGAGCTCTGATCAGAAAAATATGATGAATAAACCATATACAAAGAAATTGGAAAGATTAAAATACTACTTAAAAAATGAAATGTAGAAATATGAATGAAACGCATTAAGATTAAATAGGATGAGTACAGAAAAGTGGGACATTGTTATGCAAAGTAAATCCAAACCACATTCTCTGATTCAGGGAAAAAAAAAAAAAAGTTTTTCTTCTCATGTTTATAAAACAGCAAATGGCACATCAAAAATGCCCATGTCTTACATAATTGGCATTTTCTTATTTAGCACCATTAGTAAAGACTTGGTCAATTGCTTTTTTAATCATCAGATCATTTTCATTTTGTTTGCAGAAACCCCAGGGCCATTTGTGGTCAATGACACCACTTCTGATCTGGTAGTCACAGCACCTTTAGACCGTGAGGAAAAGGAGGCCTATCGTCTGATCATAAAATGTTTAGTACATACAGAAGAGACATTGCATACTGTTCTTACTCCCCTGCATATCAACATATATGATGAGGATGACAATCCCCCCTATGTGAATGGCACAGACACTGAGGATGTGCTTATAGAATTTAGCCGCAGTAAGGTGAGCAATATATTAAAGCCTATTTATGTCATTTTGAATTTTACACGCCCTTTTGTGGGTTACAAATTATATAAAATCCAAATAATGCAAACAGCCTACATGCAATTAATATCATGTTTCATACAGTTTTTATTAGATAAATTACATTTTCTTTCATTGTCATGAACCCTCAGCCTTTCAATGTCTCTTCCTGTTTAATCAAGGTCTAATAAGTGTTGCTATCCCTTTGCAGGGAGCTGCATTTGGCAATCTTCTTGTTTATGACAGAGACACAACTTCTATCTATATGAAAGAAGAGAGCCAGAATAAGTACGTATGGACGCTTTTGACTAACGACTCCTGGATTAAAGACACTTTTACTATTCAACAATATTTCAGTGAGGAAAAGCCCATCTTTGGCAACGTACGAGGGACAGTCTATAAATACAGTAAGGATGCTGAAACCCTGTCTGGTTCAAACTGATTGTTCACTTTGACTTCCTTAAAGGAAATTTATTTGTTTTTCCTCTTTTGTCCTTGTGCAGAGTTGCTTCTCAACAGGAACATTTTAGTGGATGAGCAGCGCTCATTTCAGTTGGATTTTCTGGTCAATGATACTACATTTCGCGGCCCTGAGGGAACTCTGATGCTGCATTTCAATGTTACCATTCTGCCAGTTCCTATAAGCTTCAGTAACACTTCCTACACCTTTGGGCTCTCTCGGAAGTCCATGGCCTACTCCAAGGTGCTTGGATAAAGTTATTGCTTGTTTATTGTTGCAGATTTACAGTACATTCTTTTAGTCAGTATTTTCTGACTGCTGAAGCAATACAGATGCTGTTTGCAAGTCATTGTACTTTTTACAAATAATGGAGAAATGTTTGTAAAGTGAATTACTAATCGTTTAACCTAAATGACCGTTTCCCTTCTGGGTGGTTCTTTTTAGATTGACAGTGTATGTGTGGACAACTGCCTGAAGTTTAACGGTATTGAGATTGCATACCATTTAGAGTTGGGTGACAAGAACATCTCGGCTGACATTCAGTCCTGCTACACGGCAGTTGATGTGGCACGGAATCTCGAGGACATGTCTGGTGTTCTCTATGTAAACGACACAGAGCCTCTACATAGGCCTGAATGTCAGGAGCTGCATTATGTGCTTGTTGCTAATGAGCTGCATAAGAAGTTTCAGACTAAAACTACAGTCTTCATCAGTTTTGAAGGCGAAGGTAAGTGTTGTTCTCTTTGCCTGAAGGGACTTTGGTGAAATGTAATGTCAACAGGCTTTGCTTTGTGCATGTCTCCATTGTAGCGGATCCTTTAATGACAGAGGGGCAGCGTGTGTTGGCCTGTGCAGCGAAGAGACAGCGTGGGGAGTGTGAGACATTCAGAGGCCTGGGAACTCCCAGTGGAAGATGTCAGTGGAGACAGAGCACAGAAAAGGGTGGTAGGTCTTAATGTTTATCTTTATTATTAGCTGCACCACTGTGTACAGTGTATTGTTGTTTTGAATTTGTATTTATAATTTGCAGTAGATAACACTTTTTTTCAAATTGTACATTTGCATTCTTTTACAGTGATATCAGAAAAGTACTCCACTTGTTCTCCAGACCTGCGTACTTGTCCAGATGGTTACTGTGATGTGATTGAAAGCAAAAATATATCCATATGTCCTCAGGATTGCACCCGTGAGCAAATCTTTTGGGACTTTATGCTTTGTGAATTATTGATTACATCTATTATTGTGAGCTATACACACTTAGTGCTTCTGTTGTCTTGTTAGGTGAGCCAATTATTGGAGGCCATGAGAGAGGCCTGATGCTTGGTATTAAGGCAGGACATGGAACCTGCTATTGCTATTCAGAAAAGTGTTTTTGTGAGCAAGATGATATGGAAGGTGAACTCTTTACTCTTTGTGTTCAAACATTACATTATTAATCATGTGGATGGTCTTGCAAGAATTAATTGAATTTGATTTTAAACCATGCTTTAGGGTTTTAACTGCTCATTGTGACCATTTTGGATCATTCTCATGCAGTAGATGTCCTATGGCATTAACATGTAGTCCTTCTTTATTTCTCATACAGAGGCGATATGCGATGATATGTGTAAGACTGTCATAGCCACTGCAGTCCTTCTCTCCTTTATCGTCTCCATTCTCCTCTCCTCCTACTTCATCCATCGTTATCACAAGAGCACCCCCAAACCACCCATCGCTTCAGCTGAGATGACTTTCCGCAGACCTGCTCAGTCCTATCCTATTAGCTACTCTGCCAACAATGTTCGACGAGGTTCTCTGGACTCCATGGAAAACCAGGTGGCCATCGACACCTTCAAGATACCTGTAAGGGCTTTTACATTATTTTTAATGCTTTATTTATTATTGGGCAGTCTAGTGTACTTACTGGCAAAGTGTTTGAGCATTCTTTCAGGCGTACATATTGTTGTTTTGATTTAACAGGAGGATCCAAAGTGGGAATTCCCACGAAAGAACCTAGTCCTGGGTAAAACTCTCGGAGAGGGAGAGTTTGGGAAGGTTGTAAAAGCAACAGCATTCCGGCTTAAAGGAAAGGCAGGCTACACGACTGTAGCTGTAAAAATGTTGAAAGGTAAGACAGACAACAGTGTAAATCTTAAAACCAAAGGCTCCTATCATCTAAGTGCACGACACTGATGAAGGTCATGGCAAAATTCTGAATAGAAAAAAGATAGGCTTAAAAATAAATCTGTGTTTATAAAACAGCAAATGGCACACCAAAAATGCACATGTCTTACATAATTGACATTTCCTTATTTAGCACCATTAGCAAGCTAGCTGCATAAAGTGTTAATATTTCCAGCTGAGCATTGACTTTGTTAGGCTACTTCTCTATAAGCAATTTGACCAAACTTGCTAAGATGTTAATTAATTTTAATCTAGGTGTCTTATATCAAGTTATTATCAAGTATTAGTAATGTCCAAAAGTACTAGCTTTGGACCATTGTATTGTTGTCTTTACCAGCAGTTATTTGATAGCAAACTAGCCAGCTTTAGGCTAATTTATATTGTGTGTACCAGTAGCAAGCTACCAAACATTAGCTTTTTAAAAATTTTATAATTAAAACCAGTAACCAATAAACATATCTATGTGTTATTAGTCTGTGTATTATAATTGACACAAATAATTGTAATTGCAGCAAAGTGTTATTATACAAGTGCTGTGCTCCCTATTTTATACAGAAAATGCTTCTCACAGTGAACTTCGTGACCTGTTGTCAGAATTCACCTTGCTTAAGCAGGTCAACCATCCACATGTAATAAAAATGTATGGTGCTTGTAGCCAAGATGGTAAGAAACCTATATATTTCAGCTTTTCTCATTTCTGAAATTGCAGTTTGGGTTTGTTAGGAACCGTTAATGTTTTTTCTCTCATTGTCTGTCTGCGGTCCGTTCAGGCCCTTTGTATCTGATTGTTGAATATGCCAAGTATGGATCACTTCGAAACTTCCTGAGAGAGAGCCGGAAAGTAGGGCCAAGCTATATGGGTAACGATGCCAACCGCAACTCCAGCTACCTTGAGAATCCAGATGAAAGAGCCCTGACCATGGGAGACCTCATCTCATTTGCCTGGCAGATTTCCAGAGGAATGCAATACCTGGCTGAAATGAAGGTACACTTGCACTTTATAGTTGAGTTGATAGTGTAATGTATATACTGTAGCATGTGGTGTTGGTATCGCACAGGTCCTGGGTCTGGGGTTAACTTCAACTCTACCTCGTGTTTACACCAATGCTTATTCATAATTTCATTTATTTAATGTCATTTTTTATTTTATGTTTTTTGTAGCTTGTTCATAGAGATCTTGCTGCAAGGAATGTGCTTGTAGCAGAGGGCAGGAAGATGAAGATATCAGACTTTGGTTTGTCTCGAGATGTCTATGAGGAAGATTCCTATGTGAAGAGGAGCAAGGTACAAAACTAAAATGTTTTGGTCTTGAATTGAATCACTGATATACAGAACCGTTGTAAGCAAGTCATCTTTTTGGCTGCTTTATAAATAAACTTTTAACAACCATGCATTATCTACATGGACATACTTGATTCATTTTATAATTTGGGGTTAATGTCACATGAATAAGAACAACAAAAACACAGTTCCATCTCCCTAGAACTAATAGTGGTTTGAATTAGTAAATTTCATCAGTATGACATATCTGCAAAAATGCATTTCATAGTTCAGCTGATACTCAGTAGCCATACAGCCACTTCCGGCAAAGAAAATAATTACATTTGTACAAAATGCACTATAACTTTGTAATATACAAACTTGATTGAGCTCATCGGGACTGCAGAAGCTCAACTGAGCATTGAAATCAACAGCTAGATCATCATCACAAGTGTGGTGATTTTTTATATAATATATATATGTTATAAGTGTATTATCATCTACTGAATCAGGGGCGCAACTGCACATTTGCTGAGGGGTATGCAAGATCATGGGTTGCGCCCATAACCCCCCCCCCCCCCCCCCCCCTCCATATAAATTTGCATCAGTCAATGTCCAAATCCTTAGAATGGCAAGCTGCAAAAATAACTTAGATTTTCAAATGGATTTTGGAGTATCTTCATCTTCACAACTGAGTAAACAAAATAGATGTTTCACAATCTTTGTTTCATAAAATCCTGTATGGCTTTTACCTACCTGTTTTCTTCACCTGCTCTGAACTCATTTTCTATCATTGCTTCATTGTCCTCCTCATCTTCATGGCGAAGTAAATGAACCAGATATTTCACAAAATATATACCTTAAATCATCAATCCCAAATTTTTGTTTTTTGCTATTGTTTAAAGTGGTCATGACGAGATGAATTAAATTTTACTTGATTTTTTGACAAATAAGAGGTCATTGCACTATAAAAAAACATTTTGTAATTCTGGTGCACAAAAAACTGTAACTTACTGTAAGTGTACATCAGAAAACACATTAAAATGGTAAATGTATGTCATGAGCCCTTTAAGTCATAGTGTCCTGTGTGGTAGCTCCTACCTGTTCTCTTCACCTGCTCTTGACTTACAGTATTTGCTTTCTCTCTGTACTCTTCATCTTTTTCGTCTTTTTTATGAACACTCATGTACAAAGCATTAAAATGATTTTGTATTTGCTAAACAGTGATGTAATTTCATTAGCACTGTTATTACAACAGAAACAGAAAAAAAGCTCATGCATGAATAAATTTAAACTGCATAATTTTTAGAAACTTTGTGGTTTTGCAAGCTGTTTTGAGAATTCTGTTTACAAAAATCTTACAATAGGGTCTCGAATACTGTATGAATGAAGGTGTAGAGGGATCCATACGCTAGTCTCGTTCTGTTTACACAGCAGGGCTTTCCGGAAAAAGAAAAAAAAATCGTGCATTTATTGCGCCCCTGGACTGAACATAACGAACTGAGAGGATAAGACCAGAGCCCAAGAACTTGGTTGTGCTTGGTGGTGAGAACCTCAGTTAACATTTTTAAAAATAAGTTAATTTTTTTTTAACCAAACGCCTATTTTTTCAGGAATAATGATTTGATATTAGCGGACGGTAACTATGCCCAGCCTCGCTGGCAATAACATTAAATGTTGAACTTAAAGACTTACAGTAATACAAACTGATAGGTCAAGCTCACCAATCTCTTTTTATCCACTTTGACATTGCTGTCCTCATTTTAAGACACTGTTTTTCATTTTCTTTTTTTCTTTTTCTGCTCTGCGCATCAGTTCTGTTCTTCCCTCTTCTGTCCATTTTGCATACGTGACTGGCAACTGGTAACTCTCTCTCTCTCTCTCTCTCTCTCTCTATATATATATATATATATATTTTAATCGTTTAAAATGCTAAACAAAAATAGTCTCTTAACAAATATAATTTTTCAAATATTTTAAAAGCTTTATTAAAGACAATTTTCAAAGATTTTTTTTCACAATGGTGCCCCCCTCCGTGTGGCGCCCCCAAGCACTGCATATATTGCATATCCCATTTCTGCGCCTCTGTACTGGATATGGAATCGACCCCAAATTATAGAATGACTCTCATAGCATATAAATGAGGTGTAGTGCAGTAATATTTGAAACATATTGTATTCCCACTTTTCAGGGTCGTATTCCTGTCAAATGGATGGCTATTGAATCCCTGTTTGACCACATATATACCACACAAAGTGATGTGTAAGTACATATTCTGTATTATATGACAAGAAAAACGATTTCAAATAACTAGTTCTGTTGTGACAATGTTTTAAAGGTTCTCTCTTTCGTTTTAAGCTGGTCTTTCGGAGTATTGTTATGGGAAATTGTGACCCTGGGTGGAAACCCGTACCCAGGCATTGCACCAGAGCGACTCTTTAATCTACTCAAGACTGGCTACAGGATGGAAAAACCTGAGAACTGCACTGAAGAAATGTGTGTTTAATGTGCACTGCATGTTTAATTATTTTTCTTATCATTATCTAAATGATATCCACAAAATGCCATGCATGTAATAATATACAAAATCAATAAATTGTCCTGTGAACTACTAAATAGGGAATATTGAGCACATAAATGGTTATGACACACTATGAAATGTGGCTGATGAATTGTCTTTTATGAAACAGGTATAGTCTGATGCTTCGCTGCTGGAAGCAGGAACCAGATAAGAGACCGACCTTTAGTGAGATCAGCAAAGAGCTGGAGAAGATGATGGTGAAAAGCAGAGTAAGAATAATCAGAAATGACTATACTCACATGCCCATATGCATACTAAAATGAAAACAGACCTGGGCCTGTTTTTTTTACCAGCCCAAGGCATTTGTACTTCCTTACTGCTGACACAAGTCATATAAGACGTTCAGGGGTAAGTGAGCAAATGGCCCTAGGAAATATGTTCCACCTTGCTTGCATTTCAGTACAATATTTATTAGACTGTCAGATTTGTTGCTCATTCAGCTATAAAAGTTTAAATAGTTTATTTTTAAAGTGCTTACTATTGATTAGCATGTGCTCAAACTGAGGGCCTTGACGGGTTACAGTATGTTTTATTATATTGGTAAGATTGCTCAAGGTAAGTGTCTTACCCCTGTCTTTTACAGCAACAAGATAATGTCCTGGTAGCTATTTTACTCTTAAGTACAGCATAGTATTAAGAATTTACATATTTAGTTTGCTTTTAAAGATATTAAAGCTTTTAAATAAAAAATCAGATTTAAGAAAAACATGATTCATGCTCTCCTAAGCTAACCATTATCAGTCATTAAACTATTTAGCTCTCTCTCTCTCTTCCTTCTAGTCTTAATAGCCCTTTTTACTCTCTTAAAAGGACTATCTGGATCTGGCAGCTTCCACTCCTGCAGACGCACTGCTATATGACGACACTCTGTCTGAAGAGGATACTCCTCTAGTGGACTGTAATAACGCCCCTCTCCCTCGAACCCTCCCTTCCACTTGGATTGAAAACAAGCTCTATGGTAGAATTTCCCATGCATTCACTCGATTCTAAAACAAAAATAATAAAACCTGTTTGTCTTTGAATGGCTTCCATAGAGAGGATGTGCTGTGATTGTGCTAATGGCATGAACGTGAGAGATGTCTGAAAAAAAAACAATTAAAAAAGTGAGATTTTAAAATGAGTTAGTATGTGGTGTAAATGATCAGATTTTTGATTTTGGACCTGCTTCTGATGTACATGAACACATTCACAGGTTACATTAATTCTTATTTAAATATAAGCATGACACACAAGTTTCAGATACTTATTTTGTACTAGCTAATGTTACCTTTTGGTTTACACTTTTTTCTTTTTATTTACATTAGAAACAGGTCCCAACTGAATAAATCTGTTTGGTATGAATTACATACTCACATTCTCTGTAATATCTTTTACATATTACAGAAGTTCAGTGTTTATAGTAGGCTCAAAATGCTGAATAGAGACGCAGTAAGGCTTTTTAATTAAACTCTTCCATTATGACTGAATAAGCAAGGCTTTAGTCATTAGTCATTTAGTGTATTTAGCAATAAACTTACTTTCTATGCAGCTATCCTCATGCCCTGATCATCAGGAAATATTCCAAAAAGTTGCATACTAGTAAGGCCGCATTGCTTTATGTTCTATTGTATAAAGAAATATTATTAGATGTTACATAAGAAAATAACATAGACAATAAAATATCACATCATAGGTTATTGCATGAATATACAGTAGAAACACTTCATGTAAATATTGGGACCAAAGACATCATACACTCTTAAACTTACATTTTAATATTTGTGGTGCAAATAAACAAGAAAGAGTTTGTTTGAGAGCCTTACTGTCTGCCCTCTAATTTTTTTTTTCCCTTCAGTGCAGAAACAGTGATATGTTTTCATTTTTAGGCATGTCATACCCGAACTGGCCTGAGAAGAGCCCGGTACTGCTCAACAGACTTGATGCAACTAATCCAGAATTTACAAGATATGCCAATGATAGTGTTTATGCAAACTGGATGGCTTTGCCTTCTCCTACAAAAATTATGGACAAGCTTGATAGTTAAAGACAAATAGTGGCAGATGTGTAAATGTATATTTAACTGTATATAAGTTATACGATGCTAAAGTTCGTTCCCTTTTATTTCTGTTGCTTTAGCATTCTGTATAAAGAGGCGTCTGACTGCAAATTGGCTGGAATTACTCACACTGTTATACACAGTGTTTAGGTATCTTCACCTTGAAGTCCTGTTGCCAATGTGATATCACTGCATGACTGTGTACAAAGTTTAATGTGCATATTCAGTGTCTTTCAAGTGCCTGTCTCGCTTCTCCTATAGGCTCTAGTATGAAATATAACAGATGAAATCTCAGCCCAGAAATGTAAAGGGAACTTCTTTTCCATCACCTGCTGTAGATTTTTTTTTTTAAATAATTGTACAAAGAATTGATACCAAGGCCATATAAAGAATTGCAACTCATTCTTGAACCCTTTGCCAAATGAATAATACCAATGAAATCTGTCACAACAATTATCAAATATTCCTTAAGATACCTCAAATTTAAACTGATTCTAAACAGTGTAAATATACTGATTTAGTGTCTCATGGCCAGTTATTTTTGATTTCTTGTGAAGACATTCTTTGTGCAACCATTCTAATGCAAACGAGTGTGATTTCTTGTTATATTATCATAACATTATTCATTTGAAGTCAATAAAACTGGTAGACGTTGCTTGGCTCATTGCTTGCTTTTATACAGTATTATACTGTATACTGTACACATATATATTGTATATAAATAAAATCAGAAGAAATGACTCTTTATGACACACTACACAGGATGTCGATGTCTCACATGCACAATGCTCGAGTGAAGACACATTCCCTTTCTTCATTACAGTAAAAAATTACACTAAACATTTTCACCTTAAACAAAGCAAAAACATTTCTCATCACATCAAACACATTGTTGCTGATATGACTGAATTTCAACTGGCTAAGTTCAGAAATGACAGACCATTTTTTCTCTTTGAATGGATGATGATATGCATAAAAAAGATTTTAGTACACAGTATACACAACAATACACAACAAGAAAATGAAACAGCATGTTTAAATCATAGGCATTCTATAAGATAAAGTGGTATAAATGATGAGTGAGGTGGTAAGGTAAAGCTAGCCATCTTAAAACTTTTTTTTAAAAATCCACACATTTTTAACAAAATATCTCTCTTTCTCTCTCTCGCTCTGGTTTTCTAATTCTGGAACACCACAAAAGTTTTAAAGTTGCTGAACATTACGTTAATTGTCATATATTTTTAATAATTACAGCAAGTTGGGTTTTAATTGTCATTCCTTTCTATAACATCTATACATGGTCATGAATTATTGTTTCTTCAGACTGTTATACAAAATACCGTAGAAACATATACAGGCAGAGCATTAGTGGATTAGTGGTAGGCTTCTTGCTTGCCATGTGTTTGATACCCAGCCAATGTTCAAATCCAGCCATTAAGGGCATCTTTAGTACAGGTAGAATGAGAGGGTTGCAGGTCAGATGGTCCGCTGTGGTGACTCCTTGATGGGAGCAACCAAAACAAGAACATCACAGTAGCTTGAGGGAAGAAAGTAATATAAATTAAATACAGATGACAATAAATATACAGTAAATAATCAGTATAATGAACATTTATAATATGATACACTGACAAAACAACAAAGCATTTTGAACTTCGATGAGTTGTGACACACTTTCTCCTCCTGAGGATGGTCTCACATGGATACCGTGCATATCTGCATTTCCAACAAACATGTAGTACCCGAGTGTCCCTCTTTCATCAGTGAATAATCTCACCCGTATACTCTAGATCTGTATTTAGGAACTGCTGCTGTGATCATAAAAAGAGATTTATTTCAACCTGTATGAGTTTAACTACAGTAAGCAATATCACAAAAGAGGGAGTGCAGTTGTGTGGTTATCAGCATGGATGTAATGCGATTGTAGGCACAGGGCCACAGCCGTTCTGATATCCAGCATAAGAGTGTGATAATGCTGTAATGATTGGCTCTTTTGATGTTCGGGAGGTACTTGACGTAAGGCACCTTGCCAAATGCTTAAATATGCTCTTTTTGATGAGTGTGCATTTGTCTATTTCTCCTGGTCGATGTTTATCGGGGTGAACACAACGAACAATAATTCTTCTTCTAATTAATCTTAAAACTTAACAATTCAGACACTCTTCTGAACTC
Organism: Clarias fuscus; assembly: GCA_030347435.1. Classification (NCBI taxonomy): domain Eukaryota; kingdom Metazoa; phylum Chordata; class Actinopteri; order Siluriformes; family Clariidae; genus Clarias; species Clarias fuscus. Next base: position 16,564,791 of record CM059211.1, on the reverse strand, counting down.
TTCACTCATTTTGAAAACCTAACAGGCCCCCAGAGAGTGTACATGTGACAAGCAGGGCATAAAATGGATGGTATAAATGAATGTTACAGTTTCTTCCACCACTGCTCTTGTTTTGAATAGATATAAATAAAAAATAGGGAAAAAATCCTATTATATGTTACTTCTAGGGTCAGCAGTGTGGCCTTGCACAGGGGGGTTTGATTCCCACCTCGAGTTTGTGTGCATGTTCTCCCTGTGCTTGGTGGGTTTTCTAACATATTGTTAGTCTTTCGGCTGCTCCCGTCAAGGGCTTGCCACAGCAGACTATACGATACGCACAGAACTTGGCACAGGTTTTACGTCGGATGACCTAACGGACGCAATCCTTACATTTTATCCGGGCTTCGGAACAACACTGCATCCAGGGTTTGGGCATTGGGTGGGAATTAAACACAGGCCTTCCGCTCAATGGTTCTGTCGGTTTCTCTCCTGGGATTGCAGGAGAGAACGCTATCACTGAGCCACCAATGTCCTCAGGTGTGTGTGTGGGCATGTGTGCCCTGCAATAGATTGGCACCATGTCCAGGGCGTACACTGTCTAGTGCGCTAACTCTCCTGGGATACGTTCCAGGTCCTCTGCGTTCCTGTACACAGGATAAACCGTTATAGAAGATGAATGAATGAATGAATGAGTGAATTAATTAATTAAGTAATTATTTAATTAATTGATGTTACCACTAGAAATTATTTACATTTAAAAAAGTAATAAACAAATTACATCCTTGGAGTTAAGAGTAAGTGGGACCTTTATTTTGAAGTGCTGCAGAAAAAAATACAACAACAACCGGAAACTGGACATAATTCAGAGCTTCCGTGTTTTCTGCCCCGTGGCGTTTAGCTCACACGTTTGTCTCCCAGAGCTCGTCTATCAGCTCGCGTTTCTAAAATAAAAGTAAACATTAATGTAACATGAAGGTAAGTAAAAAGAAACAGCTTTCGCGATACATTCTGCGAAGAAAATAACTTCAGCCTAAACGTTCACGCTCACGAGTGAATCCCTCCATCCTTGTCTTTACTTCTGCTTCCCGCTAACAGCTATGCGTCTGTATTCAACCTTGTATTGTATTTTTTATGAATGGTAATATGGCTTAAAAGTAATTTAAAGCCATTGAGTCTGGTTATGGACCCATTGTACGAGCTGCTCTTTAGATTTGCTGAGGTAGTTTACTTCTGTGTAGGTAACGTGTGTTCTTTAAATCATATGTATCTAAACAGTTTCACAGAATGCTGTATTAGTTAAATGGGAGTTACTCTTGTTACCTTGCTAGTGAGTGTGTTTGAGTTGAATTAATCTGCGAATGTTAATATTTTTCCTACACGTTGATTCCATCAAGTCGTCCTGTAATTCTGTCCAGCTTCACGTCTAATCTTTGTGTTTTGGAGAATGTTCAGGTTGACCTGAGGAATCTGACACTGAGGATCATGTTTGAAATTAGATTACGTCATGTGTTTTGGGAGACCAGTAAAGATAAAAAAATAATAATAAAAAAAAACACTATCTCCTGTATTTATTATTATAAGCATCGTGTAATCAGATATGACCTGAGATTAGACATGGAGGTGATGTGGCCTAGAATGAATTCAGGTTGATATAAGAAGCAGTTTGTGTCAGTTGATGAGCAGGCACTTTTTGTAATCTGCTTGATTTTTAGGTCAAAGTAGTCTGAACGTAAGCTTCATAATATAATCATGAACTAATGGCAGATGCAGCAAAAGTAATTTTTTCTTTATTTTAAGCAGCTTGGCATTCATAGAACAAAATATATTTTTTGGCTTGTTTTTATTCTAATGAAGGGAAAAAAAAATATTTTTCCAGATGGCACATTTCTGTTGAGCCGGATCAAGGTAAACATGAAGACACGTCGAGCTTTGCCAGCTGTACAGTCACACGTTTTTGAGGAATCTGAATATGAACACTGAAATGCCTTAGGAATGTTATATGACTGCAGGGGTGTGACTTCGCTGCACTCCACTGCGTCCTCGTTTTCTATTTCGGAAGAATACAGAATTAATTTAACTCAAAATGAAGCCTTTTTAAACGTGTCATGTATTAGACCCGTCTGTGCATAAAGCGAGGTTTTGCCAGGGCAGACCTGAAGATGTGTGGCTGATCAGGAGAACTGTGTGCCCCTCCCCGCTATGCCCAGACGAGGGCTGCCACTGCAAGGCCAGGTGCGCTGGCTCCTTCTGGGTATATTTTTGCTCTTTGTCTTCCTCTTCTTTGCCTACTTGCTGGAATGTACACCACCTGCAGATGTGAACCATGGGTTGCCTGGCCTCGGAGGAGAACCTTATGGAAAAGAATATTACCAGGCGCTGCTTCAGGAGCAGGAGGAGCGGCACCTCAGCCGAGCGGCCAGCCTCAAGAGGCAGATTGCCCAGCTTAAACAGGAGCTGCAGGAGATGAATGACAAGCTGAAGAGCTTGCAGGAGAGAAAAGAGAGCCCTGGAATACAGGGCCTGGTTGATGGTAAAGATCAGGAACCGAGTGATTTGTTGGATTTCCTGCATTCGCAGATCGATAAGGCCGAGGTGAATACAGGAGCAAGGCTCCCCAGCGAGTATGCCTTAGTGCCTTTTGAAAGTTTCACCACAACAAAAGTTTATCAGTTGGAGATGGGGCTCACTCGGCATCCTGAAGAAAAGCCTGTACGCAAGGACCGGCGAGATGAGCTAGTTGAGGCAATCGAGGCAGGTCTGGATGTCCTTAACAATCCTGATGAAGAGGATGGTCAAGACGAAGATATCCCCATGCAGAGACAGACCTTCACAGACAGCCACTTTGTTGAAGGTAAGAACAGTGAACCTGTCATATTATTGTATGTTCATATTATGAATGTTTGCATTTTTGCCATTTTAAAAAAGTGTAAATTTTGATTGGTCAGGACGTTGTGTGACTTTTTATGCTTTCTAGGCCTCTATAGGACTGAGCGGGATAAAGGAACGCAGTACGAGTTGTACTTTGCAAAGGAAAATTCGCATGAATTCCGTCATATAACTCTGTTTCGTCCATTTGGTCCCTTAATGAAAGTGAGGAGCACATCTGTGGACACCGCCAGCACAATCATTAATATCATAGTGCCTTTGTCAGGCAGAACAGAAGCTTTCATTCAGTTTCTACACAACTTCAGGTAAGTATAGTGGCATGAAGTTCCCTGAATAAGTCGGGCATTAATGGGTTATGTTGTTCCCTCAGCTTAGAAATTGTATACATTTTTATACATTTTGTGTAAAAGGAGCAGATGTGTATATTCAGGAATCTCACACATGCTGAGAAGTATATTGGAAGATTTAATGAAGTGTGAAATCGAGCAGTTAGTGTGCAGATCTTTGCCATACGTACGTAGACTGTTGTGGCTGAAGGTTTTTTTTTTCCCTCCTACGTTTGTTTGAGTGCAAGAAAAGTGTTTTATTTTTAAATAAAGTAGGATGTAATTATAATGAGAGATACTTCAGTAAAAAATACATTAATATGCACTTTTTCTTTAGGGAGGTGTGTATACATCAGGATAAGCGAGTCCATCTTACAGTGGTTTACTTCGGCGAAGACGGTTTGCAAGAGGTGACATCATCCTTACAAAAAATGTCCAGGTTTGTGCTGTACAACATTTCTGTTCTCGGTCTAGTCGGTTGGTTGTCAGAGGTAATATAACAAAAATAATCTATAGTTCGTAATTCATCAAACTCTAAATGATGATCTATTTGTTATGAACCATACTTGTTTTTTTTTATCTTAACTTCCACTTGTGTTTATCAAAGTAAGGAGAATTTCACAAACTACACTCTCATCCCTGTGGACGAGGAGTTTTCCCGTGGCAGAGGATTGGATATTGGTGCTCACGCATGGAAAAAAGAAACCGACGTGTTGATGTTTTTCTGCGATGTAGATATTTATTTCACATTAGAATTCCTCAACGCCTGCCGTCTCAATACGATGCCTGGTATGTGATTTAATAACAAATACGCTTGTGTTTATCATGTCTTGATAATCAGCTAGTAATAATCTAGAGGTTACAGGTTTGGGTTACTGTTATCTAAGGTTTTAAAAATCTACAGCGGGTAATCTTTACAACATTCTAAAGCTTATTGAGTAGAAATTATCTTGTGTGTGTGTGTGTGTGTTGTGAGTGAGTGAGAGAGAGATTTACACCTGTTTAATGATATCTGTATCCATTTTCTTTCCCCTGAAGGGAAACGAGTGTTCTACCCAGTAGTGTTTAGTTTATATAATCCTGCCATAGTATATGGGAACCTTGATTTGACTCCGCCCATTGAACATCAGTTGGTATGTAGCTAGATCATTTTTTCCCATTCTCTTTATTTTGTGGATTGAATAAACCTGTATTTAATATTATAACTCTGCTACATCATTTACAGATTCATAAAAAAGATGCTGGATTCTGGAGGGACTTTGGATTTGGAATGACGTGTCAGTACCGCTCAGACTTCCTCACTATCGGTCAGCTGCGATGCAACCGAGTAACATTATCTAATTTAAGTAAATGTGTGTCTTTAATACGGCTTTAAGTTTTCTATTTTTGTCATTAACATTCCAGGAGGATTTGATCTGGAAGTGAAGGGTTGGGGAGTGGAGGACGTCCATTTGTACAGAAAGTATCTAAGGAGCGAGCTGATCGTGATGCGCACGCCTGTTTCAGGTCTCTTCCACCTGTGGCACGAGAAGCTGTGCGCAGACGAGCTAACGCCAGAACAGTATCGCATGTGTATCCAGTCCAAAGCTATGAACGAAGCTTCTCACTCTCATTTGGGCATGTTAGTGTTCCGCGAGGAAATCGAAAACCACCTCCGCAAGCAGGCCTACAAAAGTCAGAGCAGAGCAGAGGATTGAAATAGTTACAGTAAACCTGCTCACAGTAAGCACAGCTTGGTCACCCGAGCTTCGTCCAGATTTAGCTACATTAATTAGCTACATTTTCTGACATAATGAAGATATTTTATTAATTAAAATGAAGAATCACAGGTATCAACTAAGAATAAATATGTTTGGACTAAGTTAACAAAATGAAGTGCTGTATGGAATCCCACTTTGTGTGAAAGATGATTCTTATTCCTGTTCCGAAGGTCCATTTAGATTTTGTACTTTTTTTTTTATTGGTCATTTTAAACTGACCAATTAAGTTGGTGCTTTTATGTTCAAGCACGTTCATAGCCTAACCTAGGCATGTTACTGGTTATCATATGCTAGTTTTTTTTTTAAAGTACAGTTACTTTTTATTTGCATTGAGTATTAAAGTTGTGTGTTGTGCTAATGAGGCAGTTTTTTAAAAGGTGATGCTACTAAACAAGACAATCAGTTGTAAATGGATATGAACAAAATGCTAAGAAGGAATTAAAACAAGCAAATGTAACACTTGCACTCCAGTTCAACAAGCATCAGATTCAGCAGGTGTATAAGTGAGGACCATTTAGTTTCCATTCACAAGATTCTTTTAAAAATCAGTTAAACAGTAGAGGCTACTACTTGAAGTCTGGCATCTGTAGCAACTCAAAAACAGCACAATGCAATGGTGAAGGCAACATTTCTCAACCTTTTTTTTTTTTCCCAAATAAAGATGGACAGCAGTCTTTCAGCTTTGTGTCGACTTCCATTTGTAATGTTGTCCATTTTCAAAAACATATATAGTACACCAGCTGTCAGTCACTGGAACACAGTTTGGACAAAATCAGTTTAATGAGTGAATTATGGGTCTTCGTTACATAGGACTTAAGTCTTCATTACCTAATGCAGTAACGTTTCTGTTTCTATCATGATTCATGAAGTCTAGTGAACACCGTCTTTCACAGCTCTATAAAAATGCTGATATATGGTGGAACTTACCACCACTCTATAATTCTCAGTTTCTTAATTTAAGATATACAGAGTAATACGCATGTATTCTTTTTTTATACAAGAAAAAAAAAAAAGAATAAGAAATAAAAAGGAAGTCATTCATCTGCCTGTCTGGAAAGTTCAAAACCATTTCAAATGACAGGTGCTTTATTTAATTTTTTTTTTTCATTATCACATCAGTGCACTGATTGCTCTGGCCATATGTCCATGGTCTTATAAATTTCTTTAAGGAAAAACAAAGCTGTGTCCTCAGATTCCCTGGAAAAAAGAAATAAGAAAATTGTCAGTAAAAAGAAAAAACATTCCAACATTTCTTCCCATCACTGGACACCATGTTGTATGAAACATACCAGTAACACAGGTGACTCTGGAGAGCAAAGAGGTATTCGTTGAAGCTCTCAATGGGCTTCTCTTGCAGGACATAATCAATACGACGACCTCCATTCAGCATGCCCACCTTCACCCGAGTTTCTTCCTCCTTTGCAGGCTCAGGACTCTCCATCACTAGCTTATCATCATCTGTATACACATTTGAATAATTATCATTTGTTACAGATCTTACAAAGTAAAATTGTAGTTCTCAAACTTCTCAAAGCTCACCTTCTTTTTGCATTTCTTCCTCTTCTTTTATCTGACTGGCCACTATGGCCAGCTGTTCATGCAGCTTTGTCGAGGCGGTATGAGCACGAGCAAAATCATGCAGGGTCTGCCACGCAGTCTTTAAAGAACTGATGAAACCCTGCTTCAAGTCAGAACCCATCCTGGACAGACTCTCCTTTAATTCTGAAGAAAAGAAAATACCAAACGTTGGTATTGTTAATCATGATGAGATACAAAATCTAAAATTTTAATAATTCTGTCATACACACCAAGATGAAGCCTTTTCCTCCCTTTATGATGAGGAATCAAAACTGGTTCCAGTTCTATTTCTGGTAAAATCATTGGCTCGAGTCTGTATGCCACTGGATCCAACTGACAACAGAGAACATTTTATGTTTAAACTAATCAGATAACTGGCACAGACCCGATTTCCATAAAAAAAACGAATTCCCTGTAATACTATTCTTCCTGTAATAAGCTAACAAGTTAATCCATTGTTAGCAGTCATGTACAGGAGTGATGAACATTTTTACACGTGGTTGAAAACTGGGTTTCAAGATGAAAACTTTTTACTGTAAAAAATGTAATGACAAATCTAATATGTTTTGGGATGTGTTGAAACATACCGGATGATAAATGTTAAAGAAGCCTTTGCAGGTGGGTAGCTGGTACGTCTCCTCGAGTTTTTCCACCCCTCGCACTGTTAGAAACATGCCGATAGGAGAGCCGAGTGCAAAGAAATTGACTGGGTCGAAGTCCAGAGCATGATACACCACAGACACCTTGGGGGGAAAACACTAATGTCAACAACTACTGTCTTCCATTTAACAAAAGAAAAAAAATTAATGAAACGGTCTCAGGTCATATGGTCCACTATGACCTATAGCCGTGAAGTGTACAGTACATAAAAGTATTGCAAATATTAAGAGCTCGTCTGCAGCTCTGTAATTTGTATAGCAGGTTTCTTATTCTTTAGGGAAGAAGGATATTTACCAGGTCAGCTTCTTCAGTCTTGTTAGTTCCTGTTCTACACTCTCCACTTCCCCCACAACTTCACATTATTTTTGTTTATTCCATTTTTTCTAACTACAATGTGCTTGTACAAAGTGACAAAATGCCAATTGTGTAACCTGTTTGTGGGGAAACACTAGCTGCAATCACAAGACAATAAATCCAAGCTAATAGTCTTCTCTGTTTTTTTTTTTTGTTTTTTTTTACAATAAGCATTCTGCAGGGCTGCCAATGTGGAAGAGACAACGTACTGGATATGGATGCACTTTTAGCTGAACATTGAGCTGTGTTCACAATTCAAGCCACATTGTTCAATTACGATTTTATTGGTCAGATCAGATTTGCATGTCATGACAGTCCATAATTACAAGCAAGTTCTATCTTACTTTAATGTGGACACATCTTGAAATGGCACACGCAGGCATCACTATGTCTTTGCTTGCATGTTGCCTCTTTGAACTTTGAATTAAGGCTCTATTCACTGGCACTGCAGACATGTTCATTTATGGCCATACTGTCATTTCCTCTGAAATTCTTTCTTGCTCTATTTATAGGTTTCCTCCAGTTTGCTTGGACAGACTTATTTCTCCAGATATCTACAAATTCACCGATTTCATTTTCCTTCTGCTGTTCCCAACTGTTGAAATTAAATTCCTGTGCTGCCATTGCTGACTGATGATGTCAGCCTGAAGTATTGTATATATATCCGATCTAGTACCATATATGAAACCGACCTGGAGTCAATCTGAGAACATGTTGGAAATGTGAACGTAGCTTTCCCCATGATCATAAAGAGACCTAGAACTTTACCTGCCCAGTGCCAATTTCAAAGCAGTTGTAATCCACATGCATGGACGACATAAGCCTGCCCACTGGGACTTTGGAGCTGGTAACGGTTGAGACTGATTCAGTGTGTTGAGCATTTGAAACTTCTTTAATATCTTCTTTAGCTACAACCTTCTCTTTTGCAGCCTGTTGTGCAGCCTAAAAAAAATCACAAAGAAAAATGCGTTTAAACCATCTGCATTAATTAAAACTCACAAACAGCATCTGCTTTACATAAAAATAATGTTTACCTGCTTTGCTGCCTTCTCTTTAACAAACTTTGCAAGTTTCTTGCGTGGGCCCAAAGGAATACCCATTTCTTTTAAATCGTCCACGGTGCACATAAGCTGCAGAGACAAACAGGGAACAAGAAAAAGAGAGCGAGAGAATATCAGCATAATCTGGCTTACAAAATTAATAAATGCATAGTTTGCATAAATGCAAGTTTAAAAATCATCAATGCCTGCTCTTACCAGTGACTCAACATCAATCTTCTCCTGTTCGAAGGTGCTGAGGTACTCAGACAGGCCCAGCTGCTCAAGAACAGATGACAGATTAGCTGTATCTTCTTTCTCCTCCTTTGCTTCCTCTGCTGCAGCCGGGCTGAATACCTCAGTGGCCTGGGGGACAGGAGGACTCACCTAAAACAAACACGACATTTATTCACTCTTTTGCTACGGAATTACAGAGTAGTAGCAAACATGGGGTGCAATCCGAAATTATAGGTACACTGGCTATTTAAATCAAATAGTCAAATTATTGGCCTGAATCAAGCAAACAATAAAATTACTGGAATTGTGTTAAAAGCTGTCCAACACATTATTAAAAACATGCTTGGTGAATTTGCACTGTAAAAAAAATCATCAGTAGGACTCATAGCTATGTTTTGAAATAAAACTAACAGCATTTCCACACAGAAGAACCACATGTTAGTGAGACTAATCAAAGGAAAGGGGCTTCAAGTTGCTAAGGAGCATAAAGTTTGGACTTTGGAGCAATGAAAAAAATGTCATTCTGATGAGTCCAGACTGACCCTATATTCCAGAGTAAAGGGTATATCAAGGTAAGAACGGAAGCACATGAAGCGATGTGCAGATCATGCATAGTGCCCATCATTAACTGACTGTACAAGCCTCTAGGGGCAGTGTTATGATCTGGGGTTGCTTCAGTTTATCAGGTCTAGACTAAGCAATGTTATGTGGCAATAAAATGAAGACTACATGAATGTATTAAATCACCAGGAAAGCCCTTTGACCGATTTTCTTCAAATTGTGAAAGGGGTTTCAAAGCTCTGGAGACTGGCCAGACATTTTGCCATGAAAACTGCATTGCAAAATATTCCAAAAGATCCAAAACGTACAGCGAGGTAGAGACGATGCTCACACCAGTTCAAGAAATTATACTTGGACAACTCCGTTTTCTGACCCATAAAAAGTCTACTTAAAATCACTACAGTCATGCTCAGCAGTAAGCAATGTATGTACAGTAGCTTAATCAATATCATGATACTCATCTTAAATACCTGTTTAACTTCAGGCTGAGCGTTCTCATTTGGAGTTGAGGCAGAGGACAGGTTCTTCTGATTAGACAATAGGTCGAAAAGTATTAAAGACCCTACAAGTAAAACAATTACAGGTTACAATAAAGCAAAGGTTCAGTGGCGCTCTATAAATACAGCATAAAACACTTGATAAATTGTTTCACAGAGTGGGTTATTCATACAGGAGAAACATTTATACCTAGACTGTGTCCAGCTACTGACACAGCCCCTTTGAATTCTGGGTTTCTCTGCATGAACAGTGCATAAAGTCGGTTAATCTCAAAAGCCACAGTGTCCATGATTGTCTGGCAATAGGTCGGGCTGTTGTAGAACAGAACATCTAAGAGCGTTTCATTGGTAAAGTGTCGAAGGCGCACAGTGCTCGGTAAGGTGATCTTCTTTATCCGCCTTTACAGGAAACAAAATAAGTTATTTCAGTATTTAGTCAGCTTTGCACAAGCACACAAATCAGTTCCTTCTTAATAATAATTTTAGTCACTAGACACCTTGTGCTATAGCCAAAGAAAATAGTCAAATTATTGGCCTGCATCAACCAAACAATAAAATTACTGGAATTGGCTTAAGAGCTGTGCAACAAGTTATTAAAACCTGGAAAAATAATGCTCAACCATTAACTTTTTTTTTGGAGGTAAAAAAAAAAAAAAAAACTATATATAGACTTGTGCTATATATGCACAGGTCCCAAAAGATGAAACAAGAAAAACTTGTACTAGGGCTTAAAACCATGTTTAAACTGGGAAGTGCTGTACTGTATGTCAATATCTGTAAATTATTGAATAGTTTTAAGTAGCATCTGAATTCAAAACCTGTCCACTCCTGTGGCATCTCCATGCAGGGCTCTGTGCCAGTGCACAGGCAGAAACTCCACACGGCTTATAACATGGTCATCTAGAGGCTTCTTAAAATGACTTTGCAGCAGCTTCAGGGAAACACTGCGGAAATCATCCACTGAGAGCCGTTGGAAAAAGGAACACAAACAGTTTCAGTTTTTATATCACGAACAACTTGTTATTAAAAATAATTATTTTCTACTCTGCAAATTTATGACTAGGAAGAAGAGAACGAATAGCAATGTCCCTGTCTGACTTATTACAAGTTCATAACATTAGCCATTTACTCATAGAAATAAGTCTGCTAAAAAACTTTTGGATCTTACCACACTCCACCATGCTCCTGAACCGCAGGTCACACACGGGACCAATGCCATGCACCATAAACACCAAATGGTCCACTTGTGGCATTTCACCTAGTGAAGAGATTGCAGTATGGAATGCTGTATAACTGTTTCAAACTAAGCTGTATGACAAAAAGATTGTGATGTTCTTATACAAACCCTGCACATCTTATAGCAAGTGCAGCAGATAGTGGACAGCACTGAAATTTAATTATGTTTAGTGACGGTAGGAACTGATTGATTAAAGTGTTCCACTCACCATCAGGGACTTCATCGTGGTCATCATCCACTCCTCTCTTCACCACTCTGGGCCGAGTCTGGCCATCCTGTGTAGTGCCCCATTCATCAGGAGTGGCCGTGGGCTGAAACTGCACTATGACCTGAAAAGTGCACAAATGACATTTTCCACAGACATGACAAAGCAGCTCTTTAGTACACACCCCATCTAAAATGATGCTTGGGCGACTTTGTTGAACAGGATACCTTTGGATTGTGCATAACAATGGTTTCCCCTGAGGGAAACTCCAGCCGGCGGTGCCACTGATTAGTGCAGACAGCTTTCTTATATTCGGCCTGTGAAAATGACAAACATTCCCATAGCCTCACGCAGTTCTCTTATTGCTAGCACAAACTAAAGCATGTATGAATAAGCAGCAGCAACATAGGGTTCATAGTGACCCCACTGAACTAATCAAGAAATAATTCCTGTCCAGCGATGTGAAGTACCTCCAGTTTGTCACTGAAGTCCTCAGAATAGGGGATAAAGCGGCTGTCTGTGTCTCCTTTGTAGAACCAGGTACACCGGCGCACCTCAGTCGGCTCCTCGTCCCAGTACACAGAAGTGCGACTGCGGTCATAAAGCTGCACATCATAGCGGGCTCCATCTGTACTCACGATCACATTCTCTGGGTCTGGCTGGACTGAGATACCAAAGTATACAAAATATTTTTCCCCTTGTAACATTCAGGGCTGGAATGCTGTTTGATCTTATAGCATGATTGCATTACACTGCCAATATTTAGTTTTATGAGAGATAATACAACTGTTCCAACAACCATTCAACTTTTTAACAGTGAATAGTGTACACTCTGAGCAAATATCATGTTTTTTCTTAAATCATTAAAATATAGCATTAGCCTTGTTCAGACAGGATTTCATTTACATAAGAAGCTGGAATGATTCCATCATTTGCAGGTGCTGCTCTAATTTTATTCCTCTTCATTTCTGGCATGTCTGTTTTTCTTCCTCTTCCCCTTATAAAATTAAAGATTTGATTTCTTGCTCTGTGTTTGTCTGATCTTTTTAGTCACATCTGGATAGACACGTCTGTAGCTTTGCAGGCAATTTCTGCCTCTTACTTTCGAAGAAAACGTTTTTGATTGCTATTACTCAGCATAATTGGTCACTGGGGGCAGCCATTTCAGGAATCACAAAACAACAAATGCTTTTGAGATATCTGTCACAAACTTTCTTGATATTTAATTACAGAACCTTTCCATGAAATTAAATATAAACACATGATTGTTTTATCATAGAGAAATATATGTAAATATGTAAAATATCATTGTCTAAATCCCATGGCTATGCTACTGTTTTTCTAAGGGTTTTTACTGGAATGAAATTAAAACATTTTGTTTATTTTGTCATTTGGATTCATACATTACACAATTAAATGGTTTTTAAAAATTACTCACATAAAAAAAGTAAACAGTAGCTTCTGACTTAGTAAAGCTCACTTATTAGTTGTTCATACATAGATGACGAAAATGTAAAGGGATCATCTGCACGCACACAAATATTGGAACTCAACAATCACTAAGAACACAAAGCCTGTGCTTTATAAAAAAATTTAAATTCACTTTTTTGAAACATCAGTGACTCTGTGTGTGTGTGTGTGTGTGTGTGTGTAATATATATATGATTTTTAATAAATTTGGACTTGGAAAACAAACAAGTCTTGGTTTACGAGGACCGAGTATTATGTATAATGCATGCGCTTCTTGTTTTGACACCGAGTGTCACGTGATCACAACTGAGCCAATGGTTTTTCTCTCTCTTGCACTCCAGAATTGTGGGTAATCGTCTCCCCTGCTGGGTCTTAGTGCACGTTTCTTACTGGTATAATAAACATCAGTGCAAGCGTGTACTGTTTACTATAACACTGTGACCACGCATGTGCACGTAAAACATATTTTATTTTGTGTAACAAAATGTACAGCGCGCATGTACTGTAACACGTGTGTGCGCGCGTGTAAAGCAAAAGAAAGTCTCATTAGAGAGGTTAAAGATCCATTTACTCTCTCTCTCTCTCTGTATCAGCCTGCAGGTTAAGTGCGTGCACGTCATTTGACACCGAGCACTTTCTCTCACACGCACACACACCCTCCCTGCTTCACACACCCCAGTCGCCTTCTCGCACACACACGCATGCATGCACACACTCTCTCTGCTCAACACAGAAACACTGCTCTGTCGTGATTCTTTTCACAGGTAAAATGCAGGTTAATTTGCTTTATTTTTACTTTACAGCAGTGATTCTGTTAGTCTGCCTCAGTCGAGTGTCATTAGAGAGATTTCTTTTTTTCCCCCTTAAAACAGTGTTTTCGTTATGTGTTTGTGTGCGCGTGTGTTGTGAAACGTAAAAAGCGGGGGGAGGGGTGTTTACTGTGTAAGACAAGAAGAGGAAGAGGCTGTGAAGGGCACACATGATGTTTAAAAAAAGTTCATTTAATTTTTGTTATAAAGCACAGGCTATGTGTTCTTAGTGATTGTTTATTGTATCCAGCATTTCTCCAGATCCAAGGCTTTGAGCATATAACTGAAAATATGTGGAAAGGATAAAAATTTACCTGGACCAAGGAAATGAGTGTAAAGTTTTAACTGCTTACCAGAATTAAAAGTCTCCTCCAGTTTTATGGAATCCAGGATACTGAAGGGAAGCCAAACTTTCTTGGACTCCACTTGTTTGCAGTAAAACCAATGAGGCTGAACAGGCTCATAGACATTATACTGAGAGTATTGCATCATGGGGTTGGCTGGAACCATAGGTCCTGCAGGTCCTGCCATGCTGGGTCCTGAAGGTAGGGGAGGAACCTGTGACGGGGGAGGCTACAGAGAGACACAGTAAGATACTGAGAACGTGGGCATAGTTTTCTGGAAAATGAGATCTTAGAGCAGGGGTGGGCAATTATTTTTCCCCAGGGCCCAAATGAGAAGCAGAAAATATTGTAGAGGACCGGATGCTTCGTCTTGTAATGCCGACTCACGTTGTACTCCATAAACACGGCGACCTGCTCTCCACAAACTAAACACACGGGTTTACCCCCGACTTCAGTAAATAAATATTTAGTAGTCCATATTTTCTTGAAATCACAGCCTTCAGCGTCCACCTTTCTTTTTTAGGCAATGGATACCATTACAATGACTTGTTGCTAATCACATGCATTCTGACTTGTTTCAGAGTACCTGTACGTAAATTACGCATGCACACAGTAAACAGGTTCCAAAGTAAAAGCACTGCTGTTTTTGAACGTAGGTTTTATTTTCTTAATTCCAAGCAACCTTTCGCGAGCCAGTCAGAGTCGGGCCGCGCGACGTTTTTGGCCACCGGGCCTTAAAATGCCCGGGTCTGTCTTAGAGAGACAGAAAGGCCTTTATTAAAAGTGTAAACAGAATAACTGAGTAATGTTAAATACTTTAATCAACTCAAAGATTCACTTCTAGAAGTAGATAATGCGCAAAAAATATATACTTAGGGACGATGGTGGCTTAGTGTGTTAAGGCTCGGAGTTACTGATCAGAAGGTTGGCAGTTTAAGCCCTAGCTCACCTAGGCTGCCGCTGTTCGGCCCTTGGGAAAGGTCCTTAACCCTGTCTCCTCCAGGGCTGCCTGAAAAATGGGTGAACCTGTGCTTTGACCCCTGCCTACTAACAAAGCTGGGATATGCGAAGAATAAAGAATTTTACAGTGCAGTAAAGTATATGTGACAAATAAAGCCTGAACCTAACTTAAATTATGACATGTAGGGCTCCCAAAACAGTAATACTGCACTTTTAAATGACAACCTAACACATAACTTGAAATAACAAGGTTACATTGAAATAACGAGGTAACTTGGCCTTAATTTACTGTTTTCATTATTTCTTTGAAAACTCTTAGAAAGGCATTATGTAATGCGAGGGATCGCAATACTAGCATTAATTTGTCAAATCAACCACTCCATTCATGTCATTAAATTAGGATTCATAGCTCATAACAATAAGCATATCAAATGAAGCCAAAAAGAAACAAAAAATATTGTGGCCAATACTAATGATTCAATAGCTTGTAGAGCCACCTTTGGCAGCGATAAGTTATTAAATAGTTAATCAATAATGGTTTCCTTAATCAGTCTCTCATCATTGTGGACGGATTTTGGCCCCTTTTTTTTTTTTTTTTTTTTAAACACATAGGATTGAAAGAGGGAGAGCTAACTTTTGCACATGACTGTAGAATTACAGACCCTGCTCAAGGCCCCAGTAATGGCTTTCTTGTTATAAAATTTAAACTCACAATTTCCTAGTCATTCACAGAGACCTTTAAGGAACACTACATTCATTTTAATTCCCAATTTATTAATCAGATACATTAAGCTTTGAAAAACAAGAAGACATACCTGGATGAATGTTGGGGGCACGGATGGGAACGTTTGAGGTGGTGGGGTCTGAGAGTAGGGATTGACATGCTGTGGTGTCTGATGAGGAAGTTGCTGCTGTAGCTCAGGAGCCATGATATAAGGACTGGCTTTGCTACTTGTCGCTGTGTGACGATATGGATTAAAGGACTGCTGGCTGGCCTGAGGAGGCGGAGTAGCTGTCATGTTAGGAGATGGAGTGCGTGTACTGATGGGGTTCTGGTAACCTGCATTGCTATACTGCTGCGAGTTTACATGAGAAATAGGGGGGGTTGGTGGCAGACTTGCAGCACTGGAGACTAGTGAAGAAGCGGAGGTTGGGCCAACAGAAGAAGCAGGAGGCAGGGGTGGCTTGGGCCCTATTGAAGCAAACGGATCACCGGTGCCCGCAGGTGCCGAAAAATAGCTGAGCGTTGATGGCTGAGGTGCTGTTGTTGAGGTCTGACCAAGAAAGCTGTCTTCTTCACCAACTTCACTTGCATCATCTGTAAAGAAACGGGAAAGACAATATAGCGGTCATGGTTTGATTGTAAATAGACAAAATAGAATTAATAATTAATATGATAAATTGGTAAAATGTCTTTTGGTCAGATCTACAGATAAAATGACATCTAATTATTTTTATATAAACATTTATTCATCTTCAGTAGATGTGTTGACATAGACCTAATATTTCACTAGTAACTGAAATAATAGCCCAATCAGAATAAAAGTGCATGATGTCACCAGATCAATCTGAACATTCTGGTCCTGAACATTATTAGTCATGTAAAAGCTTGATCGGCTTGATCGCTCTTGTTGGAATAAATATATTCTTTCTGCATGTTTGCCCCATACTAGGTGACATGACAAGAATTTTTTTTCTGCAGACTTTAAGGCATCCTGGTCTTTTGTAGAGCAAGGAGCTCTGATTGGATCAGACTTCACATACACTATCCAATCATAGGTGTAACTGAATTCTTGTGACCAATTATAACACAGAAGGTGGGATTTTTCAGAAAAGATAAGAAGACCATAAAACTGAAGAAAAAAATTCTTCTGATTAAAAACTACCAGCAAGTTTATTGGAAGTTGGGAGAAAATCAGAGCCAAGGAGATCAGGCCAGAGCTGATAGATGGCAACGATCAGTAACTCCTTGATATGGTATTTGCACTACTAGGACTTTTATATGAATTTACAGATAAGTTTACATCTACTGTATGATGAATACAATCATTTTACTGCCACACTGCATTTTAAACTCAGCGAATCAAACTCAGATCCTTGTTAATAAATTACTATGGTTCAGGGAGTAAAAAAAAGGAAAAAAATAAAAGGATTTTAAAAAGATTCAATTAGTGTTACTGGCTACAGAATGATTCCGTCCGATCTGTATTTTATTAATTGAACATTAAAAGTGTTTAAACTTAAAAGTGATAAAAGATTACGTTTTAAAAATCGTTACTGCTGAATTCAGTGATGATAAATACCTCTATAAATCGCTGTGGCTAAGCGATTTCGTGACCTGAATATGGCATGAGTTAATAGTAATAGACCAAATAGTCAATAGTAACATGTTTCAGGTGGAATATTTAGGAACTGCGTTTTCATAATAACAAAAAAGTACAACTTACACAGGTCCATCTACACAAGCTGATGATATTTAGCTAGCTAGCCACAAGCTAACTGAATGCAAAGAGGAACCAAATTCAGGCTTTATCCGGTCGGAAATAAATATGTTCTATGTAATAAATCATAACGTCCTGCATTAGCGTTAACAGGTGGCAAGTTAGTCAACTAAAATATGTGCTATGTGCGAGGAAAAACACAGGGAGCCCATCATCATTTAGCTACAGCAGCTAACTACAGCATCACTGTTAATCCCCTAACGCTTTCTGCTCCGTTTCCAGCAGCTTCTCTCACCTCCGGATAAAACCGCTGGATCCGTGGCTTGACTGACAGGAATGAACGGCAGATTAAAATTAAATTCCGGAGCTGTGGAAAAGAGCAAATTCGCACTCGAACTGGGGACATTGGTTTTCCTTTCAGCCATTTTTAATCAAATATTACACGTAGCTTGTTCCCAGTGCCGGATCCAACCAGCAGAGTTCACCAAACGCTTCCGTAATCGTCAGAACGACAAACAACCCTGAGCCTTTAATCGCCAACACCTATATCATCCACACTCAGACACACTAAACCACAATACTGTGTTGGTAAGGCTTGACACATGCGATAGAACTCGACCGGAACAGATCACGCCATCATAATGACGCTGCAGGCCAAAATCATCTATCAAAGAGCATTCAGAAACAACGATCAACTATTTATGACTGCTTTCTACTGAGAAATATGCCTAATATATGTCAGGGAAATTAAATTCAAGGAGACTTGTGATGGTTAGCACTGTCACCTTGCACATCCAGGGTCAGGTTGCCCCAGTTCTCGTGCTTCTCGTGGGTTTCCTCCAGATGCTCCGGTTTCCTCCAACAGTCCAAAGACATGTAGATTAGTATAACTTGTGTTCCCAATATTGTGTGTCAATATGTGTGTGTGTGTGTGAGAGAGAGAGAGAGAGAGAGAGAGAGAGAGAGTGAGCACACCGTGCAATGGATTGGGACTCCGTAGGTTACAGGACACCCACCACCCTGTATACAGGATAAAGTGGTATAGCTGATAAGACTATCTTCAACTGCAATCCTGGAGGCCAGGGATCCAACACAGTTTGGTGATACCTTTTGCCACATATTTGATTCAGTGGGTGTGTTTGGGTGTTGGTGAATTGCAAACTGTGCTGGACACTGGTCTTCCAGGACTCAAGATAAGATCCATGGTATATGTAATAATAATAATCATTATCTTTATCATCATCCATTAATTTTTCATATCATTTGGCATATGTGTGGTTGCAGGGGACCTGGTGTCTTTCCCAAGGGATCTCAGGGAATGGATTCCAGCATACCAAGACATTTTGGACAATGCTATGCTTCCAACGTTGTGCTTTCCAAGTTTGGGGAAGTATAATCCCCAGTGCACAAAGCAAGAACTATCATTTAATGTGCTCTGTGTGGAAAAACTTGACAGGCCCACATAGGCCCACCTTTTGATGGACATAAACTTGACCTCAACCCCATCGAGCACCCTGGCGATGAACCTCCCAGTGCCTCATAAATGCTCTACAAAAAAATCTTGTGGATAGCCTTCCAATGAGAGTGTAAGCTGTTATGGCTGCAAAATGGGGAACCATATTGAAGTACTTCTATTTGGACACAATATCATGGCAGATTTGGGCAAATACTTTTGTCCAGAAAGGGTAAGGAGAGGCCTTAGTCTCTGAGGCGTTCCTACGCACGCGCCATAGGTCATGTGACTTTTTTCTGCGTGACGTCATTTTCCCGCCACGCTGAGTCGCGTGCGGGTCCGAGCGGAAGGTGCTGTGAAACGTGCTTGGAACAGCATTGTTAGCACTTTTTTGTGTTCTATTTAATTTCATTCATATTTCATTCTCCGAAACTCGTGGCTATGCCTTCCGCTGAGGACTGGATCAACAACCCTCTGGGTGTAGTCGATGGGATTTTCGGTAAGAGACAGGAACCAAGTCTTGTTAAAGTATTGCTGTGTCCCGGTGCAGCAGCTATCTTGCTAACCACATTGACACGTTAGTGTTATTGACGTGTGTGATGTAAACCGGTGTGTGTCCAAAGTGTTTCTGTGTAATTATGTGCATTAAGCAGAGTTAGCCTGATTATCTAGCGGCATTGTGTCTCATAGACTAGTAGCGTGCTAGTTAGTAGAGCGCAGTTAAAGGTCCGAAACATGTTTAGCAGATGTTGGTTTTATACACATTTCTTTGTGTTTTTCAGCTCAGTGCAGCTCCAGTCCAGACTGGGAGAAGAAAGTAGTGGAGTTTTTCAAAGAGAAACTGAAAGTAAACGACGCACAGTCCTGGGTAAATGTTACATTAGTGTGTGTGTGTGTGTGTGTGTGTGTGTGTGTGTTTATTACCTGGCTCATTAGATTTGTGCCTTTTTGTGCATTATGTGAAAATAATTAACACACTGATGTTGTTTAGGTTCCCTCTCTGAATGATGTGCCTCTGCACTACCTGAAGCCCAACAGCTTAGTGAAGTTCCGCTGCATGGTCCAGGACATGTTTGATCCTGAATTCTTCATGGGGGTTTATGAAACAGTGGATCCTTCAACAAAAGTGAAAGTAAATCAAATGCATCAATGCATTTTTTTTTTTAAACAGCTCTGTTTTCTCATGTGCTTATGCGGCACTTCCATACTTTCAGTTTGTTGACATATCAGTTTTTTCCATTCAGTTTCGCTATTGAGGTTTCTTACAATCAAGAGTAATTTTTTTCATCTTGGTTAAAAATATTGCGGTCAAGGGTGGTATTTCAACTTTACTTAATGCCCCTGCGTTCATGAGGGTGAATCAAAAATTATCCACACACTGTCTGTCAGATTGATTTTAATTAACTTTTAGAAAAGACGCACACAATTTTCAACATAATCTCCTTGCTTTTCAGTACATTTGTCCATCTGTCAACAAGCTACTGTTGTTACTCAATAAAAAATGTGGCTACTTTCGGGGGACTAAATAGGTGAAAATCTGATAGAGCAAAATCAGGACTATAGGCAGGATGCGTTAACACCTCAAAACGAAGATTTTTCAGAGTGTGGGCAGAAGTATGCCGATGTCCGTTGTCCTGCAATATCGCAACACTCCGTGAATAGCAGTCCTATGCTTTTAATCTGAAGTTTGATGAAAAAGTAGCTGAACTTAAAAAAAAAAAAAAAAAGATTAATCCGAAGGCTCCTGCTCTTCAATAATCATCTCACTGTAATGAGCACTGTTGCTTGTTGAGCCTTTTTTTTCTTGATAATGTTCCAGTACTGGCCCTTGAGAATCCCAGAAAACTGCAAGTATATATTTTTTTTTAGCTGGTTGACTTTTAAATTTTCTTGGTCAGCAATTCGTATACCGTTTACTCTCAGGCTTGTAGTGATGAATTCATATCTCAGCAATAATGATTGTCTTTAAGTAACGTTTGCTTTCCTCAGAGTATCGGTCCAAACTTTGTTTGCGAATATCCAAATGCTTCTATTTATGTTCTTCTGCGTGTTGTTTCTGCACCAGGTACACCCTCAGACCACATAAAACTTCTTTCGTGCAAATCACAAGTGGTACATCCATTTTTGCTCACACCGCAGTTACAAATGACGTGATGTAACACGTTCACACCTGCACAGCACCGACTGGGGACACAGTAGCCTTAAAAGGAGAATACTGATTAGACAGAGCAGCCAACAGATATTTTAATACAACAGTTGTGTGGGTAATTTTCGACCCACCGCAGGGTTGACTGAAATTTGCTTCAAAGCTGATGGAAGATCAGCTTTGATCTTTGATCATGTATGTCTCTGTAAGTTCTTACAAATGATTATTTTTCTCATCAGGATTTGTATCTCTTAAAGATATAAGTTAATGCATTTACTTCCACAACAATACAAATAGTGGAATGTATCTTAATTTTTGAGGTTCTTTGTGTAAAATACAAACAGGAAGCCATTTCATACAGAAGTGTATATACATATATGGTGCAACTCATTTTTTATGTTTGTGTTTATCTTTCAGGTGTTGAGGTGTGGAAAGTACAAGGATGTTACTGACTGTGGGGTGAGCAATCATCTAGGGATTGTTTATTTACAATTTCTGATTAACAAAATGTTATTGGTTTATGATTCTAAATAATTTTTCCTTTAAGAATCGAGCTTATTAAAAATGCAGTCAGATCTTCTTAGTGTTTTTTTAAAATGTTTTTATTTAAAATAAAGGTTAATTGTTCATGTACACATGTCAACTTAATATTGACTTTTGAGAGGTTTTGACAAAAAAAAAAATGAACCACAGTAACAATGAATTAATTATGAACATCCCAGCAGGTTCATTGTACTTTATAACTCCATTATATTTTGCTAAGAGATACTTTCTGTGCATTTCTCTCTATAGTTATTCGATAATTAAAGTAAATCATACATCAAGGAGTTTTTTTTCTTAACGTATATGGTGAACACCTTCCCAACTCAGACTTTTAAATCAAACTTAAATGTGTGTCAACTGTTAGCAGGTGGATTTCAACTCAAGAAATGCTGTCACTTCAGAGAGACAGACGTTTTATTGTGTCCCGATCCCGGGAGAATCTCAGTGGGTGAAGGAAATATCCTTTTGATGGAAAGCTGTCAACTTTCAGACAATTTTTATTTATTGTATTTGACAAGCATAGAAATTTTTAGACTGTCTTCTGGTGTTGGGAAGTCTTTGTCTTTAACTATTCTGAACAGCTATGCTGGTGCCAGTCAAGCTCGAGTAGTACCTTCCACATCCTACACCCCAAACAGGCACAAACGCAGCTATGAAGAGGATGAAGAGATGGACGCACAGTCTCAGCAGAATGAAGAAATTACTGGTAATTTTTTTTACTGCCACATGCAGACTTAATAAAATTATTGAATAAAATGACCTCACAATGTTAGTCATGTTTTTTTTTTTGTTTGTTTGTTTGTTTTCCATTTGTCCAAAACTTTCAGACAAAACTGAAAGTTCCAGAGCTTCTCAAAAAGTTTGCTGACGTTATGTTTCTTCTCACAATAGGACCGCAGAACGTATCTGACTCCCACAGGAATATGGACTCAAAGCGCTTGGAAACCGAAGCGCCTAGTCGGAACACTTCGCCCGCACACTGCTCGTCTACCCTTGATCTTAACTTTCCTCTGCCTGGAGAGACAGGCCCTGCCTGCCTGGTTAAGGTAGAACACTTTGTGCATCTTAATTTAATTCACAAATCATAATGATGACGTTTCAAATCATTTTCTCAGCTCTCCGCGCATAAAATAATGAATTAATCCTAATATGTATGTTTTGCTCCCTTAAAATATGAATTGGTGTCAAAAAGTTTTGTAACACGCCAACAGATGGCATCACAAGGCAGCACGTACAGTCACAGAGAGCACAGAAGTTCATAAGTCATTGTGTCAAAAGACATCGTCCTGTGTATATTCGGAGCTGTGCAACTGGTGCGAATCTGACTGTGTGCATTACCACTTCTGCCATTTCATCATGGATAGGAAGTTAGAACAAAGAGCGAACATGAATTCCTGTGTAAAACTGGGCAAATCTGCCACAGAGACGTCTGCCAAAGAGTTCTTTGAGGTATTTTGAGTGGCACGCACGTTTCAAGAGCGGAAGAACATCACTGGAAGATGACGAGGGATCAGAAAGACCTTCAGTTAGTTCAGCCTTCGAAAATTTTAAAACCATTTGGCAACTTGTTCATGATTATCATAAGAGAGCAATCCACAACACTGCTGCCATTGTCGGCGTGTCGTACAAAACAGTCCAGGGAATCCTCACGTGTGATTTGAACATGCGCCGTGCTGCTGCCAAGTTCGTCCCCAGGCTGGTGACCCGGGAGCAGAAGGAATATCGCGTCGTCCTTCATGTTGAGGATCATTACCGGTGATGAAACTTCGGTGTATGGGTACGACCCTAAGACAAACTGCAGTCTTTAAAGTGAACAAGCCCGTCATCTCCACGACTGAAAAAGGCGAGTTTGACCAAGTGCATGCTCATCGTCCTTTTAGACATTCTGCATCGAGAATTCGTCCACACGGGCAAGACTGTCAATGGCGAAATCTACTGCCAGGTTTCAATGCATCCGAGAGACGACATGCGGCAAAATAAGAGTTTATAAGCAGAGCTAATCTTAAAACGTTTTGATACTCTGTTGTATTAAAAAAATAAAATTATTCCTGTGTGGACACATCAATAGGGTGGCTAGAACAAGCAGAGTGTGTGTTCATGCTATTAGTTTGGGATTCTTGGTTGCCTGGAGAACAAGAAGGTTCAGTAATCAGAAAATCAAACTTTAACAATACTTTTGATGCTTTAAAGTAGTAGTGTCTTTTCCCCTCCATTTTCCATTTGGTAAGTATGGCCATATAACTCATGATGCTGTGGCACATGTCGACGCTGTAACTACTGTATATTGCGTGACACTCATTCCCACCACCTGCTGCTGATTTAGTTGCCAGTAAACAAGTTTTGCTCGGCACATTAATATGCACAGATGATTGATAACCTCTTTTTTTCAGGTTGCCTTATGGTTAAATATCTTGAGAGAAAATATAATAATAATATATTGTTTGTGTGATTTAAGGAAAAGATCTAACAACTTTTAACTAAATGCTTATGGCCAATGATTTGACAATTAAAAGTAAGGTTTCTCAGGACTATATATTTCTTTGATTTTGCTTAAGTTGTATTAATGCACTCACCTTGCTAAAGCGTGCTTACGTCTGCTTCTTTGAAATACAGAACTAAGTGAGCACTGTCTCTTTGTTTAACATTTGCAGGTGTACAACAAGTGGGACAGCTTCAAACTGAACGACATGCTGGAGGTCTTTGGCATTCTCTCAGTCGACCCTGCACTCAGCATGGTAGCTGAAGACAAGTATGCGTTGTGGTTGTTCAAAACTATTTGTTTAGAACTTTTCATTTTGTCATGATTTCAAGAACACCGGTTTTACTTGAAGAGTGATCTGTGTTGCAGGGAGGTCTCATCTTTTCTGGACCCTACAGAAGGCATGGAGACCGTGGAAGAGCAGAGAGCTCACAGTCCTCCTGCATCACTCGTGCCTCGACTACACATGCTGTACGCAGAGTCACTGCAACACAACAACCCGCTACTGCCCTCTGCTGTCTCAGAGGATAAGGGAGCCTGTAAGACTGTTTATCAGATTTCCATTGCTCGGCATTGCTCTGTAACCTCAAGATTTCTAAACTGCTTTCTCTACACCCTCTTTTCCCACAGTTTTAAACAGCCTTATAAGCGAGATGAGTTCAGTCAGAGCCGAGCTGCTTGCTTACCTCACACACGTCTTCCTCGGTGACTCTCTGGCTGCTGAGTACCTCGTTCTTCATCTCATCTCCAGCGTGTGAGTGGATCTTAGCACCACCCAAAGCCTGAGTCTCTTAGGCTTATTTTGAAATGTAGGCTGTACGTCTGTGCAGTATATTATAAACCAGTTCAAGAAAAAGACACAGTTTACTCAGTGTGTAGCAGCAAGAATTGCAGTGTTTGTTTTTTTTTTGACCATTACAAAAAAGGATTGATCCATGTCTGTCAGATTTCACAGAGATAATATATATATATATATATATATATATATATATATATATATATATATATATATACACAAATATATATATATATATATACTATTTATTGATTTTTATTATTATGCTATACTGATTTTACACCACAGTGCTCATGAATTCTCTAATCTGTGCCTAAATCAAACTGTCAGTAACTTTTTTTCTTTTGTCCCCTTTTCGTCGTCTTTTGTTAAAAACATGGGGGTTCGGGCAATTAGACCAGCATCCACCTACAGTATTGATTTCGTTGTAATATGAGAAGCTAGATTTTTGTTGTTCTTGTTAACCTTATGGGAGAAAAGAGGGGAATGGATGGGAATGAACGAGTCACAAGATACGTGATAACAGGAAGTAGCTTGTAACTTTAGATGTTTAATCTGCCTTTTGAGTGGATATGATCCGGAGATCGCAAGTTCGATTCCCGGGTGATCCTTAGCCAGGAACCTAGAGAGCGGTTCGGTCATGCACCCTCAGTCATACAGATTAGCCGATCGTGGCTGTCTGTGAGCTCACACAAGTGGAAGGGATCGGATAGCACTTTCCTCCGGGTGTGCTACGCGGCAGCTTCATGTGCATTGAAGGTAGCATGCTAGCCTCTCTGGTTGGTATCTACCAAAGTTTAATCTTTAAAGCCTTTTATAAACACGATTTGCTGTTCATAAATAAATAATAAAATGGCAAGCGGTGCATGTTCATGAGGTGAGGAATAACACAGATGCTGTTATTGAAAAATAATAAACTTCATCATGGCAAGAGTAATACTCTTCTCATCGGGACACCACACACCACCCCATCTTCTAACAGTACACCCCTTCGCTTTTTAGTCATTACTTAGTCATTGTTTTAGTATGTCGTATCTGTACATTAGTCATTCTGTGAGCAGCAGGCATGTCGTTAACCTGTAACAGTTTATTCTGTCCGTCTTCATGGCCATCTCAGACTGTGTGTTGTGCTGCATGAGTCATGCTGGCTCAAATTGTTATCGTCTAAAGCCCGATTCCTCACACTGTATTCATAATCATCTTGTAGGTATGCCAGACGCGATGTTCTTCCTCTGGGTAAATTTGCCCTCAATGTCAGCGGCTGCCCCCACGCTTCTCCCTACACCGAACAGCTCTACCAAATCATCCAGCAGCTTGTGCCATCTGTGAGTACTACACAATAGGTGTTGGGGACTGATCGCTTTTCTATCATGTCTATATTTATTCTCTTAATGACCGAGTTGTATCCTGTGTGTAGTCATACCGGCTCTGCATGAGTCTCCACAACATGAACACGCAGCGCATGGTGCCACGGAAAGACTACACAGCTAACAGGCTGGTCAGCGGCACGCTGCAGCTGGGCAGAAACACCTCTCTGGTTCTGGATGAGACGCAGCTTGAGCAAGGTCAACTGGACACAACAGGTCAGAGCACATCATTGTCACAGCGCCGTCAGTTCACGCTGTTGTATAGGGCATGTGAAACATTTTTAAAAGACATGATGTTGACAGGGTTGTGTGAAAGTTTGAGTTTCTGGGCTAGCAATCAAAGTGGTTTGATGATAAAGAGGCAAATATTAAATTCCCTTTGTTTTAAACATAAAAACAGACTTCAAGTGGAGTTGTTCAATCTGAAGGTGTAAAAGTTTGTCATTTAAAAATCCAAACACTGCTTATTTCATCTTATTAGATTTACAGGCACATTACACTGCAGCTGATGAAAAAAAGATGAAAAATCAGGCATTCTGACATTACCGTAGCTGTTAATTCCTTTCGCATGACGATGATGATGATTCAGTTCAGTTTATTTGCATAGATTTTTCTTTTGCCTGTGTTGGATTTAATGCCTCTGGTGGCATTTTAAACATCTTAGAAAACGGAGGATGCAAAGCAGAGGCTGAATGTCAACCTAGATAATATTTTTCTAGCATGCTGAGTACACACACACATACACACAGTGCAGAGTGACGGAAGTCGGTCTGCCTGCTTTTGGTTGGGTGTTGACACCGTAGGGCTGTATGGCAAAACAATAGTGGAGTGTTGCATTACATGAGTCACGCCGACTGGCATTTGTCTCTATGCCTCCTGTTTTAAGACTCGCCCACATTTCCTCCCAAACTGACTTTTTATGTATTATTAGAAATTGCACATGCATGTTGACGGATTGGCTAAATATATTTATCTTGGTAAAAAAAAAAAAAAAGCTGGCACAAGCAGAAGTCATACATGTGTGGAGCAGCTCTCGTTTGCTCACATCTGTATCATGAATTTTAATGAGTAGCTCACACGCTGTCACTCGAGTGTGTGTGTGTCTGCTATATCAAGCCGTATGCATCTCTATGGTCTAGGCGTGCGGAACATCACAGCGTTGGGAAACCTGATCTCCTGGCAGAAGGTTGATTACGACTTCAACTACCACCAGATGGAATTCCTTTGCAATATTAACGTGCTCATCATGTCCGAGGGCCGATCGCTGCTCCCGGTAAGAACACCAGGGTGTACATCTTTGCCTTGTTTTTGCACAGTCAGACTCTTTCAGACACTAGAGGGCCAGCAGGGAGGAGAGTGCCCTTAGTTCATCGCTAGGAAGATGTGGGTGGGGGTGCGCTCTCAGAAGGCTGACGTGCGCATATGGCTGAATGTTTCCACAGGCAGCTGTAGAGACAGGCCGATATTTCTGTTCCGATCCACAGAGACCTCGTCAGCTCTCTGGCTGGGGTCTCGACGCTGCATCACGCTGACGCTAAACACCGTGTGGAATGTGCTGTGCTATTCCTGTGTGACTACTCATGAGGTTACCATGGCTGCAGCTGCACTACAAGGACGGGAAGGGGGCCAGGACAGGCTATTCAGCTAAAGTCTTGACAAAGAGCTGCTTAATATTAGAGTTTAAAATAGCCGGTATTATTAAAGCAGTTCAGACTCCAGGGTTGTTGTATCGTTTAATTCTCTCACAACCTCTGTAAAGGAATTGTAATTATATATAAAACGTGCAAGAAGGTTTGCATAAACTGATAATCACAATTAGTCTCTTCAATATGAAATTGGTATTACAATTATTTTTGAACTTGCACTCACTGGCTACTCTATCATATCAGATTTATGTAATTACCCAATTCAGCCACCCGTGTGGCAGCAGTGCATAAAAATAATCAGATACAGATTCAGAGCTTCAGTTAATTTTCACATCGAATGGGGGAGAATGTGATACTGATGGCTCTGACCATGCAGTGGCTGTTAGTGTCAGACAGGCTGATTGGAGAATGTCAGAAACAAGTTGAGATTTTCCCACACAACCATCTCTGTAGTTTACGTTTCTTACAGTCTAAATTGAGGATTTTAATGCATTTATTGAATGACAAATTAATGTTCTGAAATACATTAAAAATTGTACTTGCCTTGTCCATATTTGGCACTTTTGTTAAACACTGAAGGGGTATAATAATAATAATCTTTTTTTTTTTAAATCATATTTAACATATTTAATTGACTTCATTGACTAACATCTTTTCTCAACCTGCTGAAATTAATTTCTGGTCCATGCTACTGCCAGGACAACACATGACATGCTTTCAAATTGCACAGCACACAGGCATTGATTTTAACTGGCTACAGGTCTGCTGTGAATTCTGGGAATGGTGTGAAAATTTTGAGCTGTGTGCTAAAAACCACTTCAGTATTTTTTGTTTTTTAATACATCCACCCCCCCCCCCCCTCCCCCCCCCCTCCCCCGGACTGCAGGCCATGCGTCTGACACTTTTGTGTAATAACGTTGTCTTCTCTTTAGTTAATCTTTTTTTACTTAACATGCTTTAAGGCAGTTGTGTGTTTACTTTGAAACTTCATGTTATTTATCTCTGGTAATGCAGGCTGATTTTATGTAGTAGTCAAAGTGCTCGTGACCAACAGTGAAAGGAAAGATTTCAATACATGTTCTGAGCAGCAAAGCTGTATCACCAGGATATTTGTATCCTAATTTTTGAGATAACAAAATTCTCACGCCTACTCGTGTACACTGTGAACCTGCCCACTCAAACCAGCCATCTGGCACCGACAGTCGTGCCACGGTCAAAGTAACTTAGATCACATTTATCCCCCTGTTCGGCTGCCTGATGCGAGCATTAACTGTATATGATTGGCTGAACGGATGATTAAGCAAAGGGACAGGTTTGATGAGTGTAATTCAACAAAATAATTGTCTGTATGGTATCCTTTTATTTAATTGTGTAACTTCTTA
This sequence comes from Clarias fuscus, assembly GCA_030347435.1. Lineage (NCBI taxonomy): Eukaryota > Metazoa > Chordata > Actinopteri > Siluriformes > Clariidae > Clarias > Clarias fuscus. The sequence continues at coordinate 16,535,638 of CM059211.1, read as the reverse complement.
AACAATACTTTGTCAAAAAACATTCAAATTAAATAACCGAATGAACGATGATGTAAAGAGAAAGTTTATTGCATTGGTGTTAATAGTTAGCTAATTAGCCACGTTAGGATGATTTAATTATTAATTTTTTCCATATTTAATTGATCCATTAACTGATTTTTTTTTTTTTTTTTTTTGTAATTCACACAAACAGACTAAATAATTTGTGAAGGAACTTCACCATGAATTATTACTTGTTTTTCAGTGTGATTGTCAGGTACACCTGCATCCCACCGTGAACCCCCCCAACCTGGAGGAGTATCTGAAGACTGTACAACATGCACAACTTTCATCACAGCTCAACAAATACCGTGTGTACCTCACCACAGCTCGCTCACTGGATTACAGCATCTCTGACCAAATGACCAAGGTCTGCTGCCCCCCCCCCCCTCCTCCTTGCCTTTGTGTATATTACTCTTGTTCTAAAATGAAACTTTCAGTTTATCAGTAGGCCAGAATGTGATTACGTATAATATATGATAGGATGTTCATATGTTCATTGTTGATTCCAACAGTAGGATAAGTTCACCATCTGTTCCTTTATTTCCCTTGATGTTAGGCGGTAGAGGAAGACTTTGTTGACATGCGTAAGGACGACCCTCAAAGCATTTCTGCCGAGGACCTGCACAGGATGCTGGTAGTCGCAAGGTAGGGTAGGACAGTTTTATCAGATTAGTGTTTCTGTTAACTCGACGATACTGACTTTTATTCATTTGTAAAATAAATGTACAAATAATACTAATTGTATTACTAATTGCCCCCCAGATTGCTGTCTTTAAGCTGTGGGCAGACAACTCTTTCCAGAGAAGGCTGGATGAAAGCCAAGCAGCTTGAAATCCTGCGGATGAGCCGGACACAACAGCATAAATGTGTAAATGGCAACGAGCCATAAGCTTAATGTCCACGAGCTTCAAATTAACGGCATTGAGGATAATAGTTCATCTGTTAAGTAATATAGTGATCTCTTTTTGTAAAGTACCAAGATTTTTTTTTCCTTTTTTTTTTTTTTTACTCAACCCTTTTTAAAAGGCGTGAGGAAGTAAAATAAATAAATGGGTATTTTTGAATATATTTTTTTGATAATTCTTGAAACTTTTTGCAGGAAAGCATTTATATTGACTGATTAATGTAAAAAAAAAAAAAAAAAAAAAAAACCTGGAAGAGAAAATGTCCTTGCAGGGAACACTTTTAACATTCTAGCTTAGAAAATTTAAATAAAGGTGATCTCTTCTCAAAAAAATGTTTTTATTTCTCATATCTGAATGTTGTGCGTTTCAAAACCTGTACTACTGGAAATGTGTCCCGGATCCTCTGTCATTTGTAAAGAATGACTTTCCCAACCATTTCATCTGTATCCACACACTGCTGTGTTTTTTTGTTTTTTTTTTCCTTCGTCTACCCACAATTCATGTGCGTTATAAGGTTAGAACAGTAATCTTCATGTGAGGACAATGTCTGAAATGTACTACAAATCAGGCTTAAGTATTTACACACACACTTTTTTTTTTTACTTTATTGAGTAAAGACCTCGTCATTCTTGAACTGAATCTGAAACTTTCGGAGAAGTAAAAGCATGTCGTATTCTCCTCTACTAACACCTCACGTGTATGCTAAAAGGAGCTCATGGATTTTCTTAACATTAAAATGTTTCAATATCATTATCTAAAACGTAGATCAGACGACAACAGCTTGTTTTTAATGATTTACTTAAAAAGCCTCCCAAATAATATGTTAAAATACAGCAGTTTTACACAATTGTTATCAAATACAGGGGGGTTAAGAGTGAATAAGCATTAGGAATAAATGGGTCATATACAATGCAATAAAATTCTGGGAACAGAATGGAAGTGTCTTCTACACAGAAGATGCACACACACACACACACACACAATGAAAGGTGTTTAAATGATTTGTAACACTTGAGGCAAACAAAAAAAAAGGAATTCACTTATGCGTGTCAGTTTTATGACTAAGCGGAGATGGTAATTTGTTTTTTTTCCCAAAGCACTTTGTGTGAAGTTATGGTCCACTCAGATAATTCTATGTATGAATTTTATGCATAGAATACACTAAATAAATGAAAACAGGAATGTTTACTTGTCTGGCCCTTAATTAGGTTTAGGTTTATGTACCACTGCCTTGTACTAATATTCTAAATTATTAAAATTAGGACAAAATCCCAGTCCAGTGCATGCCATCTTAAATTCTTTACAAACAACCTATAAGCAAAACCCATTTCCCAACATACATCAAATCAATCAAACAACCAGCATATTAATATTCAGACATTCCGCAGGTATCAGAATGATGCTACAGGTATTGTTGAAATGTCAGTTATATAGCTTGATGTTGATATCTAATTACATCTTTGCATCTGATTACAGTTGTTAAAATAGCATATGGATCAGGAACATACAACCATGAAGCATTAAACAAAACCAAGTTCTAAGACATTATCCATGAAACACTCATCAATCCTTCCTCAGGCTTGAGATGACCATATGTTTTTGTGATATGAAACATGAGGTATAAATCTTTCACTCAAGTCGAGAAACTGGTTTTGGTGAATCCCAACTAAAGAGACAAATGCTTCACCCTTGATGACCAGAGGAGTGGCTACTGAGACACAAAAAAAGAGGCTTGGGAGTGTTTGGGCGCAGGCACAATCTCTTGATTAGGCCACCCATGTTTGCAATTATGCTTGGTCCAAAATGGTGACGAGGGTCTTTTGCAGAGGCATTGCCAGTCTGTAAGGAACTAGACATATGGAAGAAAAACCTTCTGTGGTATTTCATGTTTGATCTTGAGTTTGAGGTTTGAGTTCATCCTACATGATGTCCATACTGTATTTAGAGAGCATTATTGGGTTATCCACATATTTATGTCTGAGTTTAACAGAAACTCGACCATGTAACTCATTATACTGTCTGATCCTCAAGATGGTGGTTTATAAAAATACCACTTACAAACCATTTACTTCAGTGAACCACACATCAAGCATGCTATAATTATCAGCTCTTATTATAAATCACAAAGTAGTCGAAGTGAGCCTTTAAGGCACAAGAAGTAAGTGTTTGTAATTCTGACACCTAATATTCTATTATGCATACTGCTTAAAGAAGCATGCTGGCATATAATGCATGTTATTCTGTATTTATGTATTGGTCTGTACAAATAGTAAACAAACATGAGGCATCATCACCGAAAAGTATCCAGCATAAAGATACTTTGAGTACCACCATTAGAGCAGTAGAGCTCAATCATTCTAGTTATGGAACAGGATTTTTCTTTCTTTTCTGATAGATATTTAGTTCAGCTTAATATTACTAGCTTAAAAATTTTAAATCGAGTTCAAACCGTCTTAGTCCAAATGATAGCGATACATCTGAAACTACTGCAATATCCACCACAAAGGAATGTATAGAAATCCTCATTTCCCTCTTTATTCCAAAAGAAAAAAGGAAACTAGAGTGTAACATTGCTACACATAGTTACCCTTTTACCTAGCTCTATGCCAGTGATATTTTTGGTCCTTAAAATTTAAAAAAATTAAAACGAAAAATAATAAATCTATAAACCCCTTTAGGTCAGATTTATTTTATGCATGTAATCCAACTATTCAGGTCATATGTTCATTATTTAATTGCATACAAAAATATCTTGACATTATAATGGGTTTAAACTCATACACTTCAAGTCAGTTGTAAAATACACCAATAAGCCATAACATTAACACCACCGCCAGATAAAATGAGCAACATTGATTATCTATTTTCTACCAGTAAACTGGCAACAGGTTCATGGGCATACATCTATGCCCACAAGGAGCAAAGGAAAACCAGTGCACCAACAACTGCTGGAAAAGTAAATGCTGACCATGACAGAAAGTTATCAGAACACCCAGCACATAACAGCCTGCCACACACAAGGCTTAGCAGGCAAAGAGACAAATTTTTTAAAATTCACCAGGTCTCAATCCAATTCAGCATCCATGTGAAACGCCGGATAACAAGTTGTATCCATGGAGCCCCCACAAGCAACCCAGAGCACCCAAAGGATCCACCACTCAGGTCCTGGTGAAAGACACCACCACAAACCCCCAGATGTCTTGTGGAGCCCTACCTCAAGAGGGCAGAGCCACCCGGGTGGCACAAGGGGAACCCAAAATTTAGTTGGTTTTAATGTTAATGGTTTTAAAGTTATGGCTGATCTGTGTATTTTAATAAGTGTAAGAAATTTCATTTCATGTAACTAAACTTAAAACTCTTGGAATTTAATATATCTTCTTATAAATAAAAAATGCGTATACTTTAATTTATTGGTTCTGATAAATGTGGGAAGAACTATTACTATTTGTTTCACCGCTCATTTCTCTAAAGCTTTATAGTCACCCTCAGAAGCGGCGGACTTGGTACTGAAACGCTTTCTTTTAACTGAATCCCCATTAAAAGGGAAGTTGATGTGTTAAGAAGAAATAGATACTACAATTATGTTTTTGGTTGTTTCTGTTTTTTGTTGGAATGTAACCTTACATTTAAATAATTCATATCGCTAGCTGCATAATTAACCAAAAAAGAAATCCCAGAAAACACAGCAGAACGTGTGGCGAATTTGAGGAATCACCTCACATCGGTCTGATCGCCTGCTTTAAAATTAATCAAGGCATACTAATGGTCATACCTCAAGCCTGAGCATGAACATATAAATGGGCAAAAATAAAAATTATTACAGTCAAGATGCAGCAAAAGAACCTGAATAAAAAATGACATTAAATATAAAGTTATATTTGTTGAAAAAGACCTGCACCGAATAATATGATAAGACTCGTTGATATAAATAGAAGAGTGCAAAAAGCATTTTACAGTGTTACAGTGTTTTTATGTTTGGCCTGGGTCCTTTACATCTGACCTGCATCAAATAATAGCATAAAGCAGTTAAGGTACTGTATGTAATCATATATACATAAAATTATCACTTATTTATCTTTACATACAGACAACTATGAAGTTAATATTTATGTATACTTATTTTGAATATCAAAATATATTTGTCAAGCAAATACTTGATGCAGGTTCGCTTTGCAAATAAACCCTTCTGAAAGACATTTTACAAGTATAATTTAAGACACAGACCACTTTACCATTAACCTACGTCATTTCTGCGGGGACAAGCTAAGCAGGTCACTTGCATATTCTAAAAAATAATATTGATTATTTTCCCCACAATATTAAAGATACAATAAGTATTTCGCTTATTAGTCTTGTTACCAAGTTGTAGGTTTGTTGTTGTTTTTTTTTAGCAGCACAAGGAATAAAAACATCATTACAGGTATTTAGCACAATATACAATAAAATCCCAAGCTACTTATTGTACCTTTATGCAAACTCTTTCAAATTCAAGAGCTAATTAAAAGAAGAGAGCAAGAGAAATGTTAGTAAGGACTTCAAAGTGCCGCAAATAACCATCTAAAGTTGAAACTTCACCACAGTCAATCAGTTTTATCTAAATATATGTTTTTTTCTAAATATATTCAGTGGAAGGCTCTACTTCTGAAGACTGCGAACCATAAATAATAATGTAGATTTCTAGTCCTACATTTCTACTGATGTAACACCACAAGTATTTCTTTAACTACATGGAGCTTTGTTTGCTTTCCTCTTTTTCAACCATCTAATACTGAGCTGTCTATCCAACAGATATTAGAGCCTGACTTGTTTTTTGGGGATTTTTTTTTTTTTAATTACACAATTCGGCTATAGCTACAACACTCAACAGATGCAAAGAAGAGTACTGCACAGCGAAAAAACTTGCTTGCTCCAATCTAGCTAAGTTTTCTCAACATGCAAAACCAGCAATGTATGAATGTTAAGGATTTCATCGAAATAAGAGCACAGTCAGGTTCATCTTAGGTGTACTATATATACACTACACAACACTGGCTGTAAACATCAGTTACAGTAACTGGAGCAGAAATATGGAGTAATTGACTGTACACTTTTTTTTTGTGCAAACGTATGCTACTGCTACTGTGCTAGAAGTCACATTCTACACTAAAAATGCATCTGTATGAGGCCAAACAAGCATATTATATCTGAATGATCCTAGTCTGGCACTGTGTAAACATAGCTCGTAATTCATTCTGCTGCGTTTCATTGACGGCTTCAGGCTCTGGACTTTTCTGAACTTTTGCCACAGCAAAGTTGATACCTTGAGTGAGTCCGGCCTGGGTCATGCTTGCCACCTGCACCACAGAGCTCTTAATCTTAGCAAAGGGGGACACCACACGACTCCCATTACTGTCTGCTGGAGAAGGTCCTAGACTCCCTTCCAAGATGGAGCCAATGCTCTTTTGTGAGCTACATGATGCGGCAGAACCCGGAGGCTGGACTGTGAGGAGTTTTCCTGCTGAGACTGAAGGCTCCACATCGAGCTGAGATGGACGAGGGAGTTGCTGCTGCTGGGAGTCTGAGGTTTCTGGCTTTGAGACCGAACCTGGAGGAGCTTTGAGACCCTCCGGTGCTTGTGGGTTTGTTGGCAGCACCGGGCGTTCTTCAAACACTTCTACTGGTTTGGTCTGGGCATCGTGAACAAACTGGTGACAGTAAGCATCAATTGGTGTCCCAAAGTCAATTAAGATGGCCTCCTCTGCTTCTGAGGCTGCGTCAGGGGACTGAGAGTTTGGTTCAACTGATAAGCTGTTCCCCACTGTGTTCTCACAACTGGTGACACGAATAATAGAGGGCACAGCAAGTTCAACACTTCCGATAGACTGGGACCGGCTAGCAAGCCGAGGTGCAGATGCTACAATCCCACAACTGGGGAGCACATAGTCAACGTTCTCCATGGAACCTGAGCATGGCTGCTCATCCGAATGATAAGAGTCAGAGTCATCAGAGATCTCTAGATCTGAACGCTCCTTACAAAGGTCCTTCATTGCTCCAGGGCCTGGATTTCCATCAGATGTCTCCAAACTGCTGTCTGATTTCCAAAGGTTCACCTTCATGTTGGGCTTTAGAAAGTTCACCTTCATCTCAAGTCTACCAAGTGGCTTAAAGTTTCCAATGTTTACGTTAGTTTTTGTCTGTTTTACTTTCTGATTTAAGGATGAGAATTTGTTTAAGAAAAAACTTTTGCCCTGAGCTAAGCCTGAGCCAAGTACTGGCTCACTGGCTTTTCCCTGTATACCCATAATGTCTTCATGAGGTTTGCTGTGTTTCCTTGAAAGAAAGAAAAAAAGTCAAACAAATAAGTCTCTTTACTTTTGTCTTGAAGGATGCTGTTAGATCTGGAGTTACCACAGAAATATTGTTTACCTTTCCAATTTCTTCTCTATCACTTGCATGTCAAGTCCCATCGCTTGCTTAGTTAGGCGAAGCATCTCTGCTATGCATTGAAGGGTGTCTGAAATGTAAACCAAATACATCGGAAATCTAAATAATTACTGCAAACGCATTCATAGCACATCTACACATTTATAATAATCAACATTACTAGCAAATAAATTAATTATAAAAAGACAAAATTGTTTCATGGTTCAGTCTTGTACCTTTTCCATCATCTTCTGGGTTCCGTGTGACTGCCCTCAGGGTGTGGAAATAGCCACTAACCTCCCCATTTTTATAATGCAGACGCATGCAGGAGTATTTGGGTTTGCCAAAGAGAGTAGGCTCTGGGCCTGATAGACACATATCATAACATCAGATAATGGACCAATTATAAATAAATTAGCCAGTCAGCAAGGCTTATGCGACTGTACACATAGAACCAATATATTTCCTTACCTATTTCAATCTTTTCCAAGCCTTCTAAACCAAGACGCTGGTACTGGTTAACTTTATCTGCCTCCTCATCATAGCTGAAGTGAAAAAAAAGAGAGATGAGACCTGTGGCCAAAACTCATGGCTAGATATCAAGCTCTAGGGAAAATGCAGGCACTTACTAAGCAACATAATAAGCACAGTTGGACAGGAGTAATAAAACGTCCACGTCTTTGTGTGTTGCATCAATAAGACTATTGAGAAACAGCAAAAAGACAGTCAAGTAAAATTGTCAGAACTTCCCTTCACAAAACTGAAGCTCAATACAAATAATGCATGAAAATAGAAATCATTCATTTGCATATTCATAACTTGCCATGTAACGAGAAAGAACCCATTTATAGGACCACATTTTGACCTGAGATATATTTTAAAGAAATATATTCACAGGTAAAATCAGAGTCTAATGTCATAATATGGATTAAGAACAGAACAAGAACAGAAGTGTCAACCAACCCGACCAATATTTGTTAGACTTACAAAGTCATTTAGACATCATCATTAGGACCTAAAGATGCAAGGATTTAAGAAATTTAACTCCGTCACCCAAGGCAGTTAAAATACAGGAAACACATGAGTACAAATACCTTTGTGCCAATGCCAATAGACTGAAAGAAATACACAAAAGTGCATTCATATTTATATTCAGTAGATATTTAAATTCTGATCCGTTTTGTTGCAAATAATGATAAATTCAACATAGATGCGTTAAACATAACTCTGAATAAACACAAATTGTGAATTGTAACCTTATCTTAGGAGAGAAAATAAAATGCAGCCTCTGTGATTCAACACCCTGCTTTCTTACATTGCTGTTGTCCAGTCTGCTTAATACTGTGGTAAATAAGAATGCTTGATTTACCTGGGGTCGCAGTCAATGAGAGCCCAGCCTCCATGGAACTTTTCATCATCTGGCAGCAGTAGCTGCATGTAGGTCTGGAGGAGGAGGCTGACCTGTTCCTGTGCTCCTCTCTGGCTCTCTTTCTCTTCATGTTCCTTCTCTTTGCTGAAGATAGAATACAGGTCCTCAGTAACAGGGAGTCCCATCATGAGGTCTACGGAGAAATAATGAAGTAGAAATGTCCAAATCAGGGCCAGATGTAAAAACTCACATCAACCAGTGAAACTAAGCCTATTTGGATCCTCACCGATGACAGCCTGTCTGTATGCATCACGGAATCGGTTTAAATAGTATCGATTGGCTGAGTTCACGCCGTCTTTCATCACTCCGGCCAGTTTCCTTTCTCCCGTGCGTGTGAAATCACCCTACACAACAGTGTTTAAACACGGAAAGACTTTCCACAGTTAATCTGCTAATGGTTAGACATGAAAAATAACTCCTTAATTCCTTAATGCCAATCAACTGTTAAAATTGCAAATAGGCAAATGGAAAAATTTGCTAAATTCATAACTAAAGCACCACTGAGTTGTAAGCCAAGCTTTCCATTAAAAAGAAATTCATCAGGGCTTAAATTTCATCAGGTGTACAAACAGGTCTCTTAGCAGACAAGATGGCTTTAATGTCAGGTGTTTAAATGGATGCTTCCACGTTGTTTTAATTCTAAATGTTACCACAAAATATTCAAATAGTATACATGTTTTACAGGGTGGGCCAAAAGTTGGATTACAGTTACTTCATTATCTGCTTCACCTTCACAATCACGTTTTAGATATAAAAATTATTATTATCAAAAAGGTGGACTCTTCGAGCACTTAAATGTTGGCACTTAGATTAAATGTTCAATGTAAAATGTCTAATATGGAATTATAATATATGTAAATAAAAGTCTAAATTTCTAATAAAGGAAAAATGTTTAAGTGTTAACACTAACCCTACTTTTGGTCCACCCGTAGAGACACACACATGTGTGTGTATATATATATATATATATATACACACACACACACACATACATACATACAGGGTGGGCCATTTATATGGATACACCTTAATAAAATGGGAATGGTTGGTGATATTAACGCCCTGTTTGTGGCACATTAGTATATGTGAGGGGGCAAACTTTTCAAGATGGGTGGTGACCATGGTGGCCATTTTAAAGTCGGCCATCTTGGATCCAACTTTTGTTTTTTCAATAAGAAGAGGGTCATGTGACACATCAAACTTATTGGGAATTTCACAATTTGTGAAATTCATGCTTGGTTTTAACGTAACTTTATTCTTTCATGAGTTATTTACAAGTTTCTGACCACTTATAAAATGTGTTCAATGTGCTGCCCATTTTGATGGATTGTCAATGCAACCCTCTTCTCCCACTCTTCACACACTGATAGCAACACAGCAGGAGAAATGCCAGCACAAGCTTCCAGTATCCGTAGTTTCAGGTGCTGCACATCTCGTATCTTCACACCATAGACAATTGCCTTCAGATGACCCCAAAGATAAAAGTCTAAGGGGGTCAGATCGGGAGACCTTGGGGGCCATTCAACTGGCCCACGACGACCAATCCACTTTTCAGGAAACTGTTCATCTAGGAATGCTCGGACCTGACACCCATAATGTGGTGGTGCACCATCTTGCTGGAAAAACTCCAAAACTTTCAAATATCCAGTGGCCTTGAGGTTTCCATTGATGAAGAATGGCCCCACTATCTTTGTACCCCATATACCACACCATACCATCACTTTTTTTGTTCCAACAGTCTTGGAGGGATCTATCCAATGTGGGTTAGTGTCAGACCAATAGCGGTAGTTTTGTTTGTTAACTTCACCATTCACATAAAAGTTTGCTTCATCACTGAACAAAATCTTCTGCGTGAACTGAGGGTCCTGTTCCAATTTTTGTTTTGCCCATTCTGCAAATTGTGTGCGCCGATCTGGGTCATCCTCGTTGAGATGCTGCAGTAGCTGGAGTTTGTAAGTAAAACTCCATTTGTGAGTAGCTAATATCCGCCGAAAGGATGTTCGACTAATGCCACTCTCCAGTGACATGCGGCGATTGCTACGCTGTGGACTCTTGCTGAATGAAGCTAGGACAGCCACTGATGTTTGTTCATTAGTGACAGTTTTCATGCGTCCACATTTTGGCAAATCCAACAGTGAACCAGTTTCACGAAACTTAGCAAGCAGTTTGCTAACTGTAGCATGGGAGATGGATGGTCTCGTAGGGTGTCTTGCATTGAAATCTGCTGCAATGACCCGGTTACTGCGTTAACTAGATATCAACACAATTTTGATACGCTCATCACGTGTTAACCTCTTCGACATGTCAATGGCTGTGAACAAAGAGAAACTTGTAAATAACTCATGAAAGAATAAAGTTACGTTAAAACCAAGCACACCATTGTTTTTCTTGTGAAATTCCCAATAAGTTTGATGTGTCACATGACCCTCTTCCTATTGAAAAAAACAAAAGTTGGATCCAAGATGGCCGACTTCAAAATGGCCACCATGGTCACCACCCATCTTGAAAAGTTTGCCCCCTCACATATACTAATGTGCCACAAACAGGACGTTAATATCACCAACCATTCCCATTTTATTAAGGTGTATCCATATAAATGGCCCACCCTGTGTGTATATATGTATATATATATATATATATATATATATATATATATATATATATATATATATATACACACACACACACATACTTGTAGGTCTATACTATATTTAAAAATATTTTCACATATTGCATTGGAGCAGATAAACAGAAACAGACAGTTCACATATACTTGATGAATCACATCCAGTCATCCCTGTAAGTTACCTTTAAAGCAGCTGTGCCAGCATACTGCCGGCTGATCGTGTCTCCATTGTTGGCCCACATCACCTGGTAGATCCTGTAACATTTGTGGGGCAGCGGCTGTTCTGGGGGCATCACCCCCAGTTTCTTCAACTAGAACGGGAACAAAATACTCTTAACTTCCCAACATGCAAGGAGCAGCATGGTTCAGGAGAATCACTGATACAACAGTGAAGGATAAGTAAGCCAGTCAGTGTACGAGTAGATGGAGTTCATGCAACTGTAACAGAATGGTAGTTTTTGCACACCTGCTTTTCCATGACCACACGTGCAATGGCGGCTTGAACTACATTAGTCCTGTCTAGACAGTCCATGCAGTTAACACGGAAAATGCCCTCTTGTGTACAGATGACTCCAGCTTGGTCCACCCTATAGGAAAAATATAATCAGCACTCAAGTTTGTTTGAAGACAGATATATTGCTTTATACACACTTGATTCTGCAAGTTTATCCCTTTCTGTATGAAATAGCTAGCCAAGATGTAAACAACAATGGTACTTGATTTGTGACAAGAAATAGCAGTCAAGGTATGAAACATCCACACAAACAATACCAAATCAAAAACAGAAGGGAACTTAGTTGAACACAAATATACAGTATAGTAGCATATACCCCAAGGAAAAGAGGTCATCAATATGACAAATTGTAATGTTAACATCACACACACACACACACACAAAGTATATCATGGAATACAGATGTTTACATAGACAACTAAGGGGGGGGGGGGGGGGGGGGTAAAATACCTATTTTAATTTAATACACACTTTAAAATGTTAAAAGGGAATACTGACCAGCCCCATCGCATATCTGTGATGATGTCAGAGATGGCATCAGTGAGCGTCTGGACATTCTCAAACTTCATCCCTCGACTGAAAAAAAGGAGAGACTTTACTATTTCCTGATTCTAGCACTGTTACAGAAACTCCCACTCACAAGCATTCAAATAATGTAGCATCAAATCATGGATCACATATTCCTCATTATGATTTTGTGAAATATCTACAGACTGACATGTAACAATATAGAAACATAACATATAAACAATATATGACGTCAGCATGTATTCTCACCAGTGCTCATGGAAGTCGAACGAGATGTACGTTAGGTTGGGATTGTTGAAGAGCAGCACCTGTTTAAGGTACGCATCACCAATCAACTTCTCACGCCCATTTTGGTCCACCAGATTGATTATGACCTGGTGAAAAACATACATTTTGTACATCACTGGATGATCATAACATACAATATATTCACAAGTTCATAGTGGAATCACAGTGTTTAAGATTAGGCATTGTCTTTTCTTTACAGTTCTAATTTTACATCAGTTGAATTCTTTCTCTCATTTAAAGCTGCTAATGGCTTCCATGAAGTTGCTTTAATGAACCATGATTATCCCTTCTCCTTCTTGTGATGCTGTTATCCATAAGCAGACCTTACCTGTTTCTGATAAATTTTAAGTTGCTCCTCAAAGTGCAAAGAAAAATAGGGAGTGGTTTCTTTCTCTCCTGTAGGTCAGTTGACAAAACAAACAAAGAAATGTTTCTCAGATGAGGTGTTTATTGTAACAGGGTAATATCTTAAGTCAACAATTATCAAACAAAAATAATGGCTTTCCACCTACATAAAGAGTTCCACATTTTATTATCCTGTCATTTATTCAGATTTCTCACTAAGTCTAATTGTTTCACAGTAGGCCTTATGACTGAACATCTGTACCATACCTTTTTCAAGACGTGGCCTGGGATTGTATCGGTACCCAACTTGGCTCCAAAACACAGGCACAGAGCCACGTGTCTGCACGAATGATAGTGTGTGATTATGCACATGGATTAGCTGCTCTGTCTCCACATAGTTCGCCACGTGTCCATCAGTGTCCACTCCCCTTCGTTTGTAGCGCATGCCTTTGACAAATAAAGCTCAAGTTACATACTATCACCTTACAGTTCTTACAGATACAGTGTCAAGAGCACCAGACCTGAGCCAGAAGCTTCAAATCACATTTAAATGTCACACTTTAAATCTTTAAATGTGTTTTACCAGCACGGTGACGGCTGCGTCTGGAGATGAGAGCCACAGTAAAGTGTGGGTGAATGTCATCTACACAGGTGTGCTGCTCCTGAAGTGGTGTCTCTGGGCTGCTTTTTTCCTCATCTGGGCTCTCGTTGTAGTTCACCACCAGCTCCTCCACTTGCACAAAGCCTTGGATTATGGGTATCACCCAAAAGTCCACTTCAGGAACCTGCAATATGGTGCAATGAGCAAAGTTTGGCTTTTAGTTTTTGTTAGCTTGCAACAGTGTAGAGGCAAGTGTGCATTTAAGTTTGTTATTTTGCACCTGTAGCTCAATTAGGTCTTGTATCATGTGTTTATTCCAGAAGAATCTGTCATCAACCTGTAGAGTACAGAATAATGTCAGAATTAAATGAGAAATTTGAAATTTCAACGCCATCTACAACAACTGCAATTAAAATATTAATAATCCTTCTCCAACTCAAAATCCAATCCCCGCTGATAGAAGTATGCAACCTCATGAGTTGTCTTATAAAGGGAAGGGACAGAGTCAAAGGCCAAATAAAATATGGTCTGCTAATCTCAGGAGCACAATGCATAAAATCATGCAAATAGGGGTCAGAAGCTAGACTTAATGACTTAATCAAACATTAGATGGGTAAAAATCTTTCCAACTTTAACCATACTATGGATGTCAACCGCTAATATTTCTATTATATATATAAACGCTAACTACTTTCTACTGAGATTTTTACACATTTTACACACAAAATGGCAGAAAGAAGAAATATTTTCCAAAACACTGAACGCAAAGCTAAAAGTAAACACTGTCCAATTTTGTTTTCTTGTTGTTTTACTTCCTTCCATCTCTCTTGGATTGTTGGCTACATACCATCCAAAAGTGCAACTTAAATTTAAAACTGTCCTGCAATCATGTACATTGATAAAAGCTGAGACATTTTGCTTAAATATAGTAACTACTGTGTGGAAATTGGTTCACATTTTCAACATTTGTCTGTTTTAATTATCTTTAAGATATTTAGCCTATAACATAAACTTTGCATGAAGTAGCCTGTAGTCATGATTATACAATTTCATTATATACAAACTGTTTTGTTATAATATAGTCTATTTTCACAAAGAGCACATTTCAAGACCTTTGCAAAGGTCAGAAGTTATGTTTTATCAACCAATCACAGTCCTTGAATTGCTGCATCATCCCAAGCAACGGGGTCAACCACATCTCCTCTCTAAGATAAAGGTTTTTGTACTTTCCTTACTTGCTCTAAGAAGTTTTCTAAATCACTTTTAGTCCAAGACTCCCAGCTAGAATTTTTTTAGGCTAAGATAGGAGCTCTCTGAGAGAATTCTAAGTGAATACGGGCCCTGGTCTTTTTCCAATCTTTAAATGTTCAGTTTGGGTAAGTAAGGATTTTTTAAATGTATTTATTCTCCTGGCCACTAGTATGAAATGAAATGAAACGCTACCTATAGCCACACAGGAAAAAGGAACTACAAAGATAAAATATGGAATGCCTTGTCTAACTCGTACATAGTGTACCACTTTGACTTCAAATGTGGAAATTTAAAACTATTTCTGTTTACTTTGTCATTGTATGGTATAAGGGGAACATCCTGGCATTGTCTGTCATAGACAGGCTTACCCGTTTCCATAGGGGCAGATCAGACTTTTCTGAGGCTCCCCGTCTCTGTACTGTATTTGTAAGATCATAAGTGGGGCTGTAATAAAAGGAATCAGAGTCCATGAATATCTTATAGAGCTCATCAAGTAGTCTCCTCTCCAGGCGCTCCTTTTCTTTATTCTCTTTGACCTGAAAAGTATGACCAAATAAACAGGATTAAACTAAAGAAATCTACATTAAACATAAGTCAATTAAGTTATAAATACAATACTGATACTAATTCCCATCAAAGTAGAAGAAAGTGCAGGCTAGAGGAATACTGTAGCAAAAGAAAGACTACATTGCTTTAAATTAATGGTATGTACAAACTAATGAGCTTTAAAATCAGACAAGAACCTTTTTCTTAATGGGAACCCCAACATTGGACTTGATTTGACTCAGAGTTTTCAGCAGGAACTTGGAGTCATCTGGAGACTGGGTAATTTTCTCTGGTTTGTTGATCCCAAAGTGGTGCTTCTTACAAAGCTAGAAAAGATAAAGAGAAGTAAAACCATCATGTCCACTTCACAATCATTCATGCTTTTTTCCCCACATACAGTACCAGTCAAAAATTTGAAAACCCCTTCAAATGCAATGTTTTTTCTCTAGTGTTGTTATTTTCCACATTCTAGAACAATACTAGAGATTTTAAAATTATGAAATAACACATATGGAATTATATAACAAATGTAAACAACAACAATAATCAATTGTTATTTTAAGACAGAGACAGGAAACTGTTCTTCCTGGAACAGTTTTTGGAACAGCTTTTGGAGCAGTATTGTTAAGTGCATGTGCAAAACTCATCAAGCACCATAGTGAAACTGGCTCTCATGAAGATGATCGCATAAAAGAAAGACCAAAACATACCTCTGCTGCAGAGAAGAATGTTAGAATATTTAGAGTTCACTTAGAGTTACCAGCCTCAGAAATCACCAGTTAACAGCACATCAGATTAGAGCTGTCATGAAGCCCTTACAGAGCATGAGTAGCAGACCCACATCAATATCAACTGTTCAAAGGTAATTACTGCATCTTTTGGATGCCTTTAGCATTTTTCTTCACACAATGTAGAAATAAATAAAAATCAGGAAAGACCATTGAATTAGAATATCTGTCCCAAATCTTGACTGGTAGTGTACATAGAGCAGAACAAATCAAATCGCACTAATATGATATTAGTAATATGTGTGGCACCCTGAGAAAACTGGAAACTGCTTTAGAAAAATTTTAGCCTAAATCAAAATGTATTAAATAATCTACTTCTTCTACAGTAATTGATGTCATTTGAAAAAGGAATTTTTTAAAAACATTTTCTGCTTTCGCATTCTTCTTCATTTTGATAACGATGTGACAAATCAGGACGACATAACATCATGGACATTCTGACAGCCACAAAATGAACCCATTATATCCATTAGGCTTATATTGTATTAATTTTGCTATTTAAGATTAAAGTGTGACTATCACTGTGTGATGAATTCCTATGGTTAGCAAGGTTTAAGATATCTTCAGGCAGATTGATATTGAGTTTACCCAACATGATATTTGCAGGCTGGCTATAAGGCAAAGTTTGTCAATTAGAAGAAAGAAACCTTGTCTTTTTCATTTCAATATTTATTCATGTTTTTATTCATTATTTTTGTTGAATTAGATTACTGGAAGAATAATACATTTTTGGTGAAACACATTTTTGTGTCTATTTTCCAGAATTCTTCCATGTTTTTATAGACAACCACACAAATCTATTAATTGTATCCAGGATGCTATAGAGTACACAAAA
>CM059211.1:15683538-15913538 GCA_030347435.1 Clarias fuscus | reverse complement strand
TGTGTTAAGGCAATTGGCACCCACTGATTCATCACTTCTTGATTTTAGGGTTTTATATGCTGGATTTCATGAGCGCAGCTTTAATTATCTAAAGTCACATATGAGCTCCAGAGCCATGGCTCCATGTGAAACAATTTGCTTTCCCTGCATCAGAAGCTCAGGCTGATTTAGTCAGTCAGGTTAGTAAGTAACGACCCGCATCAGCTGATTTTGTACCATGGCATGGTTTTGACAGAAACGTCTTCTACAAATCACGGCGATTTGTTTGAACTCCACTCTGTGTGGAACTGATCCCATGCTGAGGCTGGCTCAGAGTGCCCTGATAATTGCTCAATCATAACAGAAATCAAAATCCAACAGTGATCCCCCTCTCAGCAGCCCCCCGCCCCCTCCTCCTCCACCTGAGACTCAACAGGCACAGCCTTATCCAAATGGAGCTGGCAGTGATTTTCTCATCGTCTGGGTCGGAATGAGAGCTTGCATGCTCTAAATTAAACCAGCGTGTACCAGTTATTCACTCCGAGGCTGACGTTAATGGAAACCAACTCTGCTCTTTTATAATCCATTTGTACCATTAGTATATTAGTCTTAGCTTAATGACAGGATGTCATTAAGAGATTTGGTTTACAGCTAATGACAATATTTGTGCACAGGACTAGGTCAAACAAAGAGAGCGTTTACTGTGTCCTTTATTACCATGATGAAAGCTAAATATCGGGCATGCTTACATTTGGGTAAACTGTTTACTAATAAATGTCATGGCTTTTGAGTCATTCTCCAAAACAATGTAAATGAATGAAAGATATGGTGAATGAAGTTATTTAATACAATCATATGGGTACAGTAGTAAACTGGAGTGTGAGGTACAGTATACAACATACAACGCAGACTTCTAATACATTTACTTGTAAGACATAACATGTTTTATGGGTGTGAAATGAAGTTCAAATAACTTTTACATTGTTTGTGTTTCTTTGGGTGTAATGACATGGCTTGTGAGTCATTCCCCAAAACAATGTAAATGCATGAAAGATATGGTGAATAAAGCCATTTAATACAATGACATGGGTAAAGGAGTAAACTGGGGTGTGAGGGAAGCGTATCATACAACTCTAACTTTTCAATCATTTACATCTAAATATGTTTAATGGGCATAAGACAAAGTTCAAATTATTTATAAATTGTTTTTGTTTCCTCACGTGTAACATTAAATCATCACGTGACTAAATTGTGACGACGTGTAAAAGCTATAAGAAACCACACATTTAAATATTAGACATCAAAATCAATGTTAAGTGCAATAATGTGCATAAACAGCATACTAACACGAAATATATCCATATAAATAGGTTCAATAAATAAAGGTCATGTTGGAAGCTTTAGTCACATATTAGTTATTGATACACATTGGAATTTGTTATTAATATTTGCTTAATAAGAGTGTGTTAACCTTCTTTATTTGTCAACAGTGTGCAGCTGTTTTTAGTATATGGTTTGAATAAAAACCCACTGTTATGTGGGATTTATGTGCTGCGACTTCTCCTTCATTTTTCGCATTCCACAAAGCTAATGTCCTCTGGGGGGCAGCATGTATGGGAAGTGCAGCCTCCTTCGGAGGAATGGCTGAAAGCCGCCACACATGGATCCAATATTGGATCCAATGTAGATACAGTAGATGCAGACGACATGGAGCCATCCTTAGTTCAGCGGAGGAAGTTAGTGGTGTACGTGTCTGCCACTGGTTCTCATTTGCAGTCTCTGAGCTTCTGGGAAAAGTTCAAACAGTTGTTTTCACACACAGCTATGTGCTGCTAGCCCAAGCGATTTGTTTGAGATGTTGACGTTATTGAATGATGGCTGAGCATATTGAATAGTCTGACTTGATGAAATGCACCATTAACAGAAATATCTCAGATGCTGCACATCTGTTTGTAAATTTTAAAATGAAACTTTTCAGTATGCTTATGTTCAATGTGAAACCACTCCCGTACACACACATTTATTTATGCAGATTAGGGATCAGGGAATTTTTCAATGCTGCACACTTTCATAACCTAACTGTAAAGCTTTTAAAGGTGTTTTTTACAGTGTGCAAAAGAATTAGTTTGCAATTTGCAGAACATGCAGAACAACTATGCTGAATGTCAAATAATCTCCAAACATTAAACTAAGAACCTGGCAGTATCCTAGTGAGCTATCCCCATTTACACAGTATTGCTTATTTTAAAAACACGCTCTGCTGGATACAACTCAACTTGTAAAAAAAAAAAAAAAAAAAAAAATCAAATCCACACACATTTGTCAGGCTGAAAATAAAGGTTTCAGTTTTGACAACCGAACAATTAAACAGAATCTTTCTTAAGACAAGAAAGCACGTACTGGTTAATATCTTTTACTGCCGTTTAGCTGTTAATGTAGGCTTTGTATATTTAGCTAGGTCAACTCTATACAAACGGTGGTTTCACAGATTTAAAGCAATGTGTCAAGATTGTCATCTAAATTAATTGGGGAGGTGCCAAGCAGGAGCAGGAACAGTGATTGGGTGATATGCATGATTCTAAAGACAAGCCTGCAATTTTTCCAAGGGTTTGATCTATGAAGGAATGTAGACATAGGTAGCATACTTGTCTGTTTCCAATGCCACAGACTGCTCTGTGACCAACTAAAACAAATAAGGTCAGGCTGCAATGGTGGGGTGGGAAAATAAACAAATCAAGCTCTCTCTCTCTCTCTCTTTTTTTTACTGTGTTCATTTTGCATGATTCAGTGGAAATTAAAAATGTTCTCCCATAAATTTAGTGCCAACCACGCTTAAAATCAGGCCTGCGTTGACTGTGAAACACAAGAGCCTATAAGTTTTGAGTACTTCACTGTTCTCCAGGTCTTTTAAATTTCAAGAGTGTCTCACAACAGCATAGATGGCTCATGAAACTATGTAGTTAATTTTTAATATAGACATAAAACCACAGTTTTATACAGTTTACAGCTACACAAATGTAAAAAAAAAAAAAGTAAAAATCAACATTGTTTGGAAAACCCAAGGTTTACAGTTTAGTCTAACAAAATAATGGCGGTTTGCAGACCAGCATGAAACATCAGCAGTTTATTTTGCACAAGCAGTGAGGGATCTGCTTTCTAATAAACACTGTGTAGCATTATAATGTACTACAGTATATATTATGACTATGAGCTGGTCAAGTTTGTTTGCCATGTAGCCCTGCAGCATCAGTGTCCTCAGGCAAGCGTTCACACAAAGCTCGTCTTTCGCTCTGAGCCATGAAGTCTGAGTACCATGTACCTCTGGAACATTCCTGGAGAGGCTCAAAAGAGAACATACACAGTAGGAGATTGGAACTAGTCCAGGGAAAATACAGTCAGGATTGCATTTTATGAGTAAATCTGATCAAATCAAACTAACTCCCACCTGCTACGAAAAAAGAAAAGATATAGACCAAGGGCTAATCAAAATATTTTATTATGGTTAAAATCAATAGTGTATGTGAGTGCTAACATTTGTGTTGGTATTTTTGATATGACAGTAAGATGCCGACAAACTCTAAACCCAATATTTGATTAAATTAATTTGGATCTAATAATCTGGCCATACTTTTAGATAAAGTTGTTAAGGTGTAGCTAGGTAAAAGAAAAGGCTGATGATAATATAAAAGTTTTTATTTTATTTTAATATTGTTTACCATACCATCCAGGCGTATTAGAGAGATATGTAGTTGTGTTCAATTACTTTAATTATTAATTAAACGTCACTTTTTTTTTTTTGAAAATGTATTTCATGTGATAAAAATTTCTTTCTTTTTTGGAAACACTGTTAGAGAATAAGTTGGTGTTATTAAATAGTATCCATTTATTTGATATTGGCCATACAGTAAAAAAGTGACCTTGACCTTCCACATTTGGAACCGTACAATAATACCAAAATCCGTAACGTTTTCACATAAGAAAATTATAATAATATGCTGTAATAAACAATAAAATGCTAAAGCTGGAGGAAAAATAAAACAAACATGCGGTAAACAAAGCAGACATCATGTCATGGCATTAAATGTATTAAATGGAATAGTTAATGCTAATTACATTTCAAAAAACAATTTCAGGTTCTTCCAACCAAGAAGTTTCCTGAGGTCCTTAACCACCCAGTTTTCTTAATTAGAGATATTTGTAATCTATTTCCTGCATGCAATTAATGTATTATTTTGCTTAAATTCCCACCACTCATGCAACATACAAAACACCCCCTCTATGGATGGTCTTAACAGCAGGCAAAGAGGATAGCAGAGGGGCTCGATCACGCATGAGGTCTGTATTACTGGCACCAATAAATACTTTGCAGCACTTTATTTAGTTCCATGCCTTGGGCCATTTGTTCCCACAGTCCGTCACTCAGCAACTGCATGGCTGATGGCGAGGAGAGTTACGCCAGGGCTATCGTAATTAAAAGCAGCCCAGCCGGGTGTGGGTACACTTTGTGCAGGGCGTCTAAAGATCTGTACCTCACCCAGTGAAAAGCCGCGATGTCTGAGACAACCAGAGATCAGCCTGGGCAGAGCCTGTTTCTTCTCTTACCTTTGCATGAGAAGACAAAGGTCAAGTAGAGAGAGAAATACCAGGGTTGTATTGTTGTAAGAAATATCTGAGCTTAAATGAGATGAGTACTTTTTTTTTTTTTTTTTTTTACAATTCAAACAGAGACCTACGGTAATTTAATGTGTATTTGTTACTTATGTTTTAATATAATAAATACAATGATTGTTTACATGAGGTTACAAAAAATATGCAGTCTTAACTGTTACAAAAGCATTAAGGATATATAAGTTTGTTTTACATTATGTACTGTATTGTAGTTCATTTGAACTTTATTTTTAGTTCAAATGATTTGTATATTTGAGTAGCTAATTTAAATAAAACAATGTATATTTTAAATTAAGGCTGCATGAAGGAACAGCATAGAAAATTAGATTATTTTTTAATTTTTTTATTAAAACTAATTTTACACAACAGTTGCAGTAATAGATTCCTTGATGTACAATGACGTACATGTTGTGAGTGGTCTTTTATAAATGTAATAACTATAATTATAATTCCTATATATACTGTATACAGGGTGGGCCAAAAGTAGGGTTACAGTTACTTATCTGCTTCACCTTCACAATCACGTTTTCTTTGAGCACTTGAGAGATTAAATGTTCAATGTAAAATGTCTAATATGTAATTATAATATATGTAAATAAAAGTCTAAATTTCTAATAAAGGAAAAATGTTTAAGTGTTAACTGTAACCCTACTTTTGGCCCACCCTGTATATATATATATATATATATATATATATATATATATATATATATATATATATATATATATATATATATATATACATGCGGTTCAATTAAAATATTATATATTAGATTTTAATTTAACCACGTGTTTATGAAAACCTGTTTTAGGGAGTTTGTGTGTTGAAGAGAACTACCTATAAATGTGCAATCTGTTCCAGCTGATTTTGTTCTAAAATAAACAAATTAAAGAACAGACATAACAAAATAACAAGTTTTGACAACTTCATACTATACAATCCCTATATACTCATAGCTGCTGTTAGGTCAAAGTAAACATCAAGGGCATGTGTGGAGCTTCATTAAAATTGCTACATTCAAATTACAATCATTTAATCACAAGCACATGCAAGTTGCATGTTAGTAAGAAACAATAAAAAGTCTCATATAGAGAGAT
The DNA here is from genome assembly GCA_030347435.1 of Clarias fuscus. Lineage (NCBI taxonomy): Eukaryota > Metazoa > Chordata > Actinopteri > Siluriformes > Clariidae > Clarias > Clarias fuscus. The sequence continues at coordinate 15,907,794 of CM059211.1, read as the reverse complement.
GCCCCAGAGCCTGTAGTAGTGGAATGGATTTAGTGCCCAGGTGGTTGTGCGAACTGATATAACCCCTCTGAAAATAGAGTTATTAGTTTAATGACTTCTATACATTAGAAGGTATTTGAGAGGGGACATGTCTAATATACCACCAGCCAAAATAAAACTTGCAAAGGGGGACGGCATTTGTTATCAATTATAATGTCGATCTTTAATGAGCTCGCTATTATTACCCGTTATCATACTCTTTTATCGTGCTTGGTTTTACTGCTTCCCGTGAGTTATTTCTGATGTGCAACTCGGTTGGTTAATGCCCTAAAGAGTTCTTCCATTTAGCCCGTAAACAAGGCCTGGCAGGTGAGGGTGAGTCAGAATCAATCCCCTCATGTCTAACCAACATACTGAGTAAACATTGTCCTGTTATTGAGGCTGCTTGGGTTAATGAGGGCAAGTACTTGGCACTGAGATCACAACACACTTGTCTGTCTTCAATCTCCCCCACACAGCTCTGTGGGAGGTGGGTGTGGATTGTGTGAGTCCCTTTAGTGTCTCTAGTTTAGCAAGCCCTACTATCCGAAGACTGACTTTGTCTATACAGGACACTTCCAAATATTCTGTTAAATGTTATCAGAATGTGTTTTAAATTTCCTAATTACTGATAATACAGAAATATAGAGAAAATGCCTGAACATGCCTTATAAATTGAATGTATGTTAATTGGCAGTTAATAAGAGCATTGTCTGAATTCAGCATAATATTTCCCTTACTATTGCTTTATACAGAAGAATCTGTACAGTAAATAGAATTATTTTAGACATCTATGCCACTTTATAATCCTAATTTTCTGGAGGTTTACATTTATCATAAACATGGTCATAGTAAATTCTTGTGATGGGATAAAATGAATTATTTATTTGTAGTCATTCATGTTACAGCTACCAATGTTTCTTAGTTGTTACACACTGTTGTTTTCTGCTCATGTTAAATGACCAACTGTTTCCAGAATCAGTCATACACACAGTCATAAATTATATGAGTTATGTAAATAGAACATTGGACAAGGTTTTTTACCCCCTAATATTTTAGGATTTTTCATTTGTTTGATTGTTTGTTTTGCATTTCAGGTTCTGCTTATATATATATATATATATATATATATATATATATATATATATATATATATATATATATATATATACACACAAGTAAAGTAAAGTATTTAGTGTGTGTTTTGTATAGTATAGGTACTGTATGAATGAAGAAGATAATTCAATAATATTACTGTGTACTTTGAAGGACCAAAGTCTATAAATGTCTGCTTAACTAATGACCTTTACTCTTTTTATGACAATTCTGATATGCACCATGATCTTGTGACAATCCATTTCTTTACTCATTGTGATAATAAGACATCAGGTGCAACAATGTTCAGGTAAGTGTACATAATTGTAATTAAATAATTTTCTTTCATGTCATAACAGGTATGACCTATTGTACTGTATATATAGACAAAATAGTCAATAATGTCACCGTTCTTCCCTATTAAAGGTGCTCTGTTCTGCTCTGCTTGTCCGTGATGCTGTACAGCACCAGAGCAAGTCCATATAAAACATGGGTATGCATCTTTATAGTGTTTTATTTATTCCTTTTGCATTCATAATTTTCACTTGTGTAGTTAGTACTGGGTAAAAAAAAAGATCTTACTGAATGCGACTTTTGTACACTAAGTAGTGCGTTGTTAAGCCCTTATTGCATGGATTTCTTTCTTTTGCTCAACCACTAGTAAGGTATATCAAGGGAGTTTCATGGCAGTCTCAGCCTGAGCTTTAAAAATAATTAAGATGTTCTGTATGCAACCACAGAATGCAAAGTTACAGCCAATTTTTAAAGACCTACAACTTAGTAATTGATTACATCTGTGTCTGTAAACCAGTGGGCGTGCAACTATGGTATATTAGTTGAACAATCATTAAACAGATTTTTCTTTGATTTAAAATGCATTATTCTTTAAACTATATTCAGTATATATTTATTTAAGGCAAAAAAATTACTTTGGTTTAAATGAAATAGTCTGGCTCTGATAAATCATTATGCCACTCTGGTTTCAATTGATCACGAAAGTCCATTAATCTGGGGGGGGGGGGGGGGTTTAGTAGGGATAAGACAATCCTCCAAATGCTATTAATCAGTGGTATGATCTGCTTTTTATACAGGGAGATGAAAACCATAAAGCAGCTCAAGATACAAGGTTGTGTGTTTTCCCTCTTCTCATCATCCTAAAATCCTTTAATAAATATCAAATACTGTACATTATACTTTAGAAGTTGATTAAGCGCTATACGGTCAGTCTGAATAAATTTTCTCACAACAGGTCTCATGATTTTAATGAGAAAATCATGCCGGGACTTAAAGAAGTTGAACCTGTCGAGCAGCAGGATTTGGAAGAGATCGACATTGATTCTCACATGGCGATATGGAAAGCTGTGAAACAGTTTCGCCAGCAAAAATACAACAAGCCTGAAGAAGACAAAGACAAGTTCTACCACCCATCTGAGGTTCAGCACGTACCTGGAAGCAAGCAGGTTGAAGCTTTCCATGAAACTCAGTCCTACATTCAAGGCCAGCTCTATCAAGAAGCAGAGAAGGACCTGGATGATGTTTACCATAACATACAGGGACTAGTGAACTATGCTGACCTCAGTGAGAAAGTGGTCCAGCCTGAGATACCAGGGCCTGACAAGATTGAAGTGGTGGGACTACATAAAGCAAGTGTGTATATGTCCCCAGAGGAAGACAAAGATGGCCTATATCATGGAGATTTTACAGACAAAGTATTTCATGTTCCAGTCATTACAGGAGATCTCTCCAAGAAAGTTTATACAGAACCTGAAGAGGACCGAGATCAGATCTTTCATAGCTAAACAAGAACAATGCAATTAAAATGATAAAATAATGCAGAGTAAGCGTTCAACTGCATAAAGGTTTTACATTCATAATAATTGAATAGAAGTAAATTAGATGCAGGTCTCATTCTGACCATTGAATATAGCAGTTAATGATGATCTGTTAATGATCAGAAGATTGAGAGTTGCATTCTCAGGACTGCCAGAACCTTAAGTAAGGCATAGAAACCTGAACCTGGATTGTATGATGTCTCAGTTCTGCATTGCTCTGGGTAGAAGTGACCAACAAATTAATAAATGAAAACTAATTAAGCAGACATACCTTGTGGTTTATTTAATTCATAAAATATCAAATTTAAACATTCATTGTATGCATTTTAAGCTTTTAATTCAGCAGAAGCAACATTTTAACCACTTCAGTAGTAGAATATAAAATATATTATATATATAGTCATAACATTTATTCCACCTTACAAGGCCTGTGTCTGCAGATTTCCTGTAGTGAAATGCAGGGATACATATTGCAGGAATAAGTAAATTACAACACCTAGGCACTTCTCCAATTCCAACTTGTTGAAGGTTTTTTTTTTTTTTTTTTTTTTTAAAAAAGGTCAATAGGTAACTTGTGTAATCACAAGAATATTTCAGCATTCTTCAGCATAACTCCTCAGGACGAATGACTCCTTTTTTGATAATGATGTTTCCATACAAAGCAGTCTCCCTGTTAGAGAGATAAGAAAGATTTATAATACTAAGGTAGAATTACACTGTAGATTTATGTCAGCTGAGAATTATACTGTACCCTGTTGCTACAACAGCAAAAGCTTTCTTAGAACGCTCATAGAAAGCAGACCTATCAAGTTTCTCAACATTCCCCTACAAAAACAAATAAATATGAAATAAAATAAAAAATTATGAATAAACAATGTAGTCTGTATGAATCATACTGTAAGCTACCATAACCTTGATATCTTCCTCAACATTTATTTATTCTATTAATTCTAATCACATTATCCTTTCAGGACACGTGAGAATAAATTCATACACTCATTTACACCTTGTGACAATTTATAGTACACAATCTATGTAGTGTACATTTTTGTGAGGTAAAAAGAAGGCAGAGAACCCAGGCTCACGACTGTGAGGTGGCAATGCTACCCTCTGTGCCACCTTACCTGTATTATTACATTGTCTAAATGAACACATTCCATTTCTCAAGTAATGGATAGCAAAATGTGTAAACAAATTTAATTGTTCTGCAAGTGAGATATGATTGTTCATTTCGGAAACATAATCCTGTCCTTGACAGGAAATATCAAAACAACCTACACCTGATCCCGCTTGTACCAGAAGTCCCGTGTAGCAGGACCACACTGGCACCACCATACCCCGCTGCCTGTCACTTTCCACTAGATCCATTACAGCTGCCTGAAATGACAGAAGTTTCTCAGTGAGGGCTGTAATGACAAACCTTCCTTAGATCCCCCTTTAGCTTTAAGTAACATTTGCAACATTAGCATGACTTTTTGATAAATATGAAGTAATGTATAATATGAGTAATGAGATACAAATAATACAACTGCAATATAACAATATTTATGTTTCAATTAAAAATAATTAACCATAAAACTGCAATACACACCGGACAGTCAACATAGGAGTCAAGAGGAAAGAGCTTCAATATTGATTCCAATAGCTCTGGAATACGCACGCCTATTATATAAAAATAATAATAATAAAAATTAACAAAACAAAAAACAGTACAATAGTCTCTAGTCACTTACTGTAAATATGAGGCTTTTTTATTGTCTAAAACAAAGTAATACCTACTATCAGCTCGTATCTCCATGGGACCACATTTACAAATAGAGGAGACAGGAAAATTTGCATCTGCAAGAACTACAAAGAGGGAAAAAAAGATTAACTGAAAAAGTAATCCATATACTCTAGCATTGAGAAAAGCTGAACAGGTGGGTGTTCCCTGCATAGTAATGCCTTAGATTGAACAGTAAAAAACAAATAATGTAGGCACATCTGCTTTAAATCTATTTTCAATTGTCAGTTTAGGCATGCAAGTTGCTAACTTTTTCTACGTCTGTACTCCATTTCACAGTGGAAAGGGACCACCAATGACTAATGACCACTGCTATTAGAACAGTGGATTAATTAATTTAATAATAACAGTTACACAGCAGTTGCATGTGGATATTTCAGTGGTACAGATATATCAGGTGCACCATTGCTGGGGAACATTCAAATATCTCAATAACAAAAACTCATAGACTAAAGGGTAATTAACACAAACTGGGCATAGAAAAAATTATGTATATCTGATTCTTTTAGAAGGCCACATAGTTTAGGCTACATATGCTGAATGATTAAATAAATAATTATCTATTTATAAATGAAGCAAACTTCACATCAGATCAGCAGTTTCTAAAATATTCAAACCATCTGGCACAAACAACCACGCTACAGCTAAAGGCACAGAGATCACACATTTTCTCCCTTATTTTAATGCTTGACATAAAGTTTAATGAAAGCTCTTGTCCTGCAGTTGCACGATTTTATGCACAGAGCTGCTACCACAATGCGCACACTCACTCCTAATATTTAATTTGACTGTCTTTAGCTTTTGATTCAGAACAATTCTTTAACAATTTAAGTCCTGGAATATATCTGTGCCAACTGGGGGAAAAATCCACTGATGGTCATTCAGTACATTCAGGTCATCAGATGAGTTTTTTATTGTGACATAATTTTGCTGAGCCTAGACCTGACCAATTGAAACAACCCCAGGTCATAACATGATAGATGCATCACTTCATGCACTTCCCTTCTTAGCCTGATGCACCCATAACTCTGGACTAGCCTTAATCTAAATCACATGACATATCTCCATTGCTCCAATCTTTATGCTCCCTAGCAAATTCAAGCATTTTTTCTGACCTCACTAACAAGTTGTTTTCCTATGGCCACACAGCTGTTTAGTCTCAATCCTGTGAGTTCTTATTACATTGTGTGCATATGGATATGCTCTTACTTTCACTATTAAACACGCTGTGTTTTTTACTGTTGATTTTTTACCATGCAACTTCACCAAGTGTTTGTGATTTTCATTCATGATTTTTTTTCCGACCACATTTGTTGTGTCGACAGTTGCAGCAGTGCAGCACTATCCAGGTTTTGACAAATGTCTTGTAACTTCAAATCCTCCTCTCCTTGTTTTCTTGCTTGACACGGTCCGATAGTTTGTCCCTTCTGTTATGGTGACTTTCATGGCCAGACAGTGGGTAGAATGTATATACACACACATATATATATGTATATATAGATATCTTTTGACAACACTAGCAGCAGACTGTGTTAGGGCATTTCCAAAATGCCAGTTCTTGTCATTGAGGGTGCTTTTCTTAAGGTGAACCCCTGATGAGGACATGGGCTCCAGTCGGGCTGGCTATGATAGAATGGTGTCAAAAGACAGAGTGCATCACATCTTTCTTCCATGTACCCCCTGACTGGTCAAACTGCCCATGCTGATCTCTCACTGCATAAATTGTTGAAGGTGGTGTTGACTAGGCCTCTAAATTCAATCTGAATAAGTATATGTGGGATAAGCTGGACAAACAAGTCTGATCCGTGGAGTCCCACTTCCAGGACTTTTTGCTGCCAAAATCTTGATGCCAGATACCACAGCACACAGAGGTCTTGTGGAGTGCATGCCTTGATGAGTCAGAGCTGTTCTAGTGGCTTAAATGGGTCCATCACGGAGGTTTAGTGTTATGGCTGACTGTATAGTTTTGGTTTCACCATGTGCCATCGAATGGCTCTGGCCCCCTAGGGACATGACTCCACAGGGATTGCTGTGCTGTGCTGACTGGCAGTAGAACATTGCACATGTATGGTTGCTCGGTGGGGCCTATATGAAATGGGTGAGCATTGGGAGCCCATTTAATAGTTAATAGTATACTGGTAATCAGTGTTAATATTATGGATTAATAAAGTGTGGCTGCAGTTTGTCTAGCAAACATATCTAGTTCTTTTATTCCAAGTGATAAAGTATAATGACAATGGAAGAATTGTGGCAATATGAAAGTGTGGAATAACAACATGCATTAATAATCTGCGAAAGAAAGAGTGACCACAATAACACTTAGCATTGACTGCTGGCCAAACTTTCGAGAGTTCCGACATACTGAATAACTTCGACGTGAACTCACGGAAATGTTTCAACTTCCAAAAGAGTGGTTGTCCGAAGAGTTCAGGTTGTATATGGATTATTCTAGCAAACGCTGTGAACATGACCAGCAGCATTTAAGCGTAGCAACTGAAAGAAATCAGTGACCGTTGGACCGAGCGTACATTAGCCCGAAAACGACGAGGCCGCATTTATATACACGAAGAACCTAACTGGTGTAATTATATACTGCTTACCCAGTTCGTCTCCATGCCCCATTTTGGCCAGGGCATACAGCAGTTCAGGTGTAAGTAATAATGGTATTCCTTTCAGCATAACCATTTTCAGAACAGGTAACAACAAACTTGGAACAAAGTGAAAGAGATATCACGTGATCACATAGTGTCACCCAATTGGCCAGAGAACGTGCGCATGTAGAGCGCTCGCGCTGCGCTGTTGTCTATGTGATTTCTTCCGTCAAATAGACAAGAACGTGTAGGGAAGTAGAGTGCTGTTTGTGGGGTAGACTGTATTTTAGAATTTAATTGTTTTAACATGTTACCAAACGTATTAGCTATTTACCAAGGTCACCATGTGCTGAACTTGAACTGAAGTCTGACACATCCAAGTCGAATATTATACTGTACATTTTCTTGCTTTTATAGTGTGTATAATTACATAAGCGCAGTAGTAAAGACAGTTTCAGAAAACTGGTGGTTGCACATATCCGAATTAACTGCTTTCTTTATGCTTTTCCACAACAATGCAATAAGTCGTACGACTCTGACGATCAAAATTGGTTAATAATATATTTTACCGAATAAATAAATACATACATAAATAAATAGGATATGTAGTAAGTAGGTTACCATTACTTATTTCACTTTTTTTGAATTTAGTGTACCATTTCCTTATAAATATTAAACCGTTTTTAAGTATCAGATATTTAATATGTGTAGTCCGATTTCCGTTTCGCAACTCAGTACACGTATACAGTGACAGACAATCAATTTCCCAAAACGACAATTTTATCTGGCAATTGCTATTCCTTTATTTTGCCTTTTATTTGAAATCCTAGCGTGGCCTTGTAAATATCAATGGAGCATTACAATGTAATCTGATTTTCAACATAAAGCAAAAATTTTTAAAAAGCCAGGGAAACACTTTTACATTTCCATTTCTCCATAGAGCGCAAACGACTGAACTAACTTAGAATATTGAAGGGAAAATACGCACATATTTCTTACGAGGCTGTCCCTTCAGAGTGATGGAAGTGCGGAGGCGAAGTGAAGAGAGGGACTGATGTGAGGAGGAGAAAGCATCCGGAGCCAGGAGCGTCTGATCAGTTTGAAAGCTCTTTTCTTTAAGCGCGGCACCACGCTGCTCTCTCTTTGGTTCTGCTTTTTTTAATGAGTTTATCACGCTATGAGGGGTTTGCCTCTGCCAAAATGTAACGTTTTGCCTCTTTTGTCTGGGCAGAGCGCCTCAATTGGGTCTACATTTATTATTTTGACCTTTCGTTAGCAGGGGACAGACTTCAAAGCGCAACTGCTGCTTTGCTTGCTTTTTGGAGACCTTTGTGCCGTTTCGATGTGAAGAAAGTTTTTTTTTCGCCTCTTTCAAAAGTTTTGTTCCAGGGGCAAAGAAGAAAGTCGACTCGAGGGGAATATTGAATGAAAATTAAAATCAATTAGGCTACGGACTTTTGAGAGTATATGGGAAGTCGCCGTGTGAAGAAAGCCCTGAGATCCTTAGAGTGAAAAAAGGCCCTGATGTAGTGGAAAAATAAAAGGGTCGTTTCATAATTAAATTTACCGTGCCCTTTTGTGATGTGATTTTATGTGAAAAGTGTTAAACAAAAACGCTATTAAAAATGCAAGTACCTAAAGATAACTATGAGTAAAAGTGATGTGTATTCTGATTCCTGCAGACGATGATGTAGCTATGTAATTTACTTGGAATTAATCTAAAGTAAACCCAAAAATAAATTGTAAATTTTTCCCTGGCAGAGCAAACGAACATCAAATTTTACACTGCGGATTTTGTTTAATGTGCGTCATTTACAATTTGACATTGTTTTGTGATTAATTTAAAATCTATTCCGTTGTTTGTCCAAACTCTAGGTCAGCAAGACAAATAGATAAAAAAAAATATCAAATAGATAAAAAGAAACACCCTTACAATTTTGCGCAGAGCCGTAGCATTCTGAATCACTGCCTTTAATTTATACGCGCAGTTTCTCTCTCTATCTATATATACACACACACACACACACATCATATATACAGACGTGTGCTTGCGCTCGCGCAGGTAAACAAGAGAAGGATTTTTTTTTTTTACCCAAACGCAAGGTTCTCCACTCGTTACTAATATATTTTTCTACTATAACAATTTCTATTTTTACGACAGATCAGGCCCAGAATAGATGTTCAACCATACAGTATATGCGCTATCGGACAAGCCTTAGTGGTAGTTTCTGTCTTCGTCGACCATACTTCTGAAGTCAAACAGTTAATGCAGGTCTGCAGGTCTACAAACAAATATAGTACTAGGTGGCTATCGCCACCTAGTGTGTAAAAAATGCAAGAACACTGACCTATACCCATAGGCCATTTTACTGAGGGTTTAGTCACTTTGCCTTTTCATTCTACTAGTACAGACCAATCACAGTTTGTCAAAAAGTATTCGATTTATTTTTCCCTGAAATTTGTCATACCTTACATTTATTAAATGCCTTATAAACAGGAACCTCCTAAAGTATCAGTCATGTCACCAATCAATCTAATGTCACCTGTTATGATTTACGAAATCCTCATGATCAGAGCAGCAAAACAGCTCACTTCAAATGATGTTTTAATGGAAAAGCAATGTCACTGTACTACTGATTTCAGTTTCTAATGTTTTTTTTTAACCTTAGATGTTCCACTGTTTTCCATTTTGATACCTACAACACAGTCTTTCAGTAACAGCACTGGATCACATGCCAACCAACATATTAGTGTATTTAAATAAAATATCACACATCACACTCTTCTTATTAGATCCTTTACTTGTCCTGGAAATCAGGTTTCCTCTTCTCAACAAATGCACTCATGCCCTCTTTTCTGTCCTCCTGTTTACAAAACAAAGCCAATTAGAATTTCACATATTTCTTATATTGCCTAAGCATTTCACTGCATATCATACTGTGTATGACTGTGTATGTGACAAATAAAATTTGAATTTATAAATGCAGTCTTTTATTTATATTATCTTAAATCTTACCGTAGCAAAGGTGGCATGGAATATTCTCTTCTCATACCGATTGCCTTCTGTTAGGGTCATTTCAAAAGCTGAAATTAAACCATATTGATTAAATAAAAATATCAACAATGTCCTATAACACACCAAATTATCCATCTAAAAGCCAAAATCAATCCACATCCGGATTGAATCAATCCACAAAGATGGCCAAAGATCTCAAAGTTGAGATGAAACCACTCTATAGCAAATGCTTTTTCATAAACAAAATTTGACAAAGGCAGATAGCACATTATACTTTGAAATTTGAAAAAATATCCAGACACATAGCACAATCACCTGCATTGACCGCTTCCTTTGCCATAGCTGACACCAGCTTAGAATTACTTGCAATTTTCTCCCCACATCTGACTGCTTCAGGTACCACTTGGTCCACAGGAAACACTTGGCTTACAAGCCCTACAGAGATGACATGAAATTACAAAAACTCACCATGCGTAGTTTATTTTGAAATGACAATGCTTGTTGCTCATTATGTTTAAGCTAAAACCGGAAAATGCATGTGCTAAATCTATATAAATAAAAGTTGTCTATGTTGTCGGAATTTGCTCCTTCAATGATGTCTTTACATTTCATACATTAGAGGACCCATTAGAGGACCCAAAACAAGTCTCAGAAAAAAATTATGTCTGTCCAACCAATTTTGTCATAGCATCACGCAAAACTGACTCAACAGAGTTTAATGAAACTTTGCCAGTCCTTTGATAGTTGCCTGAAGATAAATCTGTCATAAATCAAAATGTTAAGTGCAAGAGACTTTATGAGCAGTATTTTGCCAGATTACCTCACGAGGTCCTCAACCTTACAAAATTTATTTGTATTAATTTTTATTAATCTGTAATCTTATTTTATTAATTAGTTGGACAGAGTTCTGCCATACAGAAAGACAGGCAGACATGTACGGGGCTTCACCCTGAAATAATAATATCACTGTTTACATTAAAGCTTTATAAAATGTAGCTTTATAAAAGCTACATTTTAACTTTATTATTTAAACTATTTCTAAAAACACTTTACCCATCAAAAACGAGTACTAACGCACCAGATTGTTTGGCCTCTTGTGCAGAGATGCGGTCCCCTGTAAGAACCATCTGCATGGCCAGTGACTTTCCCACTGCCCGAGTAAGCCTCTGAGTACCTCCAGAACCTGCATACAGAAATATCAATGGGAAAATCTAATTACACCATCAGCTATTGACAACATTGGCTGCACCTTCACAACAATTGTTTGTTGACCTACATACAGTTGAAACCAGATATTTACATAAACTTCAGAAAAAAAACTTTACTGTCAAACATTAAATCTAACCTTTTAACCTTTTTTATTTAACCTTTTTCTGTTTCACATCAATAAATAAACATTTTTTGTATTTGTTAAATTTCAGAATCGCGTGAGGGGGAATTTCATCAGTCAAAAATGTACAAACACTGAATATTTGGTAGAATTGCCCCGAAACTGTTTCCCTTGCTGCCAAACGTTCCGGGTACCACAAGCTTTCTATAATAGTTCGCTGGAATTTTGGCCCACTCCTCTTGATAGAACTGGTGTAACTGGTTCAGGTTTGTAGGCCTTCTTGCTCGCACTCGCCTTTTCAGTGTGACCCGCTAATTTTCTATGGGATTGAGATCAGGCCTTTTTGATGGCCACTCAAATACATTGACTTTGTTGTCCTTAAGCCACTTTGTAACTAATTTAAAGGTATGCTTGGAGTCATTGATCAAACCACAGATTTGGAAGGCCCATTTTCGCCCAAGCTTCAACTTCCTAGGTGATGTCTTCAACGTGGGACCTTCAAGCGTTTGGAAATTGCAGCTAAGGATGAGTCACATGTGTGGAGGTCCACAATTCTTTTCCTGATATCTTGGTTGATTTCTCTTGATTCTCCCATGGTACAAAAGAAAGAGGCTCTGTGTTTGAGGTGTATATTTATATGCATCCACAAGTGTGTCACCAATTAACTCAAATGGAATCAATTACCGCATCAGAAGCTTCTAAGCTCAGAATGGAATCATCTGGAGTTTTCTTTTTGTTTAAAGACACAATAAACCTAGTGTATGTATACTTCTGACTTTGATGGAAGTGATAAAAAAATAAAAAATAAAAAAACATAAAAATTCTCCCTAACAAATGCAAAAAAAATATGTTAATATTTATTGATCTAAATCTAAAAAGGTTTACTGATTTATTGTTTGACAAAAAAGTTTGTGGTTTTTAATGAAGTGTATTTAAATATCTGGTTTCAACTCTATATTTCACTCTTCTTACCTGGAATTGTTCCTAACAAGATTTCGGGCTGTCCAAACTGCGCTTTTTCTCCAGCAAAGATTATGTCACACATCATGGCTAACTCACAACCTCCTCCAAGCTATAAGGAAATTACTGGTTTAATAGTAAACATCTTTGCTTTAATAAAAATAACTATTAGGATAGTAAGGTAATATAAAGATTTTCTTTACTCACAGCAAATCCATTTACAGCAGCAATAACTGGCTTTTTAGCTGTTGATACTCTGTCCCAGTGTGCCAAAAAGTTGCCACCAAAGCACTCCTGAAAAGTTCTGTTCTGCATCTCTTTGATGTCAGCACCCGCTAAAAAAACAACAACATTTAATTGCAATCTGGATAATTAATAATTGCTACAGTCCAACCAAATTGCTTGGATAATATTAGGTCTAAACCCATGATGCATACCTGCAAAAGCTCTTTCACTTCCTGTGATGACTATCGCGCCAACCTCAGCGTCCTGCTCAAAGGTGTCTAAAGCTTTACCCACTTCAATCATTAGGCCATCACAAAGAGCATTCAAGGCCTTGGGCCTGTTTAACTGTATGAAACCAACATTCTTCTTTTCACCTTTTTTGTCAACCAAAATATACTGATACTGTCCACCTAAAAAAAAAAAACAACAACATTAATTTCATACTTGAGTATCCATCTAGGATACAAATTTTCTAACTAGCTGCTTTCTTTAAAAGCCCTTTTTCATCTACCAAATGTTATTGCAGGTTAATCCACGAAATTTCTTTTATATGTTATGAAATTAACTTGTAAATAAAAACAGAAATACTGTTTTGTTTGTTTGAGCAGTGTTTGCACTGATAGTTTTATCAGTCATGTCACATGCGTTCCTTACTCAACAGCAATTACTGGGGTAAACCAGTTATTAATTCCAAAGTTTCACTTACTTTTTCCCACTACCATTTTGAATACTGAATGAGTGTGTTCAATAAATTGTTATTATTATTTTAGGCACATTACATTTGTCAAAACCCTTGACTTACATGCAAGTCAGATCACATTTTATAACAAATGAATGAACAAAACCATGAAATTCCAAAAGGTTAAAATACTTTTTCTTGCCACTATATTGGCTGGCAGCGTCCCATTCTCCACCCCTGTTAAACGGTAAGCTATGTAAATGAGTATTTTTGAGAGAAAACAGAGCATACAACAGGCAGAATGAGGAGCGGCAGTGAGTTGACCGCAGATTCCATTCGCAAGTAATGGTAGCATGCAGGTGACAGGATCTGCATATAGGTGGATCCCTGGCTTTGTGGTTGTCTTATTTACAAAGATAAAACATGTGCTAAATCCGCTGATAAGTCACAGCTCTGTTATGGAAAAAAAAAATCTGTTATGGAATTAGAGAGGAAATTTTATTTTATTTCACATAACTTTAAAACAGAAAACACATTATATCTTCAAGTATAAGTTTATTTGCTAATGTTTTAGTCCACTGAAAATGAGCATAAATAGTTATGCATGTACTGTGTGAATGGATTAATGAATAGATTTGCCCTTTTTCCCGTGCACGTTTCCCCGGGTACTCCGATTTCGCAATCCCAGGACATGTAAATTAAGCTAAATGGCGTTTCTAATTGCGGTGGATTGGCACCCTGACTAGGATGTACTCAGTCTTGGTACCCTGCCTGGAGAAAGCAGGTCGCTACTAACTTAACCAGAAGCTAACCACACATCGTCTCAACACTTAAAAAGGTCAGCTGACTGAGTGACGTTGACTAGCAAACAAACTTTAGCCGTTATAAGCGACCATAGATAGTAAGAACATTATACACTATTCAGAATGAAAGTCACTTAGGAAACACCAACGTTACGTTTTCCCCGACAGAAACGAGGCGGATTGCGATTATAAATGTTAATAATAATAAACAATGTTAATAAACCTACACTCTATTAGCATGCATAGCTTACTGTACTAGCCATACTGGTCGCACAAAGCTGGTCAGTGTGACATTGAAGGAGCAAGTACAGTTTAACACGTTTCTTATTATTTTTACCTGAGCTGCAGTGTCGAACAGCTGCAAGTGCAGAAGGCAGTAAGTTAACTGGTTTCAAAATTGAAGCAGCGACTCTGCAAAACGCTGCCATTTTCCTCTCACTTTCAGTGCTTCACCTCGACAGCAGCCCTGTGACGTATAACTCCAACGCTTGTGTCGAGCAGAAGGGGCGTGTCAGAATGAAGTCTCCATTCGAGGCACGTGTTGGGAGTCAGGCTGTGTTGCATTCATCCGTTCCACAGTGTACTTCACAGGGTGCTCCCTACTCCTTGCTGCTTTGCAGCGAATGTCGGTGAAGGGAACGTCCCTCGACAAAACTCTGCAAAGTTACTTCCTCCGTGGGTTACCATGGAAACACAAGCACTTAGGATACCTATCGCTGCTGCCGTGGAAATTCCACACTACGGACATTAAATATTGAATATTTATTAAAACAAAAAATGATGCCACTATAAAACATACTACTGAAACGTGTATAACTTGTAAATAAATTATTAAGTGATAATAATAATTGATTAAAGATGTACAGTCATTTATTTTACAGATTACTAGCCTATATAATACTAAGGATTTCTTGATTAAATGTAAATATATTTTTTGTTTCCTTTAAATATTATATCGTCCTCGGTAATAATAAATATATAAGTCCTTTTTCGAGCGCTCCAGCGAGACGCAATCACTTATATCACTTACTTAAATTTACTTCTTATCTAATATACAAAGAAGGAAAATGCACACCAAACTCTTGATTTATATTAATGACCTCCATTCCATAAACTCTAGCGTTATTATTGTGTCAAGGGGTTTTTATATCTTTTTTTCTTTCCCTCCTCAATTATTTAGCTTTTTGTGTGTTTTAATCATTGATTTCTGTCTTTAATCATTGATCCTTAACACTGACTGGTAAATTAATATATTCTGTTCAGAGATTCCAAACAGTGGCTTGTTAGTTGTATTTATGTTCATGTCTATAATGTCAAAAAAGAAAAAAACATAAGTACTTCTCTATTTGTTCATGTTTCCATTTTTTCCCTACATCAATAATTTTGAAAGATTCAGAAATTATGATTGTTTTGATGATAGGTTATGGTATCTTTTAAGTGAGGTTCTAGTTAATGTGGTGTTGCTCCTTTAAGGGGAGAGTATGTGCTGTGAGAGATGGGAAAATTGGGGCTGTATGCTGTTCCGAGTTTAGTGATGGCGTGATGAAGCTTCATGAAGCCCTGAAGCCTTCCAGCCAATTGGTTCACAAAAGGGCTCATTTCTTGAGGCTTCATTTGCACATAAACTCCCCTACTGGTCAAAGAATATAAGATGAGTAGATATGTTCATAGTCATTTTACCAGTACTGTATGTGATCCTTTCAAAGCTGTCTTGCCCTAGATTGGGTATGGGAATAATACATGATTGTCATTAAACTATGCATTTTTCTATTGTGAGCACATGTAAGATAATAGCCCATTTAAACCATCTTGTTGTCTCCCCCTATTAACGTGCTTGTGCTTGTTTGTAAATAGTGTAAGATTATCGTCCCTGTTACATTTTGATCAATGTTCCACGGTAGTAGCACACATACCAAAGTGACCGTCCTCCATTATATTAATATTTCATAATTGCTGTCATATGAGAGAGAAGCACAAGATGGCGCTGGTGAGGTCGGCTCCGACTTTTTTACTTTGATTACTTTGTCTTTTAAGTTAATTTTTAAAATGTAACTTTAAATGTAACTTTAAACCAGGAAATCATCCATCACCATCATTGAGTGCATTAAATATGACAGAGATAGTCTTATTTATATTGGTGTACAACAAACTCACAATACGACGATTTAACTCCGGATCCGAGCTGGCCGAGTGAGATCCTGAGGGAGAACAAAGGACGCGACCAGAAGCGGCGGGTCCGAGGGAAACGGTGTCAGGAACAAGCTGAGAGCTCGTGCACACCACACACCTCTGCCTAGCTTCCTGCTCGCTAACATCCAGTCACTGGAGAACAAACTCGATGACCTCAGGGCCAGGGTAAAGTTTCAGAGACATTCGGGACTGCAATCTCCTCTGCTTCACCGAGACATGGCTGAACCCAGCGGTGCCGGACCACGCCATTCAGCCGGCCGAGACCTTCACGGTTGGAATATTGGAATCAGGGAAGTCAAGGATAGGTAGTATGTGTTTAATGGTGAACAACAGCTGGTGGTTCCTCTCACACCCAACCTGGAACTACTAACCATCATGTGTCGTCCTTTTTACCTTCCTCGGGAGTTCACATCGTTCACATCAGTGCCGTTTATATCCCACCACAGGCGGACATGGACACTGCTAAACAACAATCAAGGACGGCTACAAGGCACAATCTCGCCCCCCCTTTGGGAAATCCGACCACGCCGCCATCTTCCTTATGCCAAAATATAAACAAAGGCTTAAACAGGAAGTTCAATTTCAGAGGGATGTCATGCGCTGGACGGACCAATCTGTGGCCGCCTTACAGGACACACTCGAAGAGGCAGACTGGCACATGTTTCGGTGCATCTCTGATGACATCAGCGTGTTTACGGAAACTAGCGGATGATACTGTACAAAAACCACTACCAGAATGTTTCCCAATCAGAAGCCACGGGTGTCTAAAACCAACCACGACGCTCTGAGATCTTGCACCGCCTCCTACAACGCGAGACTTGCGTTGGGTGACATGGACTTGTACAAGGCTGCGTCATACAACGTGTGGAAAGCGGTGAAGGAGGCACCTCAGATGCTTGAGAGACTTCAGACTGCCCTCCATGGTGCTCAGGAACTTTTACTCCTGCACGATAGAGCATCCTGACAGGAAACTCAACCTGGTTTGGGAACAGCACTATGCAGGACAGACAAGCTCTACAGAGAGTTGTGCGATCAGCTGAGCGCATTATCCGTACCGAGCCCCCTAACCTGCACTCGATCTACAGCTAGCAGTGCTGGACCAAGACCAGGAAGATCGTGAAGGACCTCAGCCACCCCAGCAATGGACTAATCTCTGTGTTGCGGTCAGGAAAGCACTTCTGCTCCCTGAAGGCCAATACAGGGAGACTGAGGAGGAGCTTCTTCCTGCAGGCGATACGGTCTCTCAACCAGATCACTACACAGGACTAAATCATCTCTGCATTTTTGCACAATGCACAGTTATGGACACCATACAGGACTAATCATATCTGTATTTTTGCACACTGCACAGTAATGGACACTTATGGACATTACTCATCTGTACACTCATACACAGTTGCACATACCCCAGACATTCATGGGCATTGTACATTTGCACATTCATGCACATTTGCACTCACCCTGAACTTTCCGTCTCACTTTTGCACATTGCAGATTATGGACATTTATGGACCATGGACATCTACACACACATGCACATTTGCACACTTCCTGGACATTTCCATTTATTTCCATTTAAATTTCTCTATTTTTTTCTAAATTTGTATAGATAAGTTTTTTATATTTCTTTTCTATTTTTTGAAATATTTTCATATTTTGTTCCATTTTCTACAGCCATGTTTCTATAGCTAAAGATATTCTTATTTTATTCCACTATTTATTTCTTGTTAATTGTTTTTTTTTTATTAAGGTCACGGGCGGTTGTTTAAGCATTTCATTGCATATCGTACTGTGTACGACTGTGTATGTGACAAATAAAATTTTAATTGAACAATTTGAATTTGGGACAATTGGGGCAAATTGCTAAGAAGATGAAATAATAATAATAGTAATAATAATAATAACACATTATAGGTGCTTGGTTGATGTGAGTCCAGCAAGATGTCATTAATTCTTTTCAAAGTGTTTCAAAGTGTTACTGAGAGGAGGAAAGAAGAGAAGGGCAGTATATGTGCTTGTGTGGTGGGGAACGACGACACTTTATTATTTTTAATTTAAAAACATTACTACCCATGAATTATGCAGACATTTCTTTATACACACGTGGACAAAATTGTTGGTACCCTTCGGTCAATGAAAGAAAAACTCACAATGGTCACATAAATAACTTTAATCTGACAAAAGTAATAATTTTAAAAAATTCTATGAATGTTAACCAATGAAAGTCAGACATTGCTTTTCAACCATGCTTCAACAGAATTATAAAAAAATAATAAACTTATGGAACAGACCTGGACAAAAATGATGGTACACCTAGAAAATACTGAAAATAATGTGACCAAAGGGACATGTTAATTCAAGGTGTGTTACCTTGCATCTTAATTAGCATCACAGGTGTCTACAATCTTGTAATCAGTCAGTGGGCCTATATATAGCGCTCCAGGTAGTCACTGTGTTGTTTGGTGACATGGAAGGAAAGAAGGAAGGAAAGAGTTGTCTCAGGAGATTCGAAAGAAAATTATAGACAAGCATGTTAAAGGTAAAGGCTATAAGACCATTTCCAAGCAGCTAGATGTTCCTGTGACTACAGTTGCACATATTATTCAGAAATTTAAGATCCATGGGACTGTAGCCAACCTCCCTGGACGTGGCCGCAGGAGGAAATTTGATGACAAATCAAAGAGACGGATAATCCGAATGGTAACAAAAGAGCCCAGAAAGACTTCTAAAAGAGATCCAAGGTGAACTTCATGCTCAAGGAACATCAGTGTCAGATCGCACCATCAGTCGTTGTTTGAGCCAAAGTGGACTACATGGGAGACGACCAAGGAGGACACCATTGTTGAAAACAAATCATAAAAAAGCCAGACTGGAATATGCCAAACTACATGTTGACAAGCCACAAAGCTTCTGGGAGAATGTCCTATGGACAGATGAGACAAAAAAGGAACTTTTTGCCAAGGCACATCAGCTCTATGTTCACAGACGGAAAAATGAAGCATATCAAGAAAAGAACACTGTCCCTACTGTGAAACATGGAGGAGGCTCTGTTATGTTCTGGGACTGCTTTGCTGCATCTGGCACAGGGTGTCTTGAATCTGTGCAGGGTACAATGAAATCTCAATACTATCAAGGGAATCTAGAGAGAAATGTGCTGGTCAGTGTCAGAAAGCTGGGTCGCAGTCGCAGGTCATGGGTCTTGCAACAGGACAATGACCCAAAACACAGCTAAAAACACCCAAGAATGACTAAGAGGAAAACATTGGACTATTCTAAAGTGGCCTTCTATGAGCCCTGACCTCAATCCTATTGAGCATCTTTGGAAGGAGCTGAAACATGCTGTCTGGAAAAAGCATCCTTCAAACCGGAAACAACTGGAGCAGCTTGCTCATGAGGAGTGGGCCAAAATACCTGCAGAGAGGTGCAGAAGTGTGCAACAAACTATTAAGTTAGGGGTACCATCATTTTTGTCCAGGCCTGTTCCATGAGTTAATTTTTTTTTATAATTCCGTTGAAGCATGGGTGAAAAGCAATGTCTGACTTTCATTGGTTAACATTCATAGAATTCTTATTTATTATTACTTTTGTCAGATTAAAGTTATTTCTGTGACCATTGTGAGTTTTTCTTTCATTGACCGAAGGGTACCACCAACTTTGTCCACGTGTGTATCTGTCAATACATGGCGGTAAGATTCAAACCACTTCCTGATCCGCTAATTGCAGCGAGGCTTCAAACATCAGTCAGTCGGCTTAAACAATACAAGCCTTGATACATGCTTCACTAAATAGTTCTCGGATTTCTCGCCACATGCTTTGAAGCATCGACACGGTACGTGCCATCAATATTAAAGTTTGCTAAAATGTTAAGCTCTGCCTGGACTCCATTTTATTACGAATAGTAGGGGTTACCTAAAGTTAAATTAACTAAATACGGACGGAGATAAAGTAACGAAATGGCAGCGTTTGGAACTGTTGGGGAATATACGGAGTGTCTGAAGTACTTCTTTCCCGCGAATGAAATTACAAAGGAAGCCAAGAAATGCTCTATCTTGTTAAGTGTATGCGGAGCAAGGACTTAAACTTATGAGGAACTTAGCGACCACAGAAACCGGGAGAGGTGGCTTACAGAGATTTAATTGATCTGGTCCAGAACGTCCACAGCCCCAGTGATTGTGCAGTGTTTAAAATTCCACAGCCATTTTCGTAAGTCTGGTGACTATATTTAGAAGCTTGTGGCCGAATTGTGCCAGTTGTCAAGAGCATTCAGAGTTTGGGACCGTACTGGAGGACATGCTGCGTGATCGCCTCATGTGCGGCATTAATGATGAATTCAGCGTAGGCTGCTGGAGGAAGCAACACTTTCATTCACAAGGGATGGGCAGCATTACATGCCAAAGACATTCAGAAGGCAAATAGCAGTGCACAGAGTGATGTGTTTTATGCAACTAAGGCTGTTACTAAAACTAATGTTACAGATGTGAGGGAGCTCATTTTGCAAATTCCTGTAAATTCAACAATACAGCGTGTCATAAGTGTGGCAAGAAGGGACATTTGGCAAAGAAATGCAGGAATAACAAACCAAAAGTGAAAAATTATAGGGGAAAACCTCACTCAAAGACATATCACATAGGGGAAACTAAACAAGAGGAGACCTGTTCCTATTCATTGTTTACCTTGTGTGAAACTTGTTCAGACCCTCTTTATGCAACAATTCAAGTTAATGCAGAAAGTCTTAAGATAGTGATGGACCTGGGAGCTTTAGCATCGATCATTAGTACTGAGACTTATAGAAAGTTATGGGCTAATGATCAGATACCGGCATTATGTGAATCTTCTATTAGGCTGAGAACCTATACAGGGGAGTTTATTCCAGTAAGGAGGGCTGTGAAAGTGATTGCCTATGGAAGTCAGACAGCTGAAACACGCTTGCTCGTTGTCAAATGAACAGGCCAGAGTCTGGCTCAGTAAAATTCTTAAATTTAAAGTTTAACTGGGGTAAAATTAGGCTCATAAAAGGGTTTGGTGCAGAGGATATGATTGCAAGGTACCCAGATGTGTTTAAGGATGAGCTGGGCACCCTGAAGGGCACCACAGTTAAACTTTGTGTGAAGCCCAATGCTACAGCTCGTTTCTCTAAACCCCGGTCTGTCCCATACAAAATAAAATATAAAGTTGAACAAGAACTTGAGAGGCTTTAGCAGCTTGGGATTATTGAGCCGATTCAGTTTTCTAATTGGGCCGCCCCAACTGTGCCCGTGCTGAAGGATGATGGCGCGGTACGCATTTGTGGTGATTACAAGCTAACAATTAATCAAGCTGCAAAGGTGGCGACATACCCTATCCCATGGAGGACTTGTTCTCAATCTTGTCTGGAGGCAAAACATTCACTAAGTTTGACATGAGTCATGCGTATCAACAATTGCTGCTGGACGAGGAGTTGAAGCAGTGTCACAATAAACACTCACAAAGGGCTGTTTAAATACAACAGGCTGGTGTTTGGGGTGGCGTCTAGCCCCGCTATTTTTTAAAGGACAATGGAAAACCTGTAGCAAGGAATTCCTCATGTGGCAGTGTATTTTGATAATATTCTGATCACAGGAAAAACAGAAGAGGAGCACCGTAATAACCTGGATCAGGTGCTCAAAAGGATGACAGAGGCAGGAATATGGTTAAAAACAGCAAATGTACATTTCAGGCAGAGAATGTAACCTATTTGGGACATCAAATATCAGCCCAAGGCCTCCGTCCTGTGCCAGAAAAAGTCAAGCCCATTAAGGAGGCCCACAAGCCACGAAATGTGTCAGAACTTAAGTCCTTCTTAGGCACGGTAACTTATTATGGGCAATTTTTGTCTGACCTATCAAAGGTGTTGGCCACCTTGTACCAAATGTTGCATTATGACTGACAGTGGAAGTGGTAAAAAAAAAGTAAAAAATGCTGCAGTCAGCCAAGGTGTTGGTTTATTTTTACTCTGAGGAGAAGCTTACAGTGTCCTGTGATGCCTCTCCATATGGCATTGGGGCTGTATAATCATATGTGATGGAGGAGGGCTCGGAGAAACCCATTGCATCTGCGTCAAGGATGCGTACAAAAGCAGGGAAGGAGTACTCGCAGCTAGACAAAGAAGGCTAAGCTATCATGTTTGCTGTGCACCAATATCACTGTGGCTGTCCTTTCACAGTTTTCTCGGACCACCAGCAATTGATGAGCCTGTTCAGTGAACATTCCTTCCATGGCATCACATCGTATACAAAGGAGTCTTTGTTTTCTGCAAGTTTACTAGCCAGCTCATGTGTTTTCTGCAAGCTCACTAGCCAGCTCAGTCAGCTTGTGCACTGTAATGTCCTTGTTTCTCCTACACTTACATTGATTGTTAGCAGAACTCTTTCTGAGTAAGTGTTTGCTCCCTTTTCTGTGTCACTGCCACTGTCAGTGCTGTCATAATTAGGAACTTCATGCTAGTAGTGCAGGTTGGGTCTCTGTGATACACAGCGTAGTGGGCGCGGCCCAACAGGATGTACATGAGTGTCTTTGTTGTTAGACAATGTGCTACACTGGAGTCAGCTAATTTAATTGGGATGATTCATTAAGCTACCTAAGCTTTCTCAGTGAGCTATTGCCCTTCTTGACATTTGTTGAAGCTCTGAGAGCAGACACGACCTTATGCACACTTGTCCCACCTCACTGGGGCTTCGGAACACTGTGCAATTCATGTGTCTGTCTATTGAGGCACTCTTTTGCAATGACTGCCGTGTAACCACGTGGCTCTTTCAGCGAGCAGACACGGTCTGCATCGTCAAAAAGTTATCAAATGGACCCAGCCACCTTTTAGCCCTTCAGCTTTTCCTCCTGAAGTCTTTTACCACAATCTACTCATTTGGCTTCAAGTCATGTACTGTACAGTCGTGGCCAAAGGTTTTGAGAATGACACAAATATTAGTTTTCACAAAATTTGCTGCTAAACTGCTTTTAGATCTTTGTTTCAGTTGTTTCTGTGATGTACTGAAATATAATTACAAGCACTTCATACATTTCAAAGGCTTTTATCGACAATTACATGACATTTATGCAAAGAGTCAGTATTTGCAGTGTTGGCGCTTCTTTTTCAGGACTTCTGCAATTCGACTGGGCATGCTCTCAATCAACTTCTGTGTCAAATTCTGACTGATAGCAATCCATTCTTTCATAATCACTTCTTTGAGTTTGTAAGAATTAGTAGGTTTTTGTTTGTCCACACGCCTCTTGAGGACTGACCACAAGTTCTCAATGGGATTAAGATCTGGGGAGTTTCCAGGCCATGGACCCAAAATTTCAACGTTTTGGTCCCCGAGCCACTTAGTTATCACTTTTGCCTTATGGCACGGTGCTCCATCGTGCTGGAAAATGCATTGTTCTTCACCAAACTGTTGTTGGATTGTTGGAAGAAGTTGCTGTTGGAGGTTGTTTTGATACCATTCTTTATTCATGGCTGTGTTTTTGGGCAAAATTGTGAGTGAGCCCACTCCCTTGGATGAGAAGCAACCCCACACATGAATGGTCTCAGGATGCTTTACTGTTGGCATGACACAGGACTGATGGTAGCGCTCACCTTTTCTTCTCCGGACAAGCCTTTTTCTAGATGCCCCAAACAATCCGAAAGAGGCTTCATCCGAGAATATGACTTTGCCCCAGTCCTCAGCAGTCCATTTGCGATACGTTTTGCAGAAGGTCAATCTGTCCCTGATGTTTTTTATTGGAGAGAAGTGGCTTCTTTGCTGCCCTTCTTGACACCAGGCCATTTTCCAAAAGTCTTCGCCTCACTGTGCGTGCAGATGCGCTCACACCTGCCTGCTGCCATTCCTGAGCAAGCTCTGCACTGGTGGCACTCTGATCCCGCAGCTGAATCCTCTTTAGGAGACGATCCTGACGCTTGCTGGACTTTCTTGGACGCCCTGAAGCCTTCTTAACAAGAATTGAACCTCTTTCTTTGAAGTTCTTGATGATCCTATAACTTGTTGATTTAGGTGCAATCTTAGTAGCCACAATATCCTTGCCTGTGAAGCCATTTTTATGCAACGCAATGATGGCTGCATGCGTTTCTTTGCAGGTCACCATGGTTAACAATGAAAGAACAATGATTTCAAGCATCACCCTCTTTTTAACATGTCAAGTCTGCTATTCTAACCCAATCAGCCTGACATAATGATCTCCAGCCTTGTTCTCGTCAACATTCTCACCTGAGTTAACAAGACGATTACTGAAATGATCTCAGCAGGTCCTGTAATGACAGCAATGAAATGGAAAATGAAGTGGAAAGTTTTTTTCAGGATTAAATTAATTTTTCATGGCAAAGAAGGACTATGCAACTCATCTGATCACTCTTCATAACATTCTGGAGTATATGCAAATTGCTATTATAAAAACTTAAGCAGCAACTTTTCCAATTTCCAATATTTATGTAATTCTCAAAACTTTTGGCCACAACTGTACAGTGGGTACGGAAAATATTCTGACCCCCTAAAATTTTCACTCTTTGTTATATTGCAGCCATTTGAGTCATTTAAGTATTTTTTTTCCTCATTAATGTACACACTGTGCAGCAGAATTTTTTTGTAACCATTGCCAGATCTGTGCCTTGCCACAATTCTGTCTCTGAGCTCTTCAGGCAGTTCCTTTGACCTCATTATTCTCATTTGCTCTGACATGCACTTTGTGCACTGTGAGTAGTAAGGTCTTATATAGACAGATGTGTGGCTTTCCTAATCAAGTCCAATTAGTATAATCAAACACAGCTGGACTCAAATGAAGGTGTAGAACCATCTCAATGATGATCAGAAGAAATTGACAGCACCTGAGTTAAATATATGAGTGTCACAGCAAAGTGACATGTGATACAGTGCCCTCCATAATTATTGGCACCCCTGGTGTTAAAAGCCTTAAAATAAATTAAGTTTTTATTGCAGGAGCATATCGTCACACTGATAATTGTAGAAAAATATAACGTGACTATAAAGTGAATTTTAAGGGGAAATAGAATTAAAAATCCCTGACTAACATAATTATTTTTCATAAAATAACCTGTTCCACAATTATTGGCACCCCTAACAATTCCTAGAAAATAAATGTAATTGAAGTATTTCTGTCATTTCTACAGTAGTTTACAAAGTTGATCAAGTCAAGTCAATTTTATTTATATAGCGCTTTTAACAATTGACATTGTCGCAAAGCAGCTTTACACAATAAAAAGAAGTAAGTTTGTATGCAATGTGTATGAATCAAAATGATAAGATTGTCCCTGATGAACAAGCCGAGGGCGACGGTGGCAAGGAAAAACTCCCTGAGATGGTAATAGGAAGAAACCTTGAGAGGAACCAGACTCAACAGGGAACCCATCCTCATCTGGGTGATAACGGATAGCAGGGATTGATCAGCATAATAATGTGTACTGGAAGTTCAGTGTAACAGGAGATGTGTTAAAATTAAAATTAAAAGGAGTCCAGTTTGTTCCTGAAGGCTCAGGTAGACTGTAGGAGATTCCAATCCTGAGCTATCGAACAACTGAAGTCACGGGTCCCCAGAGCATCAATCGATGATAGGACAGTCTTAATGGAAACCATCCCCAGCCACCATACGAATCCAGGCAGACCACACGGGGCATCCCGGGGTCAGAGTATCTAGGAACATTTAATTAGTAATTTATCACTTCCTGCTTCCCTGGGGTATAAATATGACGTGACACAGAGGCCATTTCTCTTATTCACTAGTCAACATGGGAAAGACAAAGTGTTCTTTGGTCAGATGAGACCAAGATAGAGCTTTTTGGCAACAAACACTCTAAGTGGGTATGGCGGAACACAAAAGATGTGTCAGGCTCCGTGGTGGGCTTGGTGGATCCAAATGCAGATCGTGGAGAGGGAAGAACTCGGGTTGAGTAGAGGTGTCACTGAATGTAACTGGAGAGTGGTGGCTGTAATGTGACGAGGCTGATCTTAGGTGTGGATGGTGCTCTGCGCTGCGGTGGGAGCCGTAGCGTGCTCGCTAGAGAAGCTCGAGCCACTTGGCGAAAGTAGCGTGAGCTCGGTAGGGCGTCAGGACTGACTCGTGGTTGTAGAACAAGCGAGGGTCGAAGCTGGAGAGCTGGGGGAAAATCCGTGATCCAAATCCGTAGTCGAGGAAACAGGTAGGCGGTCAATGATGAGAAATCCAAACAAGGGTAAATCCAAAACATGAGGCAGAGACGTAGTCAATAAACGAAGCGTGGTCGGTAACTTGGCAGACTGTGACGAGACAAGACGCGGGAATATTGGGCTGGTAAGGCACTCAATCATCTGGCAACGTGGTGGTGTCCATGCATGGTTTAAATAGGGAGTGGAAGTGATTGATGATGGTGCACAGGTGTGTGGAGAGCAGAGAGTGAGCCAGTGAGATCAAAGAAGTGGAGTGGAATCTGGAGCGGGAGTGAACAGGTGAATCTGGCGTGATGTGACAAGATGAGTATGCAGAAAACCACCTCATGCCCACTGTGAAGTATGGGGGAGGATCGGTGATGCTGTGGGGCTATTTCTATTCCAGAGGCTCTGGGAACATTGTTAGGGTGCATGGCATCATGAATGCTTTGAAATACCAGGACATTTTAAAGCAAAATCTGGTGGCCTCTGCCCGAAAGCTGAAGATGGGTCGCACTGGGTCTTTCAGCAAGATAATGACCCAAAACATGTGGCCAAATCTACACTGAAATGGTTCACCACACACAGAATCAAGCTCCTCCCATGGCCATCTCAGTCCCCAGACCTCAACTCCATTGAAAACCTGTGAAGTGACCTGAAGAGGAGAGTGCAGAGGAAAGGAGTCAGGTCACTGGATGATTTAGAGACATTGTGCAAAGAGGAATGGTAGAAGATCCCTCATTCTGTGTTCTCTAATCTTGTGAAACATTATAGAAGATTAGGTGCTGTTTTGTTGGCAAAAGGGGGTTGTACAAAGTATTAAACATCAGGGGAGCACGGTTTGATGTAAAATAATTATTTCTTAATGTGGGATTTTTTTTCCACTGAATAAATGCACTTGAATTAAAGGTTGGAATTTCCTCTTTTTTCCATTGTGGTCCTATGTTAATTAGAACAAAACTAATTTTTTTAGAAGCTAAAGAACACATTTTAACCAGGGGTGCCAATAATTATGGAGGGCAGTGTATTTCAGTTTTTCTTTTTTAATAAATCTGAAAAAATGTCAACAATTCTTTGTTTTTCTGTCAATATGGGGTGCTGTATGTACATTAATGAGGAAAAAAAATAACTTCAATGATTTTTTAGCAAATGGCTGCAATATAACAAAGAGTGAAACATTTAAGGGGTCTGAATATTTTCCGTACCCACTGTAGTTGTGCTGCAGTTGAAAAAGGGCTTGCCCTGGACTGTTGAATCAAGAAAACGGTCCTCTCGAACATTTGTCTTACGGGGTCTGTCTGACCTGGGCCTGTCATGAACTTCACCAGTTTCTTCAAATCTTTTTCTTATCCTCTCCACTTGATGTTTAGATACATTAAATATTTCTGCCACCTCAGCAGGAGACTTGGTCTTCAGGCTGTTGATGATCAGCACTTTGGTCTTTGGTTGAATCTTTGGCATGCTGTCAGGTCAAGATGCATTTCAAGTGAAGGTTGGGTGTGCTGGGGTTCTTCTTCTACACACCTGGGAATGTGTTAATTACAGTATTTGTCACAGGTGACACTCTAAACTGTGATTGGTTGAATCTTAAGACTTGTCTGTCCTAATTAAATAATTAAAAATCACAGCATGATAAGATTCTGTTTTGGTAAAATGTACCAGTGTATCAAAGGTTTTCCAACTATGAGCTCTTTAAAAGTTCTTTACTGCCCCTCTGTGATGTCAGCATCCGCTAAAATAAGCACATAAAATTGCAATCTGGATAAATAATGATTGTTATAGTCTAACCAAAATGCTGGGAGAATATTAGGTCTAATCCGATGATCCCTACTTGCAAAAGCTGTCTCGCTTCCAGTTAGGACTACGGCCCCCAACCTGAGCGTCCTGCTCGAAGATGTTCAGTGCTTCAGTGAGAGCATTCAATGCTTTAGGCCTATTTAACTGAATAAAGCCTATGTTCCTCTTTTTGGCTTTTTTCTCAACCAAGATATGTTGATACTGTGTTGTTCCACCTACAAAACAAAGATGACAAACATTAACCTCATATTTAAGTATCTTATTTACAACCAGCAAAAATACCCGTCGTTGACGGGAAAAGAGTTTGTAGAAATAGTTAAAAGGTTAAAGCTAAAAATAGGTTAATCAGTTTTTTAATTTAAGCAGTGATAATATAACTTCAGGTTGAGAGCTACATACATGTCTGCCTGTCTTTCTATAAAGTATTAATACAAAGAATAAAATCTAAAATAAAAAATATTAGTTGCAAGTAACAATGAGCGGGCCCACAGCCACCCGGGAGCACCACACAACCTGTTAATACCCCCATCTCACCTATGTTTGACTATTGAAATGAGCGAGTGACCGCCCGGTGTTCTGCAAGTTCTGCAAGGTACGCGAGCTTCCGCGAGGGCCGATAAAAATTACACATTAACCTGTTTAATTTTTTTCGCAGAAAGATGGAAATGTAATATCAGCGGCAAAACTCTCGATGAATCGTGATGAACCTTACTTATGGCCACCGCGTGAAACATGTAGATAAGATAGGGGCATAAGGCCTACAAAAAGCCATCACCGCCCAGGTGCACTGCACAACTTGCACACTTCACACAATATGATGTAATAGGGCTGATGTCATCTTCGGTCCTAAATATTTGTCATGTCTACTGTGTGTGTGTGTGTGTGTGTGTGTGTGTGTGTGCGCGCGCTTGCGTGTGAGTGTTAAAAATTGTGATGTGTGTGTGTGAAAGCGGAAACTTTATGTTAAGACCTCAAAAAACTGGTGTGTGTATGTGTGTGTGTACACATGTGAGAGATGTGTATGTGTGAGCGTTAACATTTGTGATGTGTGTGATATATGAGTATGTTTGTATGTTGCGTGCATGTGTGTGAGAGATGTGCATGTGTGTTCAATAAGCGCAAGTGCTGGAAAAAAAGCATCATACTATGATGTTACTCAATATGATCCCATGTTTCTATTCCAGAGAATTGAACGTGACGTCACCGAACACGTCACCCAATATAATGTCACACAAAGTGATTAACCACTTTTCAGCATACGTTTAAGGATCACGGCTGACCCGTTTGAGCATCCTCAGTGTCTTCAGATCACATATGCCTGGTTTGGTGGCGATCGTATACATTCCCTAGTAGGAATATATAAAAATCCATCAGGTACGTTTTGCGAATGACTCAAAATAACTGACTTCCTGTTGAGTTGAGCTCAGGACATGCAGTGTGAAAGTTGTTCAGCTCACTGAGCTCTAAATGTGTGTACCGGGTTTTGCGAGCATACAAGTTGCACTTCTTTTGTGGTCAACCAAATAGAATCTCAGTTTGGTAATCAGAGAGTGAATCACAGATGAGAAATCGAAAAAGTTGATCGTTTTTTCTCCAAACAAATCCAGCGTGATTTTCAGCTGTGAAAATATTAAGTAACCCCAGTAAAAATATTCAGTTTAGCTTTTCTAATGAATAGCTATTGATGCAGGTGTTCATTTACAATGAGCAAGTAACTTCTTAGTTGTTTTATTATTATTATTTATTTTTATATTTAGGCATTTGGCAGACGCTCTTATCTTAATTTGGCGCGATTGTTTCCCCCGCCCATCAATCAATCAGTGCAGTGGTTTCCAGGGTGCAATTTGTTTCCTTCCTCATTGCATTACTTTTATTATTGTTCATTTTCATTCATTTTTTACTCTGTAGCGAATATGATTTCAAATGTAGCAAAGTAAAATACTTTTTTTTTTAAACTTAAGTAAAAGTAAAATTACAGATTTTAAAAACTACTAGAAGTACACAAAAAAACTACTCAATTACAGTAACGCGAGTACATGTAATTCATTACTTTCCACCTCAAAACTATCAGTCTATGGGAAAATCCTGGGAGTTCTATAGAGTTCTATACCACTCCAAATAGTCCAAGCTCTTCTAAACCATCCTAATTACCCTGATTCATTGGGAACGGCTGTTTTAATCAACTCAACAGGTGAAAAACACAAGCTCTCTACAGTTGATTTGTGGACAGTCATGCTAAGACATGGAGCTCACTGAGGACCCTACTGGTGGCAACATCTCAAGGAAGTCAGTCCAACGGACACTGCAAACCGCTGGGTTCCACAGACGCAGACCAAGTCTCCAGATAAGGCACATAAAAGCCAGCTTGGCCTTTTAAAATGCTCATCTGGACAAAGACAACTACTTCTGGTCTCCTGTTTTATGGTCAGATGAAACGAAAATTTAATTGTTTGGCCCCAGTAATGTAGCCTTCATTTGGCGTAAAAAAGAAGAAGCCTTCAACCCCAAGAACACCATGCCCACTGTCAAACATGGTGGTGGGAACCCAATGTTTTAGGGTGTTTTTCAGCCGGTGGACCAGGGAACCTAATCACAGTAAACGGTAAAATCTTCCAAAACTAGTTAAAGTTAAAACAGTGATCTATATAACACAAGAAAATAAAGGTTTTATTTTACTTAAAGGTATTAAGGTATTAAGCTATTTCTGATACTGACAATGTACACCATGATTAGCTAACTTACTATACCTGCCACAATGGTCACACAAACCTGGTCAATGTGTACAAAGAGTAAGTGCAGTTTAGTACGTTTTTATTATATTTACCTGAGCTACACTGCCGAACAGCTAAAAGTGCAGAAGGCAATAAATTAACTGATCTGAAAAAAATACCGCCGTTTCATCGCTTCACCTTCGCAGCGCTCTACACTCCGCCAAGAAACCAGGGAAATCGGGTTTCCAAATATTTCCAAAAAATCAATGATTTTATAATTGTTGCTGTAATACCCTGTATTGTACCCCTGGCCACTGTAGCCACACACACACACACACACACACACACACACACTATATCATCCATTCTTAAGAGAAAAAAAAAACATGTCTACCACATAATATTTTGTATACAATTAATATTTTGATTCTGTTCAATTTTATAAGCTGAATCAACTCATCATAAGATAGTTTTGTTTTCAATCCCACTTAGAATGATTTTTATTTTATTTAATCACGTAACTTGTTCAGAACAAGGGTTCACATTTTCAAATAGTTAAAAACTGATTAAAATATATGAAAAAAAAATCACTTATTACACATCAATAAATCTTGTGGCCAACCGAAACTCCAAGTTAGCTTACTTAGCTAAGTTACTGTACCTGCCACACAGGTCGCACAAACCTGGTCCCTGTGTACAAGAAGTAAATCTAGGTTAGCACGTTTCTTATTATCTTTATCTGAGCTATAGTGCCGAACAGCTGCAAGTGCGGACAGTAACATGTTGACTTGTTTAAAAATTGATGCCATTTTTCTCTCAGTGCTTCACCTCCGCAGCGCTCCACACGGTCAGGGAACCAGGGTTGCCCAATATTTCACAAAGATCCATGATTTTATACTTGTTTCTGTAACACCCCCTTTTGTATTATACTGTATTGTATTAGCCACTGTAACTACGAACACACACACACACACACACACACACACACACACTTGTACATACATACATACATACATACGGTACATACAAACATTTATATACGGTCATTCTTTAGAACTGGGGAAAACATGTCCAGCACATAATATTGTGTATATATTTGATTATTATTCATTTTATAAGCTGAATCAAATCAACATAAATACTTTTTTGTTTGTTCTCTAATCTGTTCAAGTTCTTGAATTTTAAAGATTTGATATTGATATTGCTGCGGTCACAACCATAACATTGTGAGGGACATAACTTTAGTGAAGCACTCAAAGGGGCACCCCTTTACATATTATTATTTTGTCCAATTATAATTTTATAGATTGAAGTACTACTATATGTAATGTTTCCTTTTGCTTCATGGTGTAATTTGTTTATAAAATATCGATATACCATTTGATATTTAAAAGGAAGTTGAAACAGTGTTGTTGCCAACACTCACCACAAGAGGGAGTGTAACGCTAGCAAACGTTGGTGTTCTGAAGTGTTGCTAATATGGACAGTTAGTAGTGCAACTCTGAGAGAAGATGTCGGACAGAAACATGTTTACAATGTGCTGTATTGTCTGTATTTTTGCAGGTAAGCGGGCAAAGAATTAAGTATATGTGTGTAATTTAAAGTCAAGGGGTCACTGGTGAGGTGGGAAGGTTGGCTGTTTCCCAATAAGTGCTTTGTAGAAGTTAAGCTGTTGTAGTTAGCCTATTAGCCTAGCCACTACATTAACTTCTAGCCATTAGTGATCGGACCTTGTTGCTGCTTTTGAAATTTATTGATGCTAATGCTGCCTTGCAGATGTTTATGACACAATTAACTATAACTAGAGTAACTGATATTTTATTATAACTAAATTTTTTTTTTTTTTGTATAATTTCTTTGTCATTGTTTACTATTTTATTAAGTGCAACTGAGAGAAGATGTCGGACAGAAACGTGTTTACAGTGTGCTGTATTGTCTGTATTTTTGCAGTTTAGCAGTAAAGAGTGGAAAAATATTTGTCACACTGAGTCTTTATTCAAGTGTGCTACAAAATTTGGTGGCAGCGGTGGGATCAGCGGTGCAAAAAAAAAAAATTGGGGAGATTAGAGACACTTATAAGGCATGGAGCTGGAGCAACTGCAGGACCGACTGAATGAGATCCTGGTCCTTCTAACGATTGAGCAACCACAGGAGGTACACACGTGGACAAAATTGTTGGTATCCTTCGGTCAATGAAAGAAAAACTCACAATGGTCACATAAATAACTTTAATCTGACAAAAGTAATAATTTAAAAAAATTCTATGAATGTTAACCAATGAAAGTCAGACATTGCTTTTCAACCATGCTTCAACAGAATTATTTAAAAAAAATAAACTCATGGAACAGGCCTGGACAAAAATGATGGTACCCCTAGAAAATACTGAAAATAATGTGACCAAAGGGACATGTTAATTCAAGGTGTGTCCACTAATTAGCATCACAGGTGTCTACAATCTTGTAATCTGTCAGTGGGCCTATATATAGGGCTCCAGGTAGTCACTGTGTTGTTTGGTGACATGGTATGTACCACACTCAACATGGACCAGAGGAAGCGAAGGAAAGAGTTGTCTCAGGAGATTCTAAAGAAAATTATAGACAAGCATGTTAAAGGTAAAGGCTATAAGACCATTTCCAAGCAGCTAGATGTTCCTGTGACTACAGTTGCACATATTATTCAGAAATTTAAGATCCATGGGACTGTAGCCAACCTCCCTGGACGTGGCCGGAGGAGGAAAATTGATGACAAATCAAAGAGATGGATAATCCGAATGGTAACAGAAGAGCCCAGAAAGACTCCTAAAGAGATCCAAGGTGAACTTCATGCTCAAGGAACATCAGTGTCAGATCGCACCATCCGTCGTTGTTTGAGCCAAAGTGAACTACATGGGAGACGACCAAGGAAGACACCATTGTTGAAAACAAATCATAAAAAACCCAGACTGGAATATGCCAAACTACATGTTGACAAGCCACAAAGCTTCTGGGAGAATGTCCTATGGACAGATGAGACAAAAATGGCACTTTTTGCCAAGGCACATCAGCTCTATGTTCACAGATGGAAAAATGAAGCATATCAAGAAAAGAACACTGTCCCTACTGTGAAACATGGAGGAGGCTCTGTTATGTTCTAGGGCTGCTTTGCTGCATCTGACATTGGGTGTCATGAATCTGTGCAGGGTACAATGAAATCTCAAGACTATCAAGGGATTCTAGAGAGAAATGTGCTGGCCAGTGTCAGAAAGCTGGGTCTCAGTCGCAGGTCATGGGTCTTGCAACAGACAGTGACCCTAAACACACAGCTAAAAACACCCAAGAATGGCTAAGAGGAAAACATTGGACTATTCTAAAGTGGCCTTCTATGAGCCCTGACCTCAATCCTATTGAGCATCTTTGGAAGGAGCTGAAACATGCTGTCTGGAAAAGGCACCCTTCAAACCGGAAACAACTGGAGCAGCTTGCTCATGAGGAGTGGGCCAAAATACCTGCAGAGAGGTGCAGAAGTCTCATTGACAGTTATAGGAATCGTTTGATTGCAGTGATTGCCTCAAAAGGTTGTGCAACAAACTATTAAGTTAGGGGTACCATCATTTTTGTCCAGGCCTGTTCCATGAGTTCATTTTTTTTATAATTCCGTTGAAGCATGGTTGAAAAGCAATGTCTGACTTTCATTGGTTAAGATTCATAGAATTCTTATTTATTATTACTTTTGTCAGATTAAAGTTATTTCTGTGACCATTGTGAGTTTTTCTTTCATTGACCGAAGGGTACCAACAATTTTGTCCACGTGTGTATGTCCGTAAGCAAAAATCTCCACTGACAAACAGACCAAAAAGGACATGCTGAGCGAAACAGCTGAAAATGAAGAAGAGGAAGTGGCACGTGAGTTTCTAGTCTGTCTAATAATGAGTGCTAAAGAAGTGAAAGGAAGCGATGGCCAGATAGGGGACAGGTGTAGTGAAGATAGCAATATACAGCATTACAAAACCAATTTTCCAAAAAATTGAGGAGGAAATGATGAGGCTGCCTAAAAGGATAACAAACCAGGAGTCGAGTCATGTTCTATTGTTACAGCCAGCTACCTCCCAGTCCACCCAGCCGCCTGAGGTGACTATACGTAGAGAATTCAAGATTAATGGCCAGATTGGAGAGAGAGGTCAAAGAGATAAGCTGTCGTACTCCATCTTGAACCATCAGATTGACATGGGATTAAAGAAAAAACCACAGTGAAGAGGAGATTATTGAAGCGGTTGTCCGAGCCTTAAGCCCAGGTCTTAACCTCAGAGACATGCTAGAGATGAAAAACAGACCTCGCGCTATCACAACTTCGCACTATTTTAAAGGGGCACTACAAAGAGGACGGTTCTACTGATCTGAACTCAACAGGGCAGTTCTACTACTGAACTCAGGTCCAACGGACACTGCAAACCGCTGGGTTCCACGGGAGCAGACCAAGTCTCCAGATAAGGCACACAAAAACCAGATTGGCCTTTTGAAATGCTGATCTGAACAAAGAAGAGGACTTCTAGTCTCCTGTTTTATGGTCAGGTGAAACAAAAATTTAATTGTTTGGCCCCAATGATGTAGCCTTCATTTGGCGTAAAAAAGGAGAAGCCTTCAACCCCAAGAACACCATGCCCACTGTCAAACATGGTGGTGGGAACCTAATGTTTTGGGGGTGTTTTTCAGCTGGTGGATCACAATAAACGGTACCATGAAAAACGAGAAATACATAAAAATCAACAACATCAGGCAGTCTGCAGAGAAACTTGGCCTTGAGCACCAGTGGACATTTCAACACGACAACAACCGAAAACACACAGCAAAAGTGGTGAAGCAAACAAAATCATTAACATTTTGCTGCGGAAACTGAGGTTTTAATTTTATTTCCGTACGCAGAACTGCATAGAACAGAAGGCAAACAGAATTATCTTCTCAAATATTAGTTTATTTGCTAAAGTTTTAGTCGACTAAAAATGAGAGCATAAATACAGTTATGCATGTAATGTGTGAATGCGTAAAGACTACTGTATGTTTTCTCAGATCACAATGCACCCTGAACCAAGCAAGCATGCTCACGGTACAACACATAAAAATGTAGCCATGCTGTACCTTGTGGACCTTTTATAAAATCCCGCTATTTCATTTAACAATGTTTGACACGGGATACTGATTTTTTTTTTTTTTTTAACTGCCTCAACGTAAAAAAGTTTAGTAACAAGTTGCACAGCTTTTTTAAACTTACTCAACATTTAGAGGAATGTGTTGGCCGAACTAAATACTTTACATTGCAGTTTAGTAGACATAATGTGTAACCCAATTCAAAATCTTATGTTGACTCAACTTGGATTTCAAATATTTAAGTCAGCTTAAGTAGTTTTGATTGTGGGCCCAATTAATTATATTTCTGTAGGGTTCACTTAGCCCAACTTTTCATCCACTCAAAAAGGTAAGCCCACTGGTTCAAGTGATTGCTTTTCTATAAAAACAGGTTAACAATACCCCAACAGCTAAAACACACAAACATTACTTAAAAAAAAAAAAAAAAAACTTTATTCTTCCAAAACTAGTCAAAGTTAAAACAGTGATCTGTATAACACAAGAAAATACAGGTTTTATTTTGCTTAAAAGTTAGGGTTGCACCGATACCACTTTTTTGGAAAACGAGTACGAGTACTTGCATTTCAGTACTCGCCGATACCGAGTACTTAATAAAAACATGATTTTTAACAATCAATTTGCAGTCCGCCTTTGTTTTGTCGTCTTCATTCACTTTGAAATAATTCCACACGGCTGACATGTCTCGTTTCGCCTCGCCTTCTCCCCGCTCTGAGCTGCATCCGGGGCCTGGGGGCGGGCACTCAGCGCTTGTGATTAACCCCTTACACGCCGCTCAAACATAGACATTTCTCAGACCGTGTAATCGGTCCCTGGTATCGGGGGACTTTTAACGAGTACGAGTACTTTAGAAAATGTGGTATCGAGGCCGATACCAGATACCGGTATCGCTATCGGTGCATGCCTATTAAAAGTAAATAAAATACCTGAATAACACCTGACGCTTATCAGTATCTTACTGATTATTTTATATTACAAAACTAGCAAAGATTAACAGTTTTTTTGTGCCAGACAAAAAAAAAAAGAGTATAGCAACAAGAGATTGTTTTTAAGCAACTGAATCTGAGGGGTGTGTGTCTCTCCAAGTCCAATAGAAATAGTTTGGGTGGCTTCATAGGTGTCCATCCAGTCCTTTTCGAATTCAATGTTCAGAGCACAGACCTGACAAACTATCACTCCTAAAGCTGCCGTATGTCATCAAGGACTACAGTCCACTAGTGATGGGAAGTTGAAATCATTTGACTCGGTTCTTTGAATCTCATTCATCAAAATGAACGAATCTTTTTGAGTCATTTTATTTTATTTTGTTCTTTTGATCAGAAATAAAATAAAATGTTTGATTTTCAATAAACAGACCCCGAATATGTCTACATACACAACTTTTGGCTATAGTTTCATTAATGAAACTATTATAATGCATATTATTATAATGCATATTTTGACAAACAGAATGAGCAGCTCACCTCATATCTTCTAGTCTAAGTCGTTCGTTCATTTGAATCTATTGCACTGTATAGCGTCTATGAGAGTCACGTGGCAAAAGACTAGGACCGAAAAGACTCAAGGGTGACTACTCATTTCTGTTTACTGTATCTAACCTATGGAGGTTTTGCTATGCTTTGTGCGCACAGTAGAAAATGAACGACTCACTCTCCGAGTCACGTTAAAGATTCGTTCAAAAAGAACAAAAATCGTTCATGAACAACCCATCACTACAGTCCACTCCAAAGAGAAATGTTCAATTCCCATCTATTGCATTATAAAGAATCTATTTCCAAAATTAAATCTGATTATTACTCTGGTATAATCCGTTCTAATGAAGGTAATCCCAAGACATTGTTTTCATTACTTGAGATTTTAATTTTCAACCCCCTGATTCACCCCCCCCCCCCCACCCCACCCCACCCCAATATGTACTCAACTGACAAATGTAACATCCTAATGCTGTTTTTTAATGTGAAAATTAAAAAATTCATCACCTCCTTAACTCCCATTCTTTGTCTCCTTCTTCTTTTTCCTCGCATTATCAGTTATTTTCTACTTTTCTCCTTCCTGATGCCTCGGTAATTTCTGACCTCATTCATAAATCCAAGCCCTCTACCTGTCAGCTGGACCCTCGACCTACAGCCTATGTTAAATCTTGCCTCCTTTCTCTGCTCCCCCTTATCTGCCATTATTCATTCTTCTCTCTCCACTGTAATTGTACCATCACTTTTTAAAACTGATGATGTTACACCCATACTTTAAAAAACAAACCTGGTTTAGATCCCAATGATTTTAATACTTTACGACCCAATTTCTAACCTTCCCTTTATCTCGAAAATACTTGAAAAAACTGTTGCTGCTCAACTTCACTCTCACTTATCACTGAATAATCTTTATGAACAATTCCAGTCTGGCTTTCGTCCCCTTCACAGTACTGAAACTACCCATTAAAATCACTAATGACCTCCATGGCTGCTGACTCTGGCCTACTCTCAATTCTTATTCTTCTTGATCTGACTGCAGCCTTTGATAATATTTCTCACACCATTCTTCTTACTAGACTGTTGTCTATTGGCATTTCTCAAACACCCCTTGACTGGTTTCACTCTTATCTCTCTGGCCATTCTCAGTTTAAACAGCCTCTCCCTGTTACTACCGGTGTTCCCCAGGGTTCTGTCCTGGGGCCTCTTCTTTTCATCATTTATCTTCTCCCACTTGGTAATATCTTTCGTAAATATAATATCCATTTTCACTCTTTGCTGGTGACACCCAGCTCTATCTCTCTTGTCAACCGAATTCCTCACTTCCATCCTCCTCCTTCACTAACTGCCTTTATGGTTTAGCCACAATTTCCTTAAGTTGAATACAGACAAAACAGAAATCGGCACCAAATCCTTACTATCCAAAGTCAACAGTTTTACCCTTACAATTGACAGTTCATTAGTTTC
Organism: Clarias fuscus; assembly: GCA_030347435.1. Classification (NCBI taxonomy): domain Eukaryota; kingdom Metazoa; phylum Chordata; class Actinopteri; order Siluriformes; family Clariidae; genus Clarias; species Clarias fuscus. Next base: position 15,868,569 of record CM059211.1, on the reverse strand, counting down.
TTCATCCCATCAAGTCAAGAGTCACCTCTGCTCATCTCAGTACTATGGGGAGTAGAGCATTCAGTCGCTCTGCTTCCATTCGGTGGAAATTTCCTCCCACCTGACATCTGTAACTTTCCGTAAATTTTCTCTCTCTCTCTTTAGAACCAGACTCAAAACCGATCTAATCACTAAAGCTTATCATTATTATTGTTATTATTTTGGTACATGCTTGTTTTTTTTTAATGTCGTTTGGTTGTTTGTATTTCACATTTGTATTATTGATTGTTTTTGTTTTTTGTACAGTGTCCTTGAGTGTTATGAAAGGCACTTATAAATAAAATGTATTATTATTATATTTAATAGGGCTTGATATTTTTTAAGGTTTTACTTTGTCATTCTTAGGAGTAACTGTGTGATGTTTTTAAAATAGCTGGGTATCTAATCAGTTCGCTTTTCATTCAGATATAACACTCGTAGATAAGCATTAGCGACTCTGAATCCAAACTAGCACGGACATTTTATATTCCTTAACTTACCGAGTACTGAAGCGCCGTTACTCCTTAACTGGTAATTAATTGGCTTTTTCTCAAACTTTTGTTAGCTCACGCGGCTAAGGTCACTTCAGTAGTTTCAGGGTGCCTCAGTATATAACGATAAGCGTAAACACACCGGCCTTTCGTGTATAATGTTAACTGTCTAAAATACCTGGAAGCTGACTGAAACATATTTTAGAAGTAATTAATTAAATAAATAAATAAGTACTTACCCACAAGAGAGTCCACAAAACGGCCATCTTCACCTCTTTAGTGCAGTTTGATAGCGTCAGGGGCGGGAGTTTTATAAATCACGTGACTGCATCTCAGAAGTTGGGTCAACAATACAATATAACTTCATTCAACATTTATCTAGTTGGATTATTTTTTTTACAGTGTACTTGGAAATAAAGCTATTTCTGATACTGATATAATGTACACCTACACTCTGTTAGCATGATTAGCTAACTTACTGTACCTGCCAAAATGGTCACACAAACCTGGTCAGTGTGTACAAGAAGTAAGTGCAGTTTAGTACATTTTTTATTATATTTACCTGAACTACACTGCGGAACAGCTGTAAGTGCAGACAGAAGGCAATAAATTAACTGATCTGAAAAATACAGCCATTTTTCTCCCAGTTTCAGCGCTTCACCTTTGCAGCGCTCTACACTTTGCTGTAATACCCCTTATTGTATTGTATTGACCATTGACACACACTATATCATCCATTCTTAAGAACTAGGGGGAAAAAACATGTCTACCACATAATATTGTGTATACTATTAATATTTTGATTCTGTTCAATTTTATAAGCTGAATCAACTCAACATAAATACTTTTTTTCAATTCTACTTAGAATTATTTTAACCAAAGGACCCCTGACTGTTTGTTCTCTAATCTAATTTTAAAGATTTGATATTGATATTGCTGTGGTCACAACCATAACATTGTGAGGGACATAACTTTAGTGAAGCATTTAAAGGGGCACCCCCTTTACATATTATTATTTTTCCCAATCATAATTTTATAGATTGAAGTACTACTACTGTATATGTAATGTTTCTTTTTGCTTCATGGTGTAATTTGTTTATAAAATATGTACCAGTTTCCAACACACTGAGACAGTGCATTGTTTAAAATGAAGTTGAAACAGTGTTGTTACCAACACTCACCACAAAAGGGAGTGTAGCGCTAGCAAAGGTTGCTGTCCCGTAGTGTTGCTAATATGCACAGTTAGTAGTGCAACTCTGAGAGAAGATGTCTGACAAAAACGGGTTTACAATGTGCAGTATTTTCTGTATTTCTGCAGGTAAGCGGGCAAAGAATTAAGTGTAGGTGTGTAATTTAAAGTCAAGGGGTCACTGGTGAAGTGGGAAGGTTAGCTGTTTCCCAATAAGTGTTATGTAGAAGTTAAGCTGTTGTAGTTAGCCTATTAGCCTAGCCATTACATTAACTTCTAGCCATTAGTGATCGGACCTTGTTGCTGGTTTTGTTTTTATTGTTTTTGTTTTCAATTTATTGATGCTAATGCTGCCTTGCAGATATTTAGGGCACAATTCACTATAGCTGGAGTAACTGATATTTTATTATAACAGATAATTTATTTGTTTGTATTATTGTATTATTATTATTGTATTATTATTGTTTACTATTTAATGTGTTGTATTGTCTGTATTTTTGTAGTTCAGCAGTAAAGAGTGTAAAATATTTGTCACACTGAGTCTTTATTCAAGTGTGCAACAACATGGTAACACTATGTCTTAAATTATATTAAATTTGGGGTAATTTTTAATAACATTATTTCAAGCAAATTAAATATGCATCCAGCTAATTATGCAAAAATTTCAGATTGTGTGATAGACAACCCGTCAAAACATCAACACTGCCAGGAAATTCAGTGATCACTTATTGCGACACTGCTGACCAATACATGTAAAGTAGGTTTTAGTTCACTACTTAAAATACTTCTCACTCACTCATCTTCTATACCGCTTTATCCTGTATTCAGAGTCGCGGGGACCTGGAGGTTATCCGAGGAGGCTTAGGGCACGAGGCAGGGTACACCCTGGACAGGGTGCCAATCCATCGCAGGGCACACACACATACACACACTCATTCACACGGCACACACACATACACACACTCATTCACACACTACGGGCAATTTGGAAACACCACTTACCCTAATCTGCATCTCTTTGGACTGTGGGAGGAAACCCACCAAGCAGGGAGAGAACATGCAAACTCCATACACACAGACCTGAGGTGGGAATAAAACACGGACCCTGGACAGTTGGCTAACTAAGCCAACACGCCACGTAAATGGCAATTTAGTGTTTTAAAAATATCAAAGTAAAATTTTAAGAGTTCAAAGCTAAAACTTGATTGATTCCAGGTGTAAAATGCGGAAAACATGTTTAATTTAATAGTTTTGTATCTGTAAACTTTGTCTAAGAGAAGATCGCTTCTCTTATAACGTATTAGAGGTTACCCGCTGCTCTGTCCGCATGCAGATCCTGACACCTGCGTTCTACCATTACCTGTGAATGGAGTGTGTGGTCGTCGAATCACTGCTGCTCCTCACACTAACCCGGTGTGTTGGCAGCCCTTACTTCTGCTTGTTGTATGTGCTGTGGCTCTAGATGCTCTGTAGTCTGATCCGTTTTAGTACCCCTGAGCTCAGCCTAATGTACCCGTTTTCCCCGCAGACAATCCTGCGTGTGACACAATTATTGATAACACTGCCTATCTTTATAGTCGGTGAGGTACGCCTGTGACACGTCCATAGTATGACACAAAAGCTAATAATTGCCTGTGACACTTTTTTGGTGTTGATTTATGTTTGGCATTTATTTTTTAGTAAATTGTTCTCATAATAGTGCAATTCTAATGAAATATTACATTTCCTAACATTAAGGAACATTTTATTAATGGGATTACTGTTTTTAGGTAAAAAGCAGGGATGAATGTTTTTGTAAAAACTTAGAGGAAGTCAGTTTTTATTCTAATTAAATTCTATTAAATTCTATTAGGTGCTGCATTGAATTTTAAAAAATATATATGTTACAAAAAACACTTGGTCATTAAAAAAAAACTACGTTAAAAAAAATATATATATAATTTAACTATCTCTTGTCTGCTGGTGTTGACAAAAATCCTGTAATGCACTGTGTAAAGCTCCTGTCGGGTTCGGAAATTATAAACACAGGGAGGCAGTGATGCGGTGAGTTAAACGTGCAGTGTTTATTGAGATTCAAGCAGTGCAACAGGTGAATGAGGTGAGATTAAGTGCTCGAGAAGGGCGAAGGTGAGGGTCGACGTGATGGGCTGGTAGGGAATGGTTTAGGTCGCGTCTTGCCGCTGTGCTCCGGCGAGCCGGTCCTGGCGAGTGCCGTTTGAGCACGTTTAACTTGTGGCAGACCCTTCGACGAGCCGGGCACGTGCGATACTCCGGGATAATCCGAGTCTGTTGGGAGAGAAGAAACGGTTATCTCCTGTATACATTTTCCACTCACAGGTAGGCTCCCTTTTTGTGCTTCGCTGCTGTCCAAGGTACTATCTGCCACCTGTTTGTGAATTCTCCAAGATGTGCGAGAAGGTGTTATCCTACAGTGCATACCGGGCTTCAGCCCGTCGCCACACACTGAAATAGTAGTTACGGTGGAACCTTGGATTACGAGCATAATTCATTCCGGAAGCAGGCTTGTATTCCAAAACACTCATAAACCAAATCTAATTTTCCCATAAGAAATAATGAAAACTCAAATTATTCGTTCCACAGCCCAAAAAATAAATACATAAAAATAATTGATACAATATATAAAGTAAAAATAAAAAAATAACTTGCACTTTACCTTTAAAAAAAAGAAAAATAAATCCCGACAGATAAGTGTTTCCGTTTGTGCGTGCAGGCGCCGTGTATGTGTGTGTGGAATTAGCCCCTTCCTTCGCCTTGTCTTACACAGTAAAACTCCTCCTCCTCCCCCCCCACCTCGCTTTTTAAGTTTTACAAACACACACAACAAAAACACTGTTTTAATGGGGAAAAAAATTAATCTGTCTAATGACACTCGCATGAGCGCATACTAACGAAATCACTGCTTTTAAAAAAAACAAAACAAATGAATCAGCACCTTACCTTTGTAAAGAATTGCGACAGAGCAGAGTTTTCTGTGTAAAGAAAGCGTGTGTGCATGAAGCAGAGAGAGTGTGTGTCGCGTGTGTATCGGTGTCAAATTACGTGCACGCACAGGCTTGTGTGTCGGTGTCAAATTACGCACGCGCGCACACATGAGACACGATGAAACAGAGAGGGAGACGTTGATTATACCATTAAGAGACGAGCACTAAGGCCCAGGCGAGCAGGGGAGACGATTACCGACAATTCCGCAGCGCAAGAGAGAGAAAAATCATTGGCTCAGTTGTGATCACTTGCCGCTCTGTGTCAAAATAAAAGGCACATACGTGATACATGATACTCGGCACTCGTAAACCAATACTTTTGCTTGGTTTCCAATTAAAAAATTTATTAAAAATCTGCTCGTCTTGCAGAACACTCATAAACTGCGTTACTCGCAATCAGAGGTTCCACTGTATTTATACAAAAATGTTACCACTGGAAGGTTGCTCCAAAGGGTTTGATAACCCTCACCTCACTGTTCAACAATATATATATAAAGTTCTTAGAAATTTTTAAGTTTCTTTTCATATTAAAAACATTTTGTCCCAGTTCTTGTGTACCAATATATACAGAATGGTATATTATATTGTTAAAAAACCAAAATTCTCTCATCAGACTCATGAGGTAGTCACCTGGAATTTTTTTTCAGTTAACAGTTAAGGCTTGTCAAAATTTAATTTGTAACATTTCTTGCCTTCCTAATATGTTGTAGACCACCACTTGTGCAGGGTTGGGATGAGTATAAAGTCAATAGTCCTATTAGTGCTAGAACAACTACTGTACAAACCCATATTATGGCAAGAAACACTCATTTAAGACAGAAAAAACTTATTACTTTAAGAAATGTTTAGTTAATCCGAAAAATCTAGTTCTAAAAAAAGTCATTCTACTTTTTTCGAAAAACTAAAAAAAAGAAAGTCGTTTTTTGTTGAAAACTATTAAATATCATGATAACCCATGAATATGAAGGTGCATACAAACTTTAGACTTGTATTATACTTAGGGGTGCTCCGATCAGGATTTTTGGGGCCGATCACCGATCTTCGATCACTAGAAGCTGATCACCGATTACAGGGTCTCAAAGCCTTATTAAAAAATTAGTAAAAAATGTAGCATTATTTATTTTATTTTTATTTATAACATTATTTATTTTATCATTATATATTATTTTTATTTACATTGTTGTTAGATATAGTTTAAGTATTGAAATTACAAGAAGAGGAATATCATGAACTGACAACTGTATTTATTAGCAAGCAACATGTGCAACACGTCAACTTAAAACATAGCAGCCTGTGCTTGGTTAGTAATTGGAACCCTGTGCTTGGTTAGTAATTGGAAACAGCTTAGAGCTTGACAAATACACATTTCCTGTAGCTTGTATAAAATGAAATAAAATAACAGACAAGTGGGATGTGAGTTGCCGGAAGTTCTGCAAGGTCCGCAAGCATCCGCGAGGGCCGCCAAAAAAATTAACATGTTTAATTTTCAGCGCGGAAAGATGGAAACGTAATCACAGCGCCAAAACTCGCGGTGAATCATGATGAACCGTACTTACAGCCACTGCGCAAAACCACGTAGGTGAGATAGGGGAATTACTGACAGCTAAGTGAGTGGCGGCGAGCAAGTTGCTGAGCACTCACACTCTCTTAGCGATAGACAACTTTGAAAACTGCTCATGTTCCTTTACAAGACTAACCTTCAAATGTCTGATGAGGTTCGTGGTGTTAAAATGCTTTAGGTGCTTCCCGCCTTGTTGAATTGTCTTATTACACAGGTTCCCGATTGCTAATGTATTGTCTTTTTCACACAACATGTAGAATTGCCAGACTGGTGAAGCCATTTTAGCAGCACGCAAAAAAATAATTGTCCCGCGAGTTTTGCGTCATCTGATCGGCTTCTCTATATCGCCCATTAAAGAGACTGCCGATCAAACGTCCCAAAGCAATTATCGGCCGATTATGATTGGCGACCAATCAATCGGAGCACCCCTAATTATACTGTATATACATTGCATGGCCAAAAAATAAGTCACCTGGATTTAAATAAGCAAATCGGTAAGAGCCTTTAATCGGATAATTACATCAGTGATTAATATGGTTTAGCTGGCAACAAGTTAATTAACCCTAACTGAAGCAATGAGTAGCTTCTCATTTCTTAAACAACTATGTCTGAAGACACAACCTGCGGTTCAGACAAAGCTTTTACTGTGTTTCAGAAGTGTAAATTTATTGCCTTTCATCAAACAAAGAAAACAACAAAGAAGAACTATAATTGAACATTATAGAACCTGGTAGTGGTAAACAACCATTTTTCAGGACGGATTGTGATCAGAGAACATTTGTTGACATCAAATTGTTAAAAACCATTAGTAGAAGTCACGGCTCTTTAATATTAAATATAGATATTGTTAAATAACAGATATCTATATTTATAGCAATCTGCAACCTATGTAACAAGCCAATTCGCGGGAAGCACCCAAAGCATTTTAACACCACGAACCTCATCAGACATTTGAAGGTTCGTCACGTAAAGGAACATGAGCAGTTTTCAAAGTTGGCTGGCGCTAAGAGAGCAGGAAAGCTCAGCTATCTCACCTACGCGGTTTCTCATGATTGTTACACTCTAACCAAAATGCTTTGATAATACAAACCAGATTCCAAAAAAGTTGGGACACTGTACAAATTGTGAATAAAAACAGAATGCAATGAAATGGAAGTTTTAAATTTCAATATTTTATTCAGAATAGAAGATAGGTAACAACAAATGTTGAAAGTAAGCCATTTTGAAATGTCATGCCAAATATTGGTTCATTTTGGATTTCATTAGAGCTACACATTCCAAAAAAGTTTGGACAGGTAGAAATAAGTTGCCGAAAAAGTTAAATGTACAAATAAGAATCAGCTGGAGGACCAATTTGCAACTTATTAGGTCAATTGGCAACATGATTGGGTATAAAAAAGAGCCTCTCAGAGTGGCAGTGTCTTTCAGAAGTCAGGATGGGCAGAGGATCACCAATTCCCCCAATGCTGTGGCGAAAAATACTGGCATACAGTAATATCAGAAAGGAGTTTCTCAGAGAATAATTGCTAAGAGTTTGAAGTTATCATCATCTACAGTGCATAATATCAGAGAATCTGGAACAATCTCTGTGCGTAAGGGTCAAGGCCAGAAGACCATAGACGGCACTGCATCACATACAGGAATGCTACTGTAAGGTTTTATAATATTGTAAGACATTGTAATCTAATCAGTTCAGATTCCTGTGCCCTGAGAACAGACCCCTCACTGTGCTTCCTTATGCCTTCTGTGGTAACACCTTCTATATCCTGTACCCAGACGAGTATACATCCAAATGGCTCTTGTCTGCTAGAACCCTTTTGTTTAATCAGGAGAATGAAAATGTATTTCCTCTCTCCTGTCTGTCTCTGGCTCTCTCTATCACTGACATGTGAATGACTGGTTCTTTTGATGTTCAGGACGTAGCACCGTTTAAATGTGCTCTCCTTGCTAAGAATAAACTAGAGATCTTCAGACATCATGCCTGCGTGTGTGTGTGTGTGTTTGTCTCTCCCGGTCGATCGGGCCCGGACCGGTAAGTGTATCAAGGTGCAGCGGACACAACAAGTTAAACTCTTCTTCTCTTAGCTTAAAACTTAGCTTGAACACACTACTTCTTCATTTAAAACCTAACAGCTACTGTAATGGAAATCACAACATGGGCTCAGGAATACTTCCAGAAAGCATTGTCGGTGAAGCACCCAAAGCATTTTAACACCACGAACCTCATCAGACATTTGAAGGTTCATCACGTAAAGGAACATGAGCAGTTTTCAAAGTTGGCTGGCGCTAAGAGAGCGGGAAAGCTCAGCAACTCGTGCGCTGCCACTCACTCAACTGTTGGTAATACCCCTATCTCACCTACGCCGTTTCTCTCGGTGGCCGTAAGTACATCATGATTCACTGCGAGTTTTGGTGCCGTGAGTGCGTTTCCATTTTTACACGCAAAAAATAAAACATGTTAAATAATCAGAGAGGAAATTGAGTTTTTAATTGTATTTCCATTCACAGAACTGAAGACACACTTTATCTTATGAAGTACAGTAGGTAGACAAGGGGAATGTCTATTATTGCCGTGCTTACCGCCGCTACAAAATAACAGTGGCCAAAATAAATCAGTTGCATTTCAAAGTAATTTGTGAAATGACCGACAGGTGGCGCAAAACCACATTTTCCCTCGCCGCAGTTTTAAAATAGAATTAAGTCATTAAAAAAAGCATAATATATTGTATCGAAGAAATACTACAGTGATGGTAATTTCCACATCTGTGTATTTTATACAACAAACATGAAAAATCTGAGCTAGAGCTATTGATATTTACCTTACAATATTGAGTCAAAACAAAAACATAGCTGACAATTTTATTTGTACAAAGAATGAACTTTTATATAGCCTATCTCTGTTTGTGTCTTTTGATGTCTTTGAATGTAAAAAATACATTCAAAGACATCAAACTTTAAATATAGAACAACTGGTTTATTCTTTATTTTCCGGTTTCTCCAAACGGCAGCCTGCAAAATGTTCGAAATATTACTGTTATTGTGTCACAAGTGTAGTTTTAAGAGTTGTTTAGGCGAGAATGCATGTGTGTACAGCTCAAAACCTCCATTGGTTAATAAAGATAGCGTCTATGTAGAAAAAAATGCCCCATTGATTTCGGAGATTTGAGCTACAGGAACTCTGCCGGCGATCTGCACATAACACTGTCCCAGCCTTCTCTCGGAAAGGATTTCTAAACGCTTTCTAAACATGGGCTAATGTTGTTTACTTATAATATTTTTTTATTTAATTTAAATGCGCTCAGCTGCACACATAAAGTTAAAGAATGCATCAGGGGGAAAACAGCTACGAGACTGACTCTGGCCATTTTAATAATTCATTGATAAATTGGTGATTTCTTTGTTTTCAGCTGTAGTGATGTAGGTGATCATGTCATCTCGGCGTCTCCGCAGCAATGGATGTAATCAATAATATTGAAAAAAAAACATATTGCTCTTGTTTTTAATATTATTTTGAAGTAAATTAAACAGTAAGAGCTAAAATAGTAAAATAAATAGTTTAACGGTTTAAATAGTAAAATTAAATAGTCATGTGGGTATTATAAGGTTATAAAACAAAAAAATTCTATCCTCTCTGGGATTTCGGGGAAACTTCAACTGAGCGTGCGCGCTCACACGTTCTCTCTCTCTCTCTCGGATGCGTCTATAATTCCCTTTTCATACGAATTACATCATCTAAAATTAGACGTCTAAAATAGTTTTCCATTAGTTTATATAAAAGCAAACTGTCACGGTCTGGCTGTGACTACAGGCCAGACCGGCTGATGTTGTTGCAGTGGGCATGTAGTGTAGGCATGCACGCAGTGGGGTTCTTGGAACAAAGAGTCTTTTATTAACAAACAAAACACAAACATTGAAACCAACAAACAAAGGAACCAAAACAAACTAAAACTATAATTAGGGCTCAGGAAAAACACAACAGGAGCTGAACACAGGGAACTGACAGAGGGAACTGAACACTAACACAGGGAATGGAGCGCTAACACAGGGAACTGACAGAAGGAAACATGGAGCTGGAGCTAACTAAACACACATAGGGGAACTAGAGACAAGACTGGACAGGACTGGAGAGACAGGACTGGAGAGACAAGGCTAGCCCGGAGACAGGACTGGAGACAGGACTAGCTAGACAGGAGACAGGGCTAGACAGGAGACAGGGCTAGACGGGAGACAGGACCGGAGACCGGGCTGGGGCACAGAGACTAGAGACAGGACCAGGGGCACAGAGACTAGAAACCGGATGGGTTAGTGGTTAGTGAGGTTAGTAGCTACATGGAATATGGGATGCTGGATGCTGACCTAACCAGGTTAGTATCTAATGGTGTTAGTGGCTAACCGGGTTAGTACTGACCTAATAGGGGGGCACTGAACACAGCAAGGCAGGGCACACATGGGAGGCTATACCAAACTAGCGGCAAACCTACTAGCAACCAGAACCACTAGCAGTCAATCCTACTGGAGGCTAACCCTACTAGGGGCTAACCCTACTAGCAGTCAATGCCTACTAGCGGCTAACCTTGCTAGCGGCTAAGCACTCATGTGGCTACAAACATCTAAACAGATAAGGAAAGCGACAAACAAAGAACTAGACAAGAAGACCTACTGGACTTTATCCGATTTTTGCGCTTTTTGGGAGAACACGCGTATCATCTGACCAACAACAAGCAAATCCATCAGCAAACAATCACAACTCCGGCACAAAGGTACGTTATCATGTCTACCATTCAGCTCGCTCAGTGTGTGGAGTGCAGGATGTTTAGACATTCTTCCTCCGTCATTAGTGATAATTTTATTTGTGATAGGTGTGTGTTAGTTAGCACCCTGACGGAGAAGATAGTAGCATTAGAGGAGCGCATCCAGACTTTAGAGAGGGGTAGAGAGCGCGAGAGCAGCGTTAATCTTGTAGCGGAAAGTCTGGGTGCCGCAGGCGGAGATAATCAGCCCCCGACTCCGGCAGTAGAGCCCTCACAGCGGGGCGAGTGGGTGACGACTCGGCGGCATACTCGTTCAGCCAAAGCTAACGCTAAGGCTAGCCCACCGGAGCACACCTCTTCTGCGCTTCACGTGTCCAACAGGTTCGCTCTCCTCAGTGATGCACCCGCTGAGAAACCTGAAAGAGCTCTGGTTATAGGAGACTCTATACTGAGACATGTGAAATTAGCTAGGCCTTTAGGGGCGCCAGCGGCAGTGGTCAGGTGTATCCCGGGAGCCAGAGCACCGGACATAGCAGGTAATCTTAGGGCTCTAGGTCAGCATAGGTTCTCTAAGATAGTGGTACATGCTGGAGCGAACGATATACGCCTTCGTCAGTCAGAGGTTAGTAAGAGTAACTTTACAGAGGTGTTTAAAATAGCGAAGGCGATGTCCGAAGAAGTAGTTTGCTCTGGTCCCATCCCAATGAGACGTGGCGACATAGCTTACAGCAGGTTATGGTCGCTGAACCGCTGGATGTCCAGGTGGTGCTCCGAAAACCACGTGGGCTTCATAGACAATTGGAAGACCTTTGAGGGCAAAACTGGCCTGTTAGGGCGGGACGGTGTCCATCCCACTCGGGAAGGTGCTGCTCTCATTTCTTGCAGTATAGCACATAGTCTCAGAAGAGGCCTAGTTAATCGGTGACAATCCAGAGCCCAGGCCAGGGAGCAGACAGACAGGCTAAACCAACCGTCTGCTAGCTGCAGAGAGTCGTCACTCAGGGTTCATTATATTGAGACTGTGTCTGTTCCCCGAGCTAAACATAAATTTAGAAAGACTCAGAAAGTCTGTTTTAGTAATTTAATTAACATAGATACCACAAACTCAAGAAGCCGGCAACTCTGATCTGAAGCTAGGACTGTTAAATATTAGATCTCTCGCATCTAAAGCAGTTATTGTTAATGAAACTATCACAGATCAGGAGTTTGATATCTTATGTTTAACAGAAACCTGGATTAAACAGGACGAGTATGTAGCTCTAAATGCAGCTAGCCCTCCTGGATACAGCTACATACACCAGCCTCGGCTAACTGGTAGAGGAGGAGGAGTCGCAGTTATTTATAATGATAATCTGTCTCTCGTACAAAAACACAGTTTTACATCTAATGCATTTGAAGTTCTCTATAGTAACATAAAGTCAGCTCAGTCGATCCCGCTACTCATCATTTACAGACCCCCAGGGCCGTACTCTGAGTTTCTCTGCGAATTTGTAGATTTCCTCTCAAACCTTGTTGTTTCTGTAGACAAAGCGTTAATTGCTGGAGACTTTAATATTCATTTTGAGAATCCAGAAGACCCTCTGAGAACAGCATTTATGTCCTTACTGGACTCAGTAGGAGTAAATCAGTGTGTAGTAGGACCCACTCATAAAGCAGGTCACACTTTAGATTTAATATTATCCTTCGGATTAATTATAGGAAATATAACCACAATTCCACAGTCTGAAGTTATCTCAGATCACTACCTTGTCTCGATTAAAGCGTGTTATAGTAATAATGTATGCAGCACAGCACCGCGCTTCCACCTTAAACGTACATTTACATCAAATACCGCACAGAGCTTTATCAATAATCTTCCAGAATTATCAACTTTGATTGGATCGCCATCTGACTTCACAGAACTCGAACAGGCGAATGAATATCTAGAGTCAGCACTTCGTTATAGCTTAGATAATGTAGCTCCAGTTAAAAGGAAAATGATTAGAGATAAGAAACTCGCTCCTTGGTATAATGACCACACACGTGCTTTAAAACAAACCGCTCGAAAATTCGAACGTAAATGGCGCCAAACTAAATTGATAGTATTCAAAATAGCTTGGAAGGAGAGCACCCTGAACTATAAAAAAGCTCTCAGTGATGCTAGATCAACGTATCTCTCCACTCTTATAGAAAATAACAAAAACAACCCGAGATTTTTATTTAATACCGTAGCTAACTTAACTAAAAACAAGACCACTGCAGAAATCTCCACAACAACATCATGCAGTAGTGAGGATTTCATGAACTTTTTCAATAATAAAATCATAAATATTAGGCAAAAAATTCAGGCTTTCAAAACAGACAATTTAAATAATTCAGATGATCTAACCACATCACATCAGAACTTAGAACACTTTACTCCCCTTGAAGCGAGGGAACTAATTTCACTCATCTCTTCTTCAAAATCGTCAACCTGTATATTAGATCCTATACCGACACATTTTCTCAAACAGATAGTACCAGCAATAATAGAACCCCTGTTGAAAGTAATTAACTGTTCACTCAGTAGTGGGTATGTCCCCAAATCCTTTAAATTAGCCGTTATTAAACCGCTAATCAAGAAACCTGACCTTGACCCCTGTCTGCTTTCTAATTACAGGCCGATATCAAACCTTCCCTTTATCTCCAAGATTTTGGAAAAGGTAGTATCACAGCAGCTATGTTCACATCTACACAGAAATAGCATAAATGAACTGTATCAGTCAGGATTTAGGCCTCATCACAGCACAGAGACAGCACTTGTTAAAGTAGTAAACGACCTCCTATGGGCCTCTGATCAGGGTTGCGTCACTATACTTGTGTTACTGGACCTCAGTGCAGCTTTTGACACCATTGATCATAGTATTCTCCTTCACAGATTAGAAAAGGTAGTAGGAATTAAGGGAACTGCCCTCTTGTGGCTCAGATCCTATTTGACTGATCGTTATCAGTTTGTAGATTTAGATGGTGACCATTCCTCATGTTCTCAAGTGGAGTTTGGTGTTCCACAGGGCTCAGTTTTAGGCCCACTGCTTTTTTCCCTTTACATGCTTCCTCTGGGCAATATAATTCGTAAACATGGTATTAGTTTTCATTGTTATGCTGATGACACACAATTATATGTCTCAGCAAAACCAGATGAGAAAAACCAGTTTGCTAAAATCGAGCAGTGTGTGCAGGATATACGAGATTGGATGTTAATTAATTTTCTTCTGCTTAATCCTGATAAGACAGAAGTTCTGGTCATAGGACCACAAGTAGCTAGAACTAAGCTTTCTGATCACACTGTAACTTTAGATGGCCTTTCTGTTCCATCAAGTGCAACAGTAAAAGACCTCGGTGTGATTATAGATTCCAGCCTTTCGTTTGAAGCTCATGTAGATAATATCACCAGGATAGCTTTCTTTCACCTTAGAAATATTGCCAAGATAAGAAACATATTGTCACTAAATGATGCAGAAAAACTAGTTCATGCTTTTATCACGTCTAGGTTGGACTATTGTAACGCCTTACTGTCTGGTTGTTCAATTAGGTGTATAAACAAGCTTCAGTTAGTACAGAATGCAGCAGCGAGAGTCCTCACTAGAACCAGAAAATACGAGCACATCACCCCTATCTTATCTACACTGCATTGGCTCCCTGTGAAATTTCGCATCGATTTTAAGATACTACTTTTGACATTTAAAGCACTAAATGGTCTCGCGCCACAGTATTTGAGTGAACTGTTAGTGTCTTACGATCCGCCACGCCTACTTCGATCAAAGAATGCAGGCTGCCTGTCAGTACCACGTATTATTAAAACTACAGCAGGGGGCAGAGCTTTTTCTTACAAAGCCCCAAAGTTATGGAATAGTCTTCCTATTAATGTTCGGGACTCAGACACAGTCTCAGTGTTTAAGTCTAGGCTAAAAACCTATTTATTTAGCCAAGCATTTTTGTAAATAGATTAACCTTAGGTAAAGGAGCAGATCTGGGGGACTCATAGACGTAGAGTATTCTGGTGAACTGGTATGTTTAGATGCTGTCCTCCCCACTCTCATTGTTCACTCAGGTTTGTTGACGGTGAGGTGATTGGTTGCTTTACATCTCAGGGAGCCCTCATGTTTGTGTTTCCTTCTGGCTCTCCCTTTTAGTTATGCTGTTATAGTTAGTCCTGCCGGAGTCTCTGCTTGCACTTTGCACTAAATATACATTCACCTATACATGCTGACTGTGACCATACCTAACTGCCATCTCTCCTTATTTTCTGTTCTCTCCTTTTCTGCTCTCTTCTCTCTCTCTCTCCCCCTCTTCTTTCCCTCTCTCTGTCTCTCTGTCGAGCTATACATGTTTCGCTCCTGAGTTGCCAGTGATCCAGACCCCTCTGCCCTCTGGAGCCGTCTAACCCATCCTGGAGTCCTGCTTCTGGTTGGAGATCTCGTCGCATGGATGCCCCGTGTGGTCTGCCTGGATTCGTATGGTGGCTGGGGATGGTTTCCATGAAGACTCTCCTGTCATCGAGTGATGCTCTGGGGACCTGTGACTTCAGTTGTTCGATAACTCAGGACCGGAATCCCCTACAGTCTACCTGAGCCTCCGGGAACAAACTGGACTCCTTTTAATTTTAAAACATCTCTTGTTATACTGAACTTCCAGTCTTACACATTATTATGCTGAGCAATTCCTGCTATCCGTTATCACCCAGATGAGGATGGGTTCCCTGTTGAGTCTGGTTCCTCTCAAGGTTTCTTCCTATTACCATCTCAGGGAGTTTTTCCTTGCCACCGTCGCCCTCGGCTTGCTCATCGGGGACAATCTTGTCATTTTGATTCATATACATTGCATAAAAACTTACTTCTTTTTATTGTGTAAAGCTGCTTTGCGACAATGTCAATTGTTAAAAGCGCTATATAAATAAAATTGACTTGACTTGACTCATCTCTTCTTCAAAATCGTCAACCTGTATATTAGATCCTATACCGACACATTTTCTCAAACAGATAGTACCAGCAATAATAGAACCCCTGTTGAAAGTAATTAACTGTTCACTCAGTAGTGGGTATGTCCCCAAATCCTTTAAATTAGCCGTTATTAAACCGCTAATCAAGAAACCTGACCTTGACCCCTGTCTGCTTTCTAATTACAGGCCGATATCAAACCTTCCCTTTATCTCCAAGATTTTGGAAAAGGTAGTATCACAGCAGCTATGTTCACATCTACACAGAAATAGCATAAATGAACTGTATCAGTCAGGATTTAGGCCTCATCACAGCACAGAGACAGCACTTGTTAAAGTAGTAAACGACCTCCTATGGGCCTCTGATCAGGGTTGCGTCACTATACTTGTGTTACTGGACCTCAGTGCAGCTTTTGACACCATTGATCATAGTATTCTCCTTCACAGATTAGAAAAGGTAGTAGGAATTAAGGGAACTGCCCTCTTGTGGCTCAGATCCTATTTGACTGATCGTTATCAGTTTGTAGATTTAGATGGTGACCATTCCTTATGTTCTCAAGTGGAGTTTGGTGTTCCACAGGGCTCAGTTTTAGGCCCACTGCTTTTTTCCCTTTACATGCTTCCTCTGGGCAACATAATTCGTAAACATGGTATTAGTTTTCATTGTTATGCTGATGACACACAATTATATGTCTCAGCAAAACCAGATGAGAAAAACCAGTTTGCTAAAATCGAGCAGTGTGTGCAGGATATACGAGATTGGATGTTAATTAATTTTCATCTGCTTAATCCAGATAAGATAGAAGTTCTGGTCATAGGACCACAAGTAGCTAGAAGTAAGCTTTCTGATCACACTGTAACTTTAGATGGCCTTTCTGTTCCATCAAGTGCAACAGTAAAAGACCTCGGTGTGATTATAGATTCCAGCCTTTCGTTTGAAGCTCATGTAGATAATATCACCAGGATAGCTTTCTTTCACCTTAGAAATATTGCCAAGATAAGAAACATATTGTCACTAAATGATGCAGAAAAACTAGTTCATGCTTTTATCACGTCTAGGTTGGACTATTGTAACGCCTTACTGTCTGGTTGTTCAATTAGGTGTATAAACAAGCTTCAGTTAGTACAGAATGCAGCAGCGAGAGTCCTCACTAAAACCAGAAAATACGAGCACATCACCCCTATCTTATCTACACTGCATTGGCTCCCTGTGAAATTTCGCATCGATTTTAAGATACTACTTTTGACATTTAAAGCACTAAATGGTCTCGCGCCACAGTATTTGAGTGAACTGTTAGTGTCTTACGATCCGCCACGCCTACTTCGATCAAAGAATGCAGGCTGCCTGTCAGTACCACGTATTATTAAAACTACAGCAGGGGGCAGAGCTTTTTCTTACAAAGCCCCGAAGTTATGGAATAGTCTTCCTATTAATGTTCGGGACTCAGACACAGTCTCAGTGTTTAAGTCTAGGCTAAAAACCTATTTATTTAGCCAAGCATTTTTGTAAATAGATTAACCTTAGGTAAAGGAGCAGATCTGGGGGACTCATAGACGTAGAGTATTCTGGTGAACTGGTATGTTTAGATGCTGTCCTCCCCACTCTCATTGTTCACTCAGGTTTGTTGACGGTGAGGTGATTGGTTGCTTTACATCTCAGGGAGCCCTCATGTTTGTGTTTCCTTCTGGCTCTCCCTTTTAGTTATGCTGTTATAGTTAGTCCTGCCGGAGTCTCTGCTTGCACTTTGCACTGAATACATTCACCTTATACATGTTGACTGTGACCATACCTAACTGCCATCTCTCCTTATTTTCTGTTCTCTCCTTTTCTGCTCTCTCCTCTCTCTCTCCCCCCCTCTTCTTTCCCTCTCTCTGTCTCTCTGTCGAGCTATACATGTTTCACTCCTGAGTTGCCAGTGATCCAGACCCCTCTGCCCTCTGGAGCCGTCTAACCCATCCTGGAGTCCTGCTTCTGGTTGGAGATCTCGTCGCATGGATGCCCCGTGTGGTCTGCTTGGATTCATATGGTGGCTGGGGTGGTTTCCATGAAGACTGTCCTATCATCGAGTGATGCTCTGGGGGCCTGTGACTTCAGTTGCTCGATAACTCAGGACCGGAATCCCCTACAGTCTACCTGAGCCTCCGGGAACAAACTGGACTCATTTTAATTTTAAAACATCTCTTGTTATACTGAACTTCCAGTCTTACACATTATTATGCTGAGCAATTCCTGCTATCCGTTATCACCCAGATGAGGATGGGTTCCCTGTTGAGTCTGGTTCCTCTCAAGGTTTCTTCCTATTACCATCTCAGGGAGTTTTTCCTTGCCACCGTCGCCCTCGGCTTGCTCATCGGGGACAATCTTGTCATTTTGATTCATATACATTGCATAAAAACTTACTTCTTTTTATTGTGTAAAGCTGCTTTGCGACAATGTCAATTGTTAAAAGCGCTATATAAATAAATAAAATTGAAGACCAACACTAGGGACACAGAATAGTACTTACACAAGAGGAGACGCTGCCTAACTAAACATGAAACAGGACAGCTCCATGAATCCACAAACACAAGGAATCTAAAGAAAACTAATAGAGCCCTCTAGAAAAACAAAGGTAAAACAATATTACTAAAATATAAACTAATAGAAACAAAAAGGAATGCCCACATGACGGTATATACAAAACCTATACACAAACAATGCTCGACCCAGTTTCCCAAAACAAACTGCTATTTATAAGATGTTTAATGAGCCACCTCGGTTCAGGTGAGCCCTATCACCTGACCGAGGTGCCTTCTGGGAAACTGAGTCGACCGACAAAAACTACAAACAGAAACAGTGACCTCTAGTGGAGGTTCCTAACACAGACATTTCGCTTTCTATAAGTATATATTTTCACATCTGTGAGGCAAGTATACACGGAGTTTCGGTTCATTTTCTGATGCGCTCAAGTTCACATAAAACAATGTGCACCCTGTTTGCTTTAATTAATTTTTAGTTGCTTTCTAGTGTTACACATTATATAATCTAAAGGCTAGATATAAAGGTATACATTTACTTTGCTTAAATTTGATGCAAACAAGAAACGGCTAAATTTGTTACTATAATTTTAGTAGAGTGGAACCTCGGATTGCGAGTAATGCGGTTTACGAGTGTTCTGCAAGACAAGCAAAGGTTTTTAATAAATTTTGATTTGAAAAAACAAGCAAGTCTTGGTTTACGAGTGCCGAGTATCATGTATCATGCATGCCCCTCTTATTTTGCGGAACTGTGGGTAATCGCCTCCCCTGCTGGGTCTTAGTGCCCGTCTCTTACTTGTATAATCAACATCTCCCTCTCTGTTTCAGCATCTCTTATGTGTGCGCGCGCGTAATTTGACACCGGCACACACACACACACACACACACACGCACAGACACTCTCTCGCCTTTTCACCCCCTCGCTGGCTTCACAGAGGAACTCTGCTCTGTCGCAATTCTTTTCAAAGGTAAGGTGCTGGTTCATTTGTTTTTTGTTTTTTTTTACTTTTCAGCAGTGATTCTGTTAGTATGCTCACGCCAGTGTCAGAGATTTCTCTTTTTTCCCTGTTAAAACGGTGTTTCCGTTGTGTGTATGTTTGTTGTGAAACTTAAAAATTAATTCCGTTAGTATGCGCTCATGCCAGTGTCAGAAAGATTTATTTTTTTCCTGTTAAAATGGTGTTTCCGTTTTGTGTGTGTGTTTGTTTGTTGTGAAACTTAAAAAGCAAGGTGGGGAGAGGGAGGAGGAGTGTTACTGTGTAAAACGAGGCGAGGGAAGGGGTTAATTCCACACACACACATATACACACACACACACGGAAACACTTATCTGTCGGGATTTATTTGTACTTTTTTTAAAGGTAAAATGCAGGTTAATTTGTTTTATTTTCACTTTATAGATTGTATTAATTATTGTATTAATTATTACATATATGAAATTAATTATTATTTACATTATTTCTTATGGGAAAATGATAATTTGGTTTATGAGTGTTTTGGAACATGAGCCCACTTCCTGAACGAATTATGCTTGTGGAACCTTCCTGCTCGTAAAGTAAGGTTCCACTGTACTGTGATTGTAAATTCATTTAATGTTTCGCTTGTATTTCATAAGGGTTTGCCAGCGGTGGTACAGCGCAATGGGGTTCATTATTTATTAAAGATACTATGATGATCATAACAGCCTACTGCATTTCATTCTTATAATAACGCAAAAACACAAGCGCGGCTGAATGACAACGACATCTGATGACGCAGGACCACGTACTGACAATGTTTTAATTTTCTGGTCATTCAGTTTCATTTATTTCAGTTAATAAATCTACTACAAATTTAAAGAACAGAAAATATAAGATGACACAAAACCCTTTTTGGAAAGAAAGCTTTTCTAATCACACATGATAAAATCTAAAGGCTCACTGTGTTAACGTTTACTTCGCTTAAATTCGATCCTAATAAGATTTTATTTAAATTTAATCCAAATTTTTTACTGTAATTTTAGTACTGTGAATTGAATTTTAACTACACATGTTACACTTGATTTTTTCTTACTACCACGTGCAGCTCTAAAGGAGCTGCGGCTCATTAATCCTTGAGAGAATGAACTAAGGCCTGAGGCATCGGTCTATAGTTATATAGCGCCACTCAGTGGTAAAAGCCAGCAAAAGCATACCGTCACCGTGAGGTGCAGCGGTAAAAGTAGAATACCGCTCGTCTTCCATCTGTATTAGTTCATATGTTTTAATCAACTGAAAATAAAAGCATAAAAAAATTATGCATGCAATTAGTGGTTAAAGGCAGACTATATTCACTCAGATCACAACGTACACTGAACTGAGCATCCTAAACCAGATCTATACAGTACAACACAATAACCAGTAGCCTACTACTGTACTTTGAGGGCCTTTATAAAATCTTGCCTCGAGTTTGTATGCATGGAGTTTGCATGTTCTCCTGTGCTTGATGGATATCCTCCGGGTACTCTGGTTTTCCCCGCACAGTCCAAAGACATGCAGGTTAAGCTAACTGGCTTTTCTAAATTGCTTATAATGTGTGAATAAGGGTGTGTGTGCCCTGTGATGAATTGGCACCCTCTACAGAATGCACTCTGTCTTGTACCCAAAGTCTTGGGACAGGCTCCAGGCCCCCGCGACCCTGTACAGCATAAGCGGTTACAGAAGATGAATGTACAACATGAACATATGTGATGACATCACCTGGCGAGGTCCAGAGAATGCATTAGGTACATTCCCCCTGAAAAGAGCTGGCAACACTCTGAATCCACTTTGAGAGCCATTGTGCTGTTTAGACTAGTACAAAGTAGTGTGCCACAAGGCAGGTGTAGCTAATAATGTTTATGCTTTTCTTCTGCCACACCAACTACCTAACCAGAAGCTAACCACACATTCTTACCGCTTCACCTCAATGCTTAAAACGGACAGCTGGCTCTGTGCTGTTGGCTAGCAAGCTAACTTATGTCAAACTTTAGATGTTA
The DNA here is from genome assembly GCA_030347435.1 of Clarias fuscus. Lineage (NCBI taxonomy): Eukaryota > Metazoa > Chordata > Actinopteri > Siluriformes > Clariidae > Clarias > Clarias fuscus. The sequence goes on along the minus strand of CM059211.1, from coordinate 15,847,091 downwards.
TAAACTTCCACAGAAATTAAGAAAATTATACAATTTATAGACAAGTCGCAAAACGCCAACAATAAATTTGTAAATGCAATGTTAATATACAGTTACACTCTTATCATGCTGAGCTAACTTGCTGTACCTGCCCCACTGGTCCGTGTGTGTGACGAGGAGCTCGCCACGGTCAGCTGCAACATGCATACACAACCGATTGCATGCACGAAGCTAACGCAGATGGAGCTACGAATTTACGACTGCATACACACACACAAACATACATGTATATACACCATTTATACATCATACCTATTGCAGTTGGTACACACACATAACACACACAGTCTTGGTTAAAAAGAGTTTACTGTTTATTGTGTTTGTCGCGGCATAATTGTGGTTTCCTTACCGGGGTTTTCCGGGTACTGCGATTTTTTGCATCAATGTGCGTCATCACCAGGGCATTAGGGGAAACCGAGTGCTCTCGGGTTGTTATACACAGTTTACCCGCCCTGAGCATGCGCACAATTGATGAATCAGGGGAAAAAATATTGTGTATAGCCAGAGGGCTGTACATTTACATGTTTATATATTTAGGCATTGTCTGCATATCAATAATATATTTAGAGTAATGAGGATGAGTATGAAATGCTGTTTGACTGTGTTTAACTGTCTCTGAAATGTGTGTGGGTAAAAAGGGGACAGTGTGAAAATCTGGGGATGGTATATTCGAGGAGGCGGAGCCTCTTACATATAAGGTCATCATGCTAAGAGGAGAGTTGGTTGGAGTAGATAAGAGTGGAGTTAATTTGTGTGGAAGTGAGAGGGTTGAGTGGGACAGAGTGTAAATTTTTGTATATATTTTGTAAATTATTGTTTTGTTTATTTATGTTCTTTCTTTTTCCTCACTTTTTGTGTACTGTTTGGATTACTTGAGCACCTTTTTGCACAATAAATACCTTTTAGCACCAAAGTCCTATTGTGGTTGTGCCATAACTGGATTTTTTGCCAAGATATTATTTTTACCTGAGCTACACTGCCGAACAGCTGCAAGAGCAGAAGGTAACAGGTTTCAAGATTGTATCGGCTGATCTGAAAAACACTGCCATTTTCCTCTCAGTTTCAGCGCTCCACACTCCGACAACGAAACATGTTGCCAAATATCACAGAAGAATCTATAGATATCAAACTTGTTGCTGTAAAATATAATATATAAAAATATAATATATACACACACACATAGATACTTTGGTACCTATAGTGCCGAAACATTGGAGCAGCATGCGGAGCGGTAGCGAGTTAATCACACACTCCATTCGCACGGCTGGTGGCCAGCCAGTGTTAAAGGTGATACAATGAATTGTAGCAAAGAAACCCAAGGAACGGACATTGAATCAGTGAAAAACTGATCCAAGACAGGTTGGAGCTGGACCGGAGAGGAAAAACAGCCAATAATTACTCAACACCTCGTGGGAAACACGCCAGAGTGTGCAAAGCTGGCATTAAAACAAAAGGTGGCTACTTTGAAGAATCGAAAATATAAAACATATTTTGGGTCATTTAACAAGTTTTTGTTGACTATATAAATCTATATATTTTTTATCTATCATCATTTCAGTGGCTTCATTAACATGCAATGTTGGAAACAATTTAAATAATGAATAGGAATAATAATAATATACATTGTATAAGAAGATTTGTCCAAACATTTGACTGGTATATATACTGTATATGCACTGCAAGGTCAAAATATAAGTCACCACCTGGATTTAATTAAGCAAATATGTAAGTGCCTTCCATTGGATAATTCCTGCAGTGATTAACATGGTTCAGCTAGCAACAAGCTATTTAACCCTAACTGAAGCAGTCAGTAACTTCCCATATCTTTAATAACCGTATCCGAAGTCAGGCAAATATTTCAGTCTGCTTCAGAAAGGTCAAATTACTGGCCTGCATCAAACAAACAAAATAACCAAGGAGATTGCTGTAACTACTAAAATTGGGTTAAGAATTTTGGGTTACAACACATTATTAAAACCTGCAAGGATAGTGGTGAGCCATTATCTTTGAGCAAGGAATACGGATGATCATGAATGGAGAACACTAACATTTGGTGACGTTGTAAAAAAAAATAAAAATTTTAAATCAGTACTGAAGTCACGTTTATGTTTAATAGTGAAAGGAAGGGCATTTTCACAATCACAATGTGAAATTATCTCCACACATTGGGTTAAAACGGCCATTCAGCCTTCAGAAAACCACTTATCCATCAGGTTAATCTGAAAATAAGGCTTTAGTTTGCTAGGGACTGTGCATTGGAAAAAGGCCATGTGGTTTGATAAGTCCACATTTACCCTGTTCCAGCGTGATGAGTGCATCATTTCATCCACCTATCATGTCTAGTGCATTATTTCTGGCTCCCCCTGGTGACGGCATGTATTCAGGTAGTACAGGCTTGGCTCAAACAGGCATACAGTCAGGCATTTCTTTATTTTCAGGACACTTTTTTGCTCCAGAGTATATACAGTTAAGCCTGAAATTATTCGTACCCCTGGCAAATTCTGAATTAGTCACTTTTATTCAGCCAGCAAGTTTTTGGGAAATTAACATTATTGCGTGTACTAATTGGTAGATGTGTGTGATTTGAGACAGTCCCTTACTATACTCATGGACAAAAGAATCGCTGCACTATATACACACATGGACAAAATTGTTGGTACCCTTCGGTCAATGAAAGAAAAACTCACAATGGTCACAGAAATAACTTTAATCTGACAAAAGTAATAATAAATAAGAATTCTATGAATGTTACCCAATGAAAGTCAGACATTGCTTTTCAACCATGCTTCAACGGAATTATTTAAAAAAATGAACTCATGGAACAGGCCCGGACAACAATGATGGTACCCCTAACTTAATAGTTTGTTGCACAACCTTTTGAGGCAATCACTGCAATCAAACGATTCCTGTAACTGTCAATGAGACTTCTACACCTCTCTGCAGGTATTTTGGCCCACTCCTCATGAGCAAGCTGCTCCAGTTGTTTCCGGTTTGAAGGGTGCCTTTTCCAGACAGCATGTTTCAGCTCCTTCCAAAGATGCTCAATAGGATTGAGGTCAGGGCTCATAGAAGGCCACTTTAGAATAGTCCAATGTTTTCCTCTTAGCCATTCTTGGGTGTTTTTAGTTTTGGGTCATTTTCCTATTGCAAGACCCATGACCTGCGACTGAGACCCAGCTTTCTGACACTGGCCAGCACATTTCTCTCTAGAATCCCTTGATAGTCTTGAGATTTCATTGTACTCTGCACAGATTCAAGACACCCTGTGCCAGATGCAGCAAAGCAGCCCCAGAACATAACAGAGCCTCCTCCATGTTTCACAGTAGGGACAGTGTTCTTTTCTTGATATGCTTCTTTTTTCCATCTGTGAACATAGAGCTGATGTGCCTTGGCAAAAAGTTCCATTTTTGTCTCATCTGTCCATAGGACATTTTGTGACTTGTCAACATGTAGTTTGACATATTCCAGTCTGGCTTTTTTATGATTTGTTTTCAACAATGGTGTCCTCCTTTGTCGTCTCCCATGTTGTCCACTTTGGCTCAAACAACGACGGATGGTGTGATCTGACACTGATGTTCCTTGAGCATGAAGTTCACCTTGGATCTCTTTATAAGTCTTTCTGGGCTCTTTTGTTACCATTCGGATTATCCGTCTCTTTGATTTGTCATCAATTTTCCTCCTGCGGCCACGTCCAGGGAGGTTGGCTACAGTCCCATGGATCTTAAATTTCTGAATAATATGTGCAACTGTAGTCACAGGAACATCTAGCTGCTTGGAAATGGTCTTATAGCCTTTACCTTTAACATGCTTGTCTATAATTTTCTTTCGAATCTCCTGAGACAACTCTTTCCTTCGCTTCCTCTGGTCCATGTTGAGTGTGGTACATAGCATGTCACCAAACAACACAGTGACTACCTGGAGCCCTATATATAGGCCCACTGACTGATTACAAGATTGTAGACACCTGTGATGCTAATTAGTGGACACACCTTGAATTAACATGTCCCTTTGGTCACATTATTTTCAGTATTTTCTAGGGGTACCATCATTTTTGTCCAGGCCTGTTCCATGAGTTTATTTTTTTAAATAATTCTGTTGAAGCATGGTTGAAAAGCAATGTCTGACTTTCATTGGTTAACATTCATAGAATTTTTTTTTTTTTTTTACTTTTGTCAGATTAAAGTTATTTATGTGACCATTGTGAGTTTTTCTTTCATTGACCGAAGGGTACCAACAATTTTGTCCATATATATTTTGTGTGTGTGTATATATATATATATATATATATATATATATATACACACAAAAATGTGTATTATTAGGAAAACCCGAAGTTTTGCTTGTCTTGTTACATTAAGACCTCATGTAAAGTAAAATTACCATCATGCTCAGTAGATAATTCATCATGGCCAACCTAACCCACATCTTCTTAAGGGGCACTGTGCACTTGCACTGTGTGATTGGGTGTGGATGACATATGTTGGTACAGTATCAAAAGTAAGAAAAAACGTCTCATTGTGCATTTTGTCCTCACACTATCATGCCCCATGTAGACCATCCTAGCAGATAGAGGGGCATCAGAATGCTTTACCTGGGTGCAAAGTAAGCAGATGTTGAAAAATATAAACTGTTTCTGATACTGTTAGTTAGTTAGTTAGTTAGTTAGTTAGTTAGTTAGTTAGTGTGTGAGGTGTGACAAAGCATTTTGCAATGACAGTACAGAAATATCTGCATAAAAGCACAATGAACAACAGCCAATACAGAGTAAACAATGGTGCATTACAATAATTAAACAAAGACCCTCTTGTTTAACAAATGCTAAGTTGAAAAGCAGATTTCCTAACAAGTTCTTACAGTGAGTGTGTGTCACCAGGATCAGAAACAGAATTTAATGGCCTGCTAAATGGTGCTACATTTTTGGCAGATTAAATGTAAGTATGTTACATTCTAACAAGGAGTGTAAGCCCAGAACATTATGTTTTCATGAAATGAGAGAGAAAGAGACCCAGAGAAAGACAAGAACTTTAAATAATGCTTTAACTAATTACATAACCTAAGGTCAAGATTAAACTGATGAGTCCATGTGTTCCTGTATTGTTTTGTAATATGCAGGTACTGTATGATATGATTTTTCAAACTGTTCTACATCCACTGTATAATTCAATGACTGACTGAGGAGTACATTTTGCGATTGGTTTCTGTTGTTTACAGCAAAAAAAAAAAAAAAAAAAAAAAAGGATCAAACAGAGCAGAATTTCAGTCGCTGAAACGTTTATTTTGGGAATATCTGGAAAGGGCAAATATGTATTGCTTAGTTAGGTGTTTTGTGTTGTTTTACATGATATTCTAACAATATTCTACATGATAAAAATGCTTTCGTGTCACAGAAGTTCAGAGTAACCTTTCACACATTCTAAACTCAGTTTGAAAAGTGCTAAAGAAATTCTAATTCAATTAGTGAAAGATTTTGGTAAAATGTTGGGTTGGACGTACCAAAGCCATTATTCCATGGGCACATATATTCAGTATTTAAATAAAAAGGAACAGAAAAGAGCCAATAGATACACTTCATGTTTTCAGTTATCCCTTTCAATTAATTATACCGCCACAATTAGTATGACGCACCTACAAGCTAGCTTGATGAAACAGGCTACTGCCTTAATACATGTGAATATTTTACACTCTTCATCACAGCAGTCAAATGACAAAATACAAATTTTCTGAATAAATTAAAATAAAAAATATTTTCATGCTATGTAGTGTTAAAGAAAGCTGTGGAATTAGAAAGAAAATTACTTAAGTTGGGAAGAGAAGTTGGCACCTCTGACATAATCACTCTTTTAATGATATTACTTAGAAAATAAACCCTGATTAAAACAATAGACATCCAAAGTCGTAAACATAACACTGTACAGCTCATGACACTGTCATCCACTTGAATCTGGTGTAAGAGTTTTTTTTCATTACAGTTAAAAACAATATAACATTAACCACAGCGTACATGTCCATCTGTAGACCCTACAGACTAATCAGGATCATAAGGAGCCTGGCTTTTATCATTAGATCCAAATTTGAATTAATTCTGAGACCTTGGGTCAGCTTTCTCCCTCCCCTTAGCTCTAGCACTTGTTCAAGCAGCAAAATAAACAGCACCAGAAGAAGACTTACAATATAAACATCAATGATGACTGCAATACATTTTAGGTGCATGGTGTTGACTTGAGAAATGTGATATTGTCTTGTACATAATAATAATAATAATAATAATAATAATAATAATACGTTTTCCACATACATTTTCAATAGATTTGATCTATGATGTAATCGCCTGCATTGGTCCTGCATCCTTGCATTAGATAAAAATGTAAGCAAATGTTTTTAAATATTTAAACTATAAACTATTCAATAATTTATCCATGATTAATATATAAATGCCTTGTATAAGCACCAATGCTGTCATACAACATTTACCCATGCTTTAAGAGAAAAGAATATGTAGTGTGGTCTAGCTTTATAGATCTACAGTATACAGACAGTCCGGAAAACAATGTGGAACAACAAAAAATCATTGTTGTACTGTAAGAGGAAATTTCCAAAATCTGCATGTGGAAGAGTTATATTTAAACAGGTATTAGGAAGAAAATCTAACGTGTGATCTGAACAATGGCCATATGCGTATGTTGCTAAATGACTGGTACAGTAGCTCTGCAAAATATTTTCTTTAAGGTGTCTAAAACAAAAGACAAGCAACAATTAAACAAATGCTACATTACTTTTTAAAACAGCATATTTGATTTAATATGTTGTTCTTCAGCACCTACAGGGTAAGACCTGTGAATAAATGAAAAATACAATATTCCAAGTGGATACAATCAGTGTGAGTGCAGCGGGATAATGGCTATATCACAATCTCTGGCTTGTGAGATCTTGTGAGAGTCTGGTGCTTTTTTTTCTGTTCCAAAAATAATTTAGTTCAGTTTGCCAATCGGTTTCAACAATGTGAAGAAAGGTTCACCCGAGCTTAATGGGCCTAATTATTTTATCTTTTACTCCAGTCATGCGGGTATTTCACATTCCTGTAGCCACTTAAAAAAAAACATAACAGGGCCTTGTTAAAATACTTAATGAAAGACATGAGTAAAATCCCAGCAAAAAGTATAATTAAGACATCAACCTTTATATTCGCATAGACCTGGAAACAGACACAATGCTGTCCTTTTGCACTTCTGCATAGCAAGACATGAAATTCAGAGAGTGCTCGGGGGTTATGAGATGTAATTAATGACTTACACATGGTGCTAATAATAATCACCATAATTTTTATGTCCAAATTATATGTAAGGTGTAAGGTACTAAGGAAACAGTTGTGTGAACATATGCCCTTCCATATGGGAGAAAATGAACATTATACTTTTAGGTTTTAGGCAGAGGCAAGAAATAACAAAGATATCTTGAATATATGAAAAAATACAGAACAAACAATGGAGCTCCATCCATTGGCCATAAAGTCCAGTAAATAGATTTCATAAGAATGACACAAGGGTTTCAGTGAACAGCATATGTTAGTCAAGGTCTCATCTGCCTCTTCTTCCATGTTCAAGCTGAACATGTTATCAGCATGAATTATGTTACCTTCCAAAAGGGACTGATTTACCTACAAGTATTATTATTATCATTATTATTATTATTATTATTATTATGTATAAATGTACAATGTATAACACATGAAAACTAAAAAAACAGCAAAAAGTTGGTGGCCATAATAGCTTGTGGAAAATCAGGTAATTCTACCGTCATTACCAATCATAGTAATAAACACCAAATTATTCCACAATGTACTACATTCTACATTAAGTCAGTGCAAGATATTTATCCCAGAACAAATGAATGGTTGCAATAAACAGCAGTTATTCATATTGTCAATTGTAAACATGTTTATCATCACTGCTGCCTGCTATTAAAACTGTGATCACTCAGAAAGGTAATATATGACTTTCTTAGCTTATGTTAAAAATATATGAAATTCTGAGCTTGTGTAATGATTAATAAATAACAATTAACAAATTGTATTTGCAGTGGCAGATAGTACCTCATAGAGCAATTACACAAGGTCCCTGAAGCAGTCGACACAACAAGCCAAGAGACACATAACTGACATTGCAAAGATTCACGTGTTATATCTCAACCAAAAAAAAAGGTATGTGGCTAGAAAATGGAATAAAAAGAATGAAGGAATAGAACGAAGGAATGTAGGTAGTAATGATACGTTTGATGGAGCAGAACCTCTCAGGTCTTCCAAAATATCACCAGGCAAAGGTGGGTTTTTTCGCCTGTCAGAAGTCCTTCCTGAAACATGTGGAACACCAGTGTGCTGTGTTAACCAAGCTTTGTGATCTGCAAACTTCCATCTATCCTGATCATATCAATGGTCAGCAGAGACTTTACTTTGTGATAAAAGTCAAACAGCTGATGTCCATCGACAAAGATCCTAAAGCGCTGGTGTTCACAATGGATCTCAATCTGTGTGGATAGGAGTAAAAACACAGAGATATATAATATTGGAAGCAGTGGGAAGTAATGGAAAAGTTAAAAGCATTGCATATTGTAGATTCAGCGTATGCTCAAAGGAAGGACTTGTTCAGTTTGCATGCTTATCTCAGTTATGTATTGGTTGACTGATTGATATGGAAGTAAACTAACCCATTTCCTTCAGCCCTTTCCACTAACACCATTATCTCAACCCTCTTCACAGACATCTGCTGTACAGCTTACTGCCATAGACAGTACCACAAACTACAGTTTGGAGTTTTAGCTTCTTAAAGGGGCCCATAAAATAATTACATTAAAAATAAATAACAAAATCTGTAAAATACACTTTATTACATTATATGGCATAAAAAATGATTTTTTTAAAAAAATAAACAATGGTTAATGGCAATTGCCAGAAACACACTACAGATAAAGTCTGATAATTACCCTGAATGGCTGGTCCTGGATGAAGGGGAAGTATGGAATGGAGGTCTCCTCCTCACTCCATTTCCCAGATATCCTTGCACTCCGCAAGAACTGCCGTTCAGAAAATCGGGCACTAAGTTTCAGGGCCACATCTGTAGCCTCCTTCTCATCCTTCTCTGCGTTGCAGCTACAGGTTAGACTGATGTCAAAGCTAAAGACAAAACAGCCAGTTAGCAGAGAAAAACAAGACTATAGGACATTGATTTCAACGCGGATTTTCGACATGTCTTGTGGAGTTAGTCTTGCCATAAATATCTCCAAACGAAACTCCTGGTACAAGATACATAATCCAAGTTCCTTTTCTCAAGAGTTATTACTATAAATAACACAAAATTCATGAAATGTGGCTTAAATTGAGAATCAGCAAATCAGCCATTACGTAGGGAGAAGGGTCAAATAAAAAATAATGTTGGTCTGTTTGATGTCTATGGTAACCAAGTAGTATAGCCAAATAAGGTTTCTTTTTTCAATTATGAGAAAATTTCACAAAGACTTATAAATAGACTTTTTCAGTGCCGACTCCACTTACAGAAATCCCAAAATGGAAGTGTAGCTTATCAGTAAGGCCATAACACACCCACAAGCTCCAACTGCTATAAAATATCTTTATATCAGACTAAGTAAACAAGTATTTTTATGTTTACACATGTACTTTATCTAAGTCGAGAACATGCTCATGAACATGCTCCAGAACATGGACAAAACACTTTACAGACTTAAAGATTTCATATTATAGTACATTAAAACACTGTACAAACTGTACAATACAACTGTAGTTGGCTAATGACTGCTCTAAATTATTTTGACACAATACATATTTTTGAACTCAACAATCAAAATATCCTCAGAAACACACCTCCAGAGTTTACGATCAGAATGCATCCAACAAGTAATAAAACTTAAGTGAATAATTAGTGGACCATTTGCATTCTGTAGGCTTTGTTAAATCAATATCATTAGAAGCAAAGGTCTATATTGTCATGATGACAAATTATATATTTTAATTCACAAACTAACAAAACATTCATAAAATAGCCGTACATTGTAGTTCAAATAATATTGATCCAGCAAGGAGCTAGTAGCAATGTAACTATACATTGAAAATTTAATTCAACCGAAGGTCTATAGAGAAATCTCCTCCTGAACAAGTAGCCTATACCATTTATTAAACCATGCTGAACTCTGTGATCAAATGTAGTGTAGATGACAATGATGCAATGACAATGATGATATTGTTATCACTACCTGTCTGGCTCTGCATCCACGATGCCCATGACTATGATTTTCTTACCAGGCCTCATCCCTCCTCTGATCCGGCCTTTGAACGGCACTGTCTGTGAGATGAAAATAAAGGAGGATTAGTCAAAGACCAGCCTAGGCATGAGCAGTAGCCTATTACACGGCTTTTATATTTTACTATAAGATAAGAGGCTACTCCACCAGGATTCGTGTGATATCCTCTTTGTCAGGGGAGATCAAGCCGGCATCTCCTAATGAACTGTTTAGATGATCATCTTCGGTTGTCTTCAGTTTTATCCAAGGTTTAAAAAAAGAAAGCATGTTTCAGGAACAAAACTTGCAAAAAAAAAAGCATATTTGATCCCATTTATGATTTAGACTATGGTTATAATATGGGGACATGAACAATGCAAAAGCATCCACCTTACAGTTCGTTGTAAAAATATACATCATTCATATAGCTACAGAGCTATAGATCTGATCAGCATCTTCTGTAGATCATCTTTCATGCTTCGGCGTTAAATAATCGAATGAACATCGCCCTATATTGGCTATTCAGTTATTCCATGATTGCATGCTACTGTGCACAGACTCTATAACCTTATGCGATGTCACGCGCGCGGTGTTCACTGGATTTTCACGTTATCATTCACGCTGTATAGAAAGCGCTCAGAACATGTTAAAGCAATCGCAGTCAAATAAAAGGTGAGATTTCGGTAGGCTTCGGTATACTCACTATCGCGTCCTTTTCCGTGCTCGGCTCCGCCATCTTGTGCAGAAGACCATAGGATGCTTCTAGGAGCGCAGGAATCTGACAGCGGCGCGCGCCCTTCTCGGAGGAGTGTTACAGCAGCCACGCGATCACCGGGACGCAGCTGATGTGAGACGCATAACGAGAGACAAGACACAAAAGCTCGAGTCTCATTCCCCACACCGCTGTGGGAAATTATGCTGACGTGTGTAAGAGCTGGGACGGAGCTTAATCCTGTGTCTACATCCAATCTTGGCTACGTCCCAAATCACATAACCTGCTATGGACTGTAGCTACCAAACGGTAGCCTGGCTTACATCAAAATAACAGTCTGTGGCTCTTCTGCTTAAATTACTGTTAAGCATGATAGTAGGCGGCTTGGGAATGATCTGTAAAGGGTTCATAGCCCTCTGTGCAATTTTCCTGATTTCCCAAAGGGGCTTTTCAGTGCGTGGAGGAGTCGAAAAAAATAGTAACAGTTTACATTTGCATAAATAAATAAATAAATAAAAGCCTAAAAAAAGTGTTACTAAAAAATCAGAGAGCTACTGTAGGTGGGGTTAAAACTGTCATAAATTAATCATAAGTCAAATCCCATGGATTTACACAGAGAGAGAGAGAGAGAGAGAGAGAGAGAGAGAGAGAGAGAGAGACCACATTTACACTTAATTTACGTGTTAAAATTAGGTTTTAGTCATAATTCCTGGTTTCGACGGGGTCTGTGTTTTGTTTAGTTGTTTTTTTCCCCTTCAATTAAAGCTATCCAAGACAACAAAAAGTTTGAGGTTTCTTTCTCTATATAACGAAAATCATAATATTACAGAAAATATTCCTATAAATTAAAAACATACTGTTTATTTTTGCATGTTTGCTGTTCTTTTTAATGTATTTAAAATATTTTTTTTAAACGAGAAAATCCACATGGACACTTTAAGTAAATACATACATACATACATACATACATACATAAGTAAATGTGTTCAGGATTGAACTATGATCCAGGGAGTTATGAGGCAGCAAAACTGTTATGATTATGATGACAGATTTCATTGTTATTTTATGTAATTGACATGCGCGCCATGTGGGCGTGTGGCATGCAAAGTTTGATGTGAAAACGACTAAGCCATTAGAGATAAGCCGCTGCATCCGGTTTTGCATTTCTATGAGCAATTTCCAATCGTGCCACTTGGTTGCGCTATTTTATAGATAATGCTCATTTACACCCCACCAAGTGCACTGCCTGGGCAAAATAAAGTCACCCTTTCAGAAGGAAAACCAAGAAACAAGGAAAGAAAGAAAACAATCAACTAAGGAGGTTTTAAATTGTTGAAATTTGGTTAAGAACCTTCCAAATACACATGCCCAATGGAATGCATTGTTAAAGACTGGAAGGTTGGTGATAAACTCTTAACGTTATAAAAGAAAACAAAAATCATGAATGGAGATCATTTAAACACTTGGTGAAGTTGTTTTGTAAAAATCCGGCACTAGACGTTTAGGAAAACTAGAAAATTATGTCTAATAGTGAAAGTAATTTCAACATTCAACATGAATATGTGACCAGAAGTCACAGGATTGAAAAAATACAGCGGTCATGAGAAAAATACTAGTCAGTGAGAATTATCAGACTTTTTTTTATTAAAGCAATGGGAATAGGTCATGTTGTCTGATAAATCCAGATTTTTCCTATCCAGAGCATCAGAGTAGTCGGCACAGTGGATAAGTGGTAAGTGGCACTGTCGCCTTGCATCTCCAGGGTCCAGGTTCGATTCCTGCCTCTGTGTGCATTGAGTTTGTCCTCCCTGTGGTTGGTGGTGGTGGATTTCCTCCGGGTACTCCTCTCACAGTCCAAACACAGGCAGATTAGGCAAATTGGTGTTCCCAAATTGCCTGTAGTGTCTGAATGAATGTAGGTGTGAAAAGGGAGGCATATGAACTGATGCACCAATCAATCATAGTGCCCACTTGCCTATGGAGGCAGTGTTGCGAATAACAATAATAATGATGGCAGCATGGTGACTTTGAGAACTTACAGTGGCCTTGCACCTCCAGGGTCGAGGGTTCGAATACCACCTAGGGTCTGTGTGCATGGAGTTTGCATGTTCATCGTTGTACATTGGTACCTTGTGCTTTCAATTATATCCTCAAAAAAAATCTGTCTGTATGTTTGTACTGTATGTGCATATCAACACCGTGGTGAAAAAGGTCCGGCAGCGTCTCTACCAACTCAGACAGTTGAGAGACTTCAGACTTCCTTCCAGGGTGCTCAAGAATTTCTACTCCTGCACCACAGAGAGCATCCTGACGAGAAACATCATGGCCACACCTTGCAGGACAGACAAGCTCTACAGAGGGTGGTGCGATCAGCTGAGCGCATCATCCGCACCAAGCTCCCTGACCTGCACTAAATTTATAGAAAGCGGTGCTGGACCAAGGCCAGGAAGATTGTGAAGGACCTCAGCCACCCCAGCAATGAACTGTTCGCTGTGTTGTGGTCAGGAAAGCGATTCCGCTCCCTGAGGGCCAATACCGAGAGACTGAGGAGGAGCTTCTTCCGTCAGGCGATACGGTCTCTCAATCAGTACACCACACAGGACTAAACCATTTTGCACATACACACTTATGGACATTTGTTTTTTTTGCACACATTCTGGACATTCATGGACACTTATGGACATTACACTCCTACACATTCATACACATTTATGTACAGAAATCACCTCTTCTCCATATTTGCACAGCTAGGTTTTTCTTATATTTTTCTTATATTGTATATTTTGTCTTTTATAGATTTATCTTAGCTAAAGTAATTTTCTTTTTTATTTCCTTTTGTTATTCGTATTTGTTTCTTATTAATAAACTTTTATTTTTAAGGTCACGAGCGGTCGTTTAAGCATTTCACTGCAAATCGTATTGTGTATGTGACAAATAAAAATTTCATTTGAATTAGATTTTGAATTTGATTTGTCTGTATGTCTGTCTGTATGCCTGGATGTCTGTCCAGCCAGATTTTTATCATAGAACGGTATTTGCCTGAAATTAAATATAATGAAATCAAAATACTGTGTGTAAGTGAAGTTATGAGCAGTTTTGTGAAAGACTATAAACCGCACGCTTGAACAGCGTACTGCGCATGCGTCTAACTGTGAGCGCGACCACAGTTAAATTGACCGCTGAACAGAAATTATTATTATTATTATTTTTATTGCATGCAGTACTTAGATATCTGCCTAGATATCTGGTAATTAGATATCTGGGTAAAGTTTAACCAGTGAAATGAAAGTGCTGGGGAAAAGCGATGTTATAAACAACTATTTGTCGGATTTAATAATCTACTTTAAAATAAACTACATGTAACAAACACTTACACTAATAGATAGTAATCAGAAAATATAAACTGAACATTTTACTGGGATTAGTTTATGTTTTCACAGTTGGAATAACAGTGCTATAAGTGAATTTTAAAGCGCTGGCGTCATTTTGAGACAAAATTTACTCTTTATCCGATCTAATTTTTCAAACTTCAACCTGAAATAATAATAATATCACTAACTGCATTAAAGCTGATCAGCTTGTTTTTGGCTTTTTAACCTTTTAACTTTTTAATCTATTTTCCCGTCAACGTTATTCTATTCTAATCTATTCTATTCTAGATATTTATATTGCAATTGCATCCAAGTTCATTTAAGACGGTCGGGGCTAAAATCTGATAAATACAAATAAATTGGTTGTAAGTAATAATTGTTTTAGACACTAGGGGTCAGGCTTATGCAATATAACAACAAACTCTAATGCCGCCTGTAGGCACTAATCATTGGACCATTATGAATATAATCATTTGGTTGCATAAATGTAACGTTACTGTCATATTACTTGATAATTTTACGTTTGGTGAAAATATTAAGTTTACTATCATTTTCCTGTCGTTCCCCCTCAAATGTCTGTCTTTGTAGTCTAGTATTCTACAGACACATCAACATATCCTATAGTAACATCAACAAATATTGCACACCCATGAGTTTATTTAAAACTGTATGGACTCTTGGTTATTCCTGTGTGAGGGTGAAAAGCACTTCACATTCTGACCTTGTCCATTCATAAGTGTATTTGAGCATGCAAATTTAATAAGTGTTTATTTAGCAGAGCCTGGCTGTAATTAGGTTAATGCTGCAGTAACGGAGTGCTCCTCTCCCACTGCTCTATTCTCCTCATCATCTCATGCGGAAAGTCCTGCAGCAGGGCTTCACACTGGACATAGCAATCCAACTGGGTGCACCTGGGCCTGCTGAACACCTTACTGTCTAGTCTGTACGCCTCTTTCTCCTGCTCACAGAGCTTTAATTGACACCAACCGTCAACCAACAGCATGGATCTTATAATCTTTTTATTTATTTATTTTTTTATGTAAAATGAATAAAATAGTGAATCATGGGGGAGTGTTTAATAGTATGCTGAATTTTTATTAGTATATAAAAGAGGGATTTGTGCCATCTGATCTGATACTGTCTAATAAAGAATGGGGTCGAGTCTCAGATGCCATATTTCGTTCTTTATTGCTCAATATTTAAGCAAGTGTTTACATTCTTCATTTATTATACTGCTGTCTCTATCTGTCCCTTGTTTGTGTGTTCTTTAATGTCACACTCCCACACACTTCCTCACACCCACTGCTTCCATGCTGCAGCTGTGTGTGGTCTGCCTTTTACTTCCTGTTCTGGCTCCTCACTCTGGGTCTTTCCCCTCAACACTTGCACACTGGAAATCACATGAACCTGTTCATGTGCACATGCAATCACATGCATTCACTCACACAACCTCCTGCGAAAACAAACAATTTGTTCATGACAATCAAGATCATCTGTCCCCATTATTGTTCTTTATTTTTGTACAGTAGGAATGTGATAAAGTAAAAATTTGTTAATAAAATATTGGTATAAATGAAAGAACTTGTTTGAGTACAGTTATTAATACATGAAGGGAAACGAGTTTTTTTGTTGTTGATGGAATTCAGTAAATTACGTAAAAAATGAATGCCACTTGAGTCATTAGTGCCACATTAGCTTACAGGTAATTCTTGACAATTACTAATTTACTGTAAATTATGTGTCACATAGCCTCAAGTCAAGCTGTTTAGATTTCCCCTCATTTCAGCTGGTCTTTGGTATCTCCATTCTTTCCTTTATAATCATTAACTTCCAAAGACCTTTGGCACTGACATCCAGCACTGAAATGAATGAAAAAAAATGGATGGTTCTGTGTTGTGGTTGGGGCATTTATTGTGGGCATTTGTCTGGACAACTGCGCCCCTTACTGTAGAAGTCAGGGTCATTTCAAATCAATACTGTTCCCCCTTATCATGTGACAAAATATTTCTATTTTGATAACTATTTGATATTTTTATGTTTGATAAATATAAATAAAGTATAAATCATCTGCTATGGCCATCATAGTCAGCAAGTGAACAGCTACAGTAGGGGAAATATTTTGTCTCTGTAGGTATTTACTGCTCCTGTCTGTTACTTCTATGGTGATGACAAATTACCTTGGCAATATGTCTGTCTCTACTTGCTGTTTATATGGTCAGTAGATACAAAACATACTTCTGTAAAAACTCTGCTTTCAACATTCTTGAAGCTTTACATTTTTCTGGAATATGTTTAGTTTTTACGTGAACATGTGAATCTTGTGAAGGTGCTTCATTCATTCTTTCATTCATTGCAGGTTTTTGCATGAAAACATACTGTTCCTAATGTATAAAAAGTGACAACAATGCAGTAATGTATCATCACTAGTTAAGCGTGTTCCTTAGAGGGGGGAGTGCTGAGAGATGTAGAGGCCTCCACACTATGTACTCTACATTCCAGCCAGTGGGGGCAATGCTGTGCTGACATAGGCATTATATAAACATGTGTGACTGTGTGACTGTGTGCGTGTGTGCATGCGTGCGTGTGTGTGTGTGTGTGTTGAGCAGGGCTTGTGGTTGGCGGAGAGCAGGCGTGGCTTCTTCATTCCCTCCACAGGCCGAGCGGAACAGGATCATTCAGATAGCCGCACAAAGCCAACCTGACAGGGAGAGGTGGAGAGAGGGTGGGAAGGAGGGCAGAGCAGAGTGCAAGTCTACTGCAGTGTCTCTACCACCACCACCACCACACACACACACACACACACACACACACACACACACTTTCACAGAAACAGGAAAGGCTGTAGATGCCCTCTGTGAACTGAGCAGAATCCAATTATAAATGCAGCTGCTTAGACACTTTGTCTCTGCAACTATGGCCACTGGTTTTAATCGTTGAACAGCTCTGTGTACTATTCTGTCACGGAATAATCAGACAACAATCTCACAGCTTAAAATGATACTTATAATGTGCTCCACACAACAATACACATGGAAAGGAGAGAAAGAGAGGGAAGATGTTTGATATATAGATTGTTAGAATTACGAACTTTTCAACTAATCAACCAGGTCTGTAGTAGGAATGATCTCCAACTACCAAAATCCTCAGCCATTTTTCACACCACATGACTCAGTCAAAGACCAAACTGAAATGTAGCCTTGGTCATAATCCAAGACACATCTGTACTCAATCACTTATACTGTTTTTAAACAATATGTTTTTATGATTATTATTATTATTATTATTATTATTATTATTATTCAGGTTTTTCAGTACCTTTCTGTTGAATGATCCTGTAATTTTTCTTTTTATCCTTGTTTAGTCCACATGGTGTGACCTTTGCTGCATATGCTTTGCACATTTATTCTGGTTCACCAGTCATCTAACCTTCTGTCTGTCCCTGATTTTGATCATTTCTTATTCTTATTGGTTTGTCTAATTTGAATGAATGTTTATACAATCTGAGCATTCACCTTCTTCCATCTGTCTGCCTTTTATAATACAATATATTGCTACTAGGTGGTGATCACTGCAGCAAAAATCTGCTCCTTATGTTTTGCTAGCAAACCTCACTGAACAACTTCTGTATCTGGGGATTTTTTTTTTATTTCCGCTTCCATTGTGCGAGCCACTGGCAACTAATTACACAGAGCTGACCCCAAATATGAAGGAGATCTGTCTAAATGTGCTCTGTACTCTTCAACACGAATCATTACATTAAAAAAAAAAAAAAAACTTAAAAAAAAATAATAATTTGTTGAACTCTTACATGAAGCTTTTTAACCATCCACCTGATGGCAAAGTAATGAGCTTATATCTTTGAGGCCTTTTGTCCTTTGTGTTATATTCAACACATCCCTACATGACCTCAAACAAATCACAATCACTATGCTATTTCTATACACTTTCTTTTTCTCATTAGATGTAGAACGATTATGATCTTGGAAAACTTGATAAAGTTTGACAAAGTATCTATGATGAGAATAACAAAAGAAACAAGTGGACAACTGCTTTAGCACTACATCTTGACACTGAATACTCAGTAATGTCATCTGTTTTTGTTAGTGGCTTGGTTTATTGCTTACATTAATTATATTTTTCCAATTTTCTTGAGGAGTGCATCGACCTTGTATAGAGAATTCTGAAGAAATTCGAGTTCTGTGTACCATAAGTGGTACAGTTTGGTTACATTAAAAGAAAGGAAGTGACTGTCATGGATAATTTTAAGGTTCAAACAGCCATTAACTGGCTTTAAAACATCACTGTCCTTTGAGGACTAACGGCATGTCCTTGTTGAAAAGCAGATAGAAAATAAAACTTGTTTTAAACTGCAACGGAAAAGAAGAGATGGCATCCTTTAATTTTTAAATAAGCTATTGCTTACTAAGGAAAAACATAGTAACAGTAAACTATTGGGCAGTTAGGCTTTGATGGTTAGCACAGATTATCATTTTACATTTATCCCTTTACTACATAAAAAAAAATACTTTAAAAAAGCAATATTTCACCATTACCAAATATTTTTTTCGTAATTATTTCCAATTATTATACGAGATGATTCTATCAAAGCTGATGCTATATCCCAGACAGCCCATCAAGCTGCAAACCTGAAACCACAGAGATAATCCTAAATGTTGTGTGGTCACCAAATGTTGTGTGGACTCTAAGAATCTAATCAGGCCAGGCATCGCCCCAGATAAAAAAAAAACATTTTTTCCTCCAACTTATGTGATGCCTTCATCACCTATATGCATGCTGTAAATTTCTCTAGCTACTGTTAACCTGGGGTGATCACAACCAATCAGGTTCTTGTCACTAAATACTGGTGAGAATCCATGCTTCAGCACTTTACCAAATGATGCTTATTATGTACCCAATCCAAAGCCTCGAGGATTCTCCCCACTGGCACACTCCAATTTCTCAGTGGTCATGGTTGCACCTAGCCTTAGATTTTGCTACAAATCTCCCAAGGCATGACAAACACTCTAGAGCTTCTGGAATGATTGTCAAAATCCCTAAGACTTATTCCTCTTCTTGCCTTACCAACAGGCTTTGAAACTGCTGAGCTTGTTAACCAGTATTTCAACATCTTTAAAGACACAGTGTCTTGCAGGAGGATCTGGATGAGCATTCTTGATAAATATGGGACTCCTAGTTTGTTAATTATTAGCCTATCATTTTACGCCAGTGGCCACCTGGGCAGACTTGGCCCCTTGGGGCATAACACCAAAAGACATCTGGGTATGTGTTGTCTGGTAACAGGACATTGGCAGAGGATTCTTTGAGAGCTGTGTGTTACTGTGTATCTGTTTAGTTATTTTAAAACTTTAACTAACCCTTAATTAATCAATAATTTACACCATTTTATACATAGTGGTTCACATACAGTTTCTTTTTTAAATGATTCTCTATATAGTTATAGTGGGCCTAGCTGAAAAAGATGTTGATTTTTTTAGTGATCACAGTACAAATGGGCTCAAAAGGGGACTTCTGGGCATTGATGAGATGTCAGGCTACTTTTTTTTTTAAGCAGCCTGCTATGATAACTACTTTATCATAATATCTGTGTAACACTGAATTATCTGTCATTTAGAATGATTGCTTTATGATGCCACCTGTGGTTGTAAAATTGATAACAAAACAAAATGAAAATGAAATACCTGAGTTTAACTGTCAAAACCAAAAACTGACGTGTTTAGCTCCTGCGAGTGCTTGGAATAGACAAAATGCATTCATATGTGGCATGTACTCACGAAACACTTAGTATAGGAATAGTATACGTCATATTGGTATCGGAACACTATACTTATACTGGTTGCTCCAGTTCTTCATGGCCAGATTCCACAAGATGTTGGAAACCTTTCTTCGAGATTCAGGTCCATGTTGTCACGGCTGCATTATGTAGTCATGTAGTTTTCAGGTGCACTTTGATGCTGTAAATCTCCCATTCTACCCTACGTCCCAAAGATTTTCTACTGGATTCAGATCCGGTGACTGGGAAGGTAACTGAAGAACATTGAACTCATTGTCATGTTCATGAAACCAGTTTGAGAAGAATTTTGCTGTCATGGTGCATTATTATACTAGAAGCAGCCATTAGAAGCCTAGGGACGCACAAGTCAACAACAATACTCAAAACAGCTGTGGCATTTAAGCAATGATTGATTGGTTTTGTATAATTTTATGCATTAGACCTGCTGCCACACAACTGGCTTATTAGATCATTGCATGAGCGAATTGGTGTACAGATGTTCCTAATAAAGTATTTACTGAGTTTATATTGCAATAGTAATATACACAGTTGTTTTTTTCTGCTTTCACTGAATTATTATTATTATTACTGTTTAAATATTTTATAGAATACTTGCTAGTGTCTCAATGCTATTAGCGAAATTATCGTGTTGCTCTGTATCACTGATAACTGCCATGAAGCTACACAATTGCCATTTGAGTATCATTACTTCATTTATGTTAAGTGACATCCAGGAACCCACAGGACAAAATGTGAAGCAGACACTTAGATTCGCAGCATGTACAAATAAAACGACATACAACCCATACTCAGATCAACCTCAGAAGGTTTGCTTGTGGGTTATTTTAAAATGGTCTGAACTCATTTCTTATGTTGATTCATACTGAGTCATCAATCTGTGACTTCTTGGATCACTGAATCGAACTTGTATAAAGTAGAAAGTGTGAAAAGATGCTAAGGTGGGATGATTAAAGTGATTACAGGCATATTTGATTTAAAAAAACTTGCCGCAACATGTGCATTAAAGTGTTGCAACAAGTTTTTCAGGTATTTTACACAACACAAAGTATGACAAACAGGCTATGACGTTTTTTAACAAAATGAATTTTCTTGTTTAACAATGACACAATTGTGGCACGCACATGAAGTTTGCTGTTTTGACAAAAGTTGTCAGAAGAGGAAGATAAAGCCAATGGTTAATACTGCGGTAAATCCTTTGAAAAGTATATAAGCCAACATCTCTAAATACCTATTAGTTACATTAAAATTGCATGACCAATAGACAAAGCACAGGAAAAACAAAAGCTAAATTAAAAAGCACTTCTACGAACAGACAGGCTAAGTGTGTTACACATGGTGCATAACTACGTGGTGCCTTGAGTGATTCACTCATTCACATAAAGTCAGTGCTCTACATATGAGAGAAAAAAACAACTCTTGTCTGTCCTAACTAGACGACTAGTCCATATTCTCGTCTGGATTCCCCTTCTTACTGCTTTATGCACACAAATGAGACACAGCCATGCGCTATGAACTAAAAGTGGCTCTGCTCTCTGCAGCTGTGTGTCCCCAATGCTGGAAATAGGCTCACAGTAACAGCTCATGAGTCACAGTTACAAAATGGTGGCAACTGTTGATGCAGAAATTCCTGATATTAGTTTTGAGACATGGCAGAGAGAAAGAATGTGATGAAAACACTAAAAAGATCAAATCTGTCTGTTTAGAACTCAAGAATGTACAATATATAGACACACTTAATTAATCGAGTAAACTTTGTAAATAAGTGATAAAAAAATGGCAAGTATAACATTCATTTTAATTTGAATAGTTTATTGTATGATATAAAACTACAAAAGTAAGACTGTTTCAAATTCATAGACACTTGTCCATATTTTATATATATTCTACAGTCCACACCTTGTTTTAAATACAGTGATCATCAGTTGGTGGGTGGGTTTTCCTCAAAATTAATCTGTTGGTAATTGCATAGAAAAGGCACAGCTCCCAAGGTCTGTGAAAAATACAGCCTCTCTTACTGAGCAGAAAAGGAACCCCCCCCCCATACACACACACTCGCATTCAACACACACACACATACACACCCCTATCAGCTCCTGGTGGTCTCTCTCTTGAAAACCACTGAACTCATTATATTTCCCCAAACAGGTGGTCTGGGGTATAGGCTGAAGACAGGGAGACACCATATCATATTAACAGTAACCGGCATCAACACAGCACTCATTTCTGCTCTTCATATGTTTTGGCATTGAGGGTTAGAGATAGACTTTCCTAAAAAATATGCTTTGGAGTCTGAACCTCAGAAGTTTTCGAAGAGAATAAAGTATTGCTTCACAAGTTTTTTCCCCCCCTTGCACACTATGAAGTAATGTACACCGACATTAAATACTCATATTTAAACAGGGGTAGGGAGTGTATACCTAAACACTGCCACAAACACCACCCCAAAATTATAATATAAGAAACAAAAAAATAATAATACATTAAAAAATAATAAATGAAAAGATGGCTTCCAACCCAATTCATTGTATAATACATTCCTATACGCAGAGTACATTCCCACCATACATTCTGTACACATTACAATCCAGATGGTAGATTCACATCAAAATAAATATATTTACACAGGAAATGAAAAATAAATAATTTAAAACAAAAATCACTCCAAATACAAACAACTTAAAATAATCAGTAATAATTATGAATGAATAGTATTGCCTGCTTGGCTTTAAATACTCCTGATCGTCATGTTTTCAAATTCTTACATAATCTCTTGAGCACTATACTGTAGGTTGTGATCTGTAACTCCCACTAAAGGCTTCTCTGGAAATAGAAAATTCGAATATCCCATATCTAAAATGGTCACACTAGTGAAGAACCAGTATTACAGAGTTCACTAGTCTGATAATGCCTGTGTTAATCTACGCTAAGGAGCCAAGACACTCTTGAAATCTGTGACAGGAAATGCTATTTGTTACAAAGTCATGGCTGATTAACAGCACTCTCCAGTAAACAGGTCTATAATACTAAGCAGCTGATATGAGAAATGGTCCCTTTGTACATGTATGATGTAATTATTCAGAAGTGAACTGAAAACACTGAAAGTCTAAATCCCCTACATCCAGTTTGATTGCATTAAGTGGTTTGCAGCGGGTTTTAGAGCTAAAGGCATATGTTGCCTATTGTTGCACAAACAGGCTTTTAAACACAGAATTGAGGCTGGTAATGCAAACTTTCAAAAATATAAATAATAAAAATCTCTTCTGCTAGTCTGAACCGTAACAGTGGACAAGCCTCTCTTATGCATGTTTAGAATTCAAAATCCCTAATGTTTATGTCCCTAAGCGTTCTGACCATTCCTACAGGTCCAAAACCACCAAGAGAGACAACAAGGAGCCACGACAGGACATGGTGACCACTGGCAAACCTTAACCAATGGTATGCATAAAGTTACATAATACCCCCTTGTCTAAAATCCTACAGTAAGCTTCTGTACAGTTAGAATGAAATCCTGCATGCAATATGAATAATGTACCGCTGGCAAAGAGAGGGTGAGGGAAATGCACAAAACAAGCAAACACAATGCTTGTTCGAAGTAGAAAATGTTTGGGTTTTGGTTTGGATTAGTCTTTTAAAAATCAAGGTTAATTTGAGGCTGCTTATATGACGTAAATTATGAAATGAATGAAACTGTATTATCAAGCACATACAGGCCCTTACTATAAGTTAGTGTTATATTTTTACCGGAAATTTCATTGCAAAAATAATATAAATGTAAAAAAAATGTTTGGAAACCTAAAAATAAAAAGCTGGTGGTTATGGGCATTTGCATCGCAGAAAGGGACTTGACCTTGATTTTCTTTCTTTCTTTTTTTTTTTTGGATGAGGAAAAAAACTCCTTGTCACATTAAAAGAAAAGCACAGTTTTCACCTATTGCCTGAACCAAGTCTCCACTGCAAAACATCTGACATTTGTTTCAAAGTAAATATCTTTCCAAAGCTCATATATAAATATATCAGTTGGGGTAAAGCATGTCCATTTCTTACTAAAGAGCAATAGTTATTTCACAACATTAAATTTAAAGCGAGTTCACTTAAATATTTCTTTATAATATTATCATATTAGCAATAACACTTTAAGACGCACATAAACCAATTCCTCTTCTAAATTTGTTGTGCTTTATGAAAATGAGTTATATGAAAATAGACTTGGTTAAGCACATTCTTGCACCTGTATGCTGAGAAGGGGAAAGAGAGCTGCTACTCCTTCTGTGTTTGCTTAAGAAATTAAATACAGACAATAAACAAAAAGACAGGAATTTACCAAGTGGTCATTTTTGATGAAGGCACTTGAATCTGACTGAAGCCAAGTGTGTTCCTTCATGTGTATATTTGGAAAGGCAAGCACAGTGCATGCACAGTGTTGAAAAGTAGTACTGGGTGACATCACCACTCATAATAACAACTGCCTTACCTTAAAAATAAAAACTGTACAAAACACCCACAAAGATAAGTCTTTTTTTTTTAAGTTTGTATAAAAACAACAACAACAAAAAAGATTTGCATTCCCAGCCAAAGGTGGTCATGATCCTACCAGCACCTCCATGATGTGGTCCAGCTCAGTGAGGTCCATTTTGAAAGGCTGGTTGGGGGTTAGAGTCTTGATGAGGTCGTCGGCCGTCACCACAGGTGATAGTTTGGATGGGGAGGCCCCTGCTGCCGAAGTGCATGGGTCAAAATCGTACATGGAGGTGTCGATGTCAGCAAACAGAATATCATCGAGGGCCAGATCGGTGAGGAAGCCTGAGGAAGAGGAGGAGGATGGCAAAGTGCTCATGTCTAAGCCACTTGAAGGGAGAGTGTCCATCCCTCTAGGCTCAGTTGCTGCTGTCCCTGCTGTACCTGTCGTTAACCGCTCCACAGCGAGTGGGCTTGGCCCTTCTGGCTTTGAGCTGCAGGACTTTGTGCAGTTTTTGGAGTCTGGGGCTATGGTGGGCTGGCTGGAGGACTGGAGGGGCATAGGAAGGGGGACTGTGAGTGAGGAGGTAGTGATAGACCCTGCCGCTGTGGATGAAGGACATAGCTCCTCGATTTCATCCAGGGCCGAGGAGAAGCTGTCAGTGGCCATGAGGGGGCGGAGTCTGGATGGAGAATGATGAAGTGAAGAGGGAGAAGTGCAAAACACTGCGCTGTCCTCTTCCAGCAGCGAAGCCGGAGTGAGGCAAGCATCGGGCGGTGTAGGGCTGGCTACAGCTGGGGAGGGAGGCGGGACAGGGGGCTGCTGGGATAACACAGGCGGTGAAGCCACCACAGAGAGTACGCCAAAGGCTGGCTGCGCTTCCCGAAATCTCTCATCC
This sequence comes from Clarias fuscus, assembly GCA_030347435.1. Lineage (NCBI taxonomy): Eukaryota > Metazoa > Chordata > Actinopteri > Siluriformes > Clariidae > Clarias > Clarias fuscus. The sequence goes on along the minus strand of CM059211.1, from coordinate 15,821,516 downwards.
ATTGGGTGGTCTGGAGGAGGTGAGGGAGGAAAAAAGAGTGGCCGCAGGCTGCCCTCCTGCTTCAGCTCATCCTGAATGCGCCGCAACATGTTGTTGATGAGCACACGCTTTTCCAGACTTGGCTCGGCCAGCGCTCGCTGACTGTACAGCTTCATCAGTGAGATATTAAAGATGGTCTGCCTCTGCAGGGTGTACGAGACCTTGGAGAGGCCATCCGCCATCGCCACCGCTTTGCCTTCCACTCCCTCATCGTCCTCATCTAGCTTCCGCTTTGCTCCTTTACCCAACATATATCTGGACCAGAGGAAGAAAGTGAGAGAGAGAATTAGCTCCAAAGTGAAAATCTCTTTGTTTATCGCTTAGTTTTTGTTTGCTGATGACCAAAGTATGTACAATTAAATGCATAAACCATGTTGTTTATTAAGGATTGAGCAAAAGAAATTCTAACACAATGTGTTAGATGTTTTTTTCATCCAGAATAAGGATGCTAAATAAAAACAATGATATGATTTATCAAAACGAAGATAAATCCACAAAAGCCCAACTCATAAAGGCAAAATACAACGGTAAAGTACAAAAACACTCCTTTGGAAGGAAACACATGAAATTTAGTCGATGAGATGGTGTGTTAAAACTTGTTAGGCACATAAACACAAGTAACCATAAATAAAGGCAATAAACATCATGAACAGCTACATGGCATGTTAGACAGAATGCAAAACCAATGAAACAGACACCCAACCCAAACATCGGTTGGCTTGAGCATCGACAGGTAGACTTGGGTTAAAAATAAAAGACCGTTTCTGTTACCAGATTGTAGTTTTGTTGCCATGACATTGGCCCGCAAGCTGTCATCATATTAGCATTCTGAGCCTCCACTGGGGTGAGAGTCTACAATATCTGTACGGTGGCCGCAGAGAAGAAAGAGCACACAGCGACTCACGTTACAACTGTGCCAAACAGATAAGGTAACACAACATGGGGAAAGGACTTTATGCAAAACCAAACTCTTCAAACTGCTATGATTCACTCAAATTATTAATCACCATACACAACTATTCACACTTTTAAAAGAGAGAAGAGCAATGCACTGAAAATAGGGGCAATTACAGGAATCCTGTTCTGACTACTGCTTCCTGAGTCTTGCTGCTAAGAGAGGGAGGCAAGTGTGTGTCAGACTTTCAGTAAGAGCTCGTTGTGTGAGTGTGCAATATGAAAAACGCAGTGTTACTCCAGTAAGCTTAGAGAGGGGGGGAAGCGGAAAAAGGCAGAACAGCATGCTGGGCGAAAGAAAAGGGGCAGCGGTGAAGCTGCTCTCATTCCCCATGTTAGGAAACAAAGCTCTCAGCTACTGTACCAGCACAATATATGTCAGATTTACAGCCCATCTCAGGGGCCGCCATGTTGTTACAGTACAGCGCTGTGGAGAAAACAGCAAGAGTCAGACAGACAGAAACCGTTGCAACCGTGTGAGAGGGAGGTGTGTGTGTGGGGAGGGGTGGTGGTGGTGGTGGTGGTGGTGGGGTGGAGGGGGGGGGGGGGGTTGGTGGTAGACAAAGGTTAATCTTATAATATCTGGTTAAAACATTAAATACTAACTTGCAAGATGAAAAATGTCACATAAAAAAGTTTTTTTGTTTTGTTTTTTATGAGTAATCAGTCATATGTGATTTTCAGTTACTGCTCAAGTTCATAACTATATATACCATATCATAACTATATACCATATTCCCTTTCAATTTCACAGTATTTACAGTACAAATGCTTACAAATGTTCCGCTCAGTGTATTCTGTGAGAAATTCTCAATAAAGTAATGAAGTAGTGAGAACAAACAGCCTGTGGAATTCAGCTTGATGCATTGCTGCTGGTTAGACTGTTTACTTGTGCATGCTAATGACTCAATAACTACAGGATGAAAGGCTGAGTAACCAACATCAGGAAATCGATAATACAGCACTGCCGTTTTAAAAATGACCTCAAAGAAGATGCTCTGACATGCATCGGTGATCCATGAGGAAAGATAGACATCTGTGTGCTTTTCCCATTAGGTTTTAATGTTTCTTTCCCTTGAAGACCAATTACCAAATAACAAACAGGGAAATTACATTTTAGCAAATTTGGAAAACATGGCCCTCATTTCTAAAGTAGTACAGTCTCACAAAAAAAACTTGCAAACATACTGTATGTTGCATAACATTTTGAGCTTTGCCCACTTCATGCGTAAAGTTTTATGACGTGATTAGTCCTAACAGGTTCATGAAATTTCTCTTCTTCTCTGCAAACACAATAAGTTGGGTGGTAATGCCGAGCGAGAATGCTGGTATTTTCAAAACGCTGCTTGCTTTTAGGCTTGAAAATATCTGTGTTGTGTATTTAGTGACTTGCGCTCATCAAGTGACTTAGAAGCCTGATTGGGATTGTGTTTGAGTAATTGTGTGATTGCTACTCAGTACAGAGTAAAAAAAAAATTTTAAACTCATATCTTATACTGTTTGAAACAGCCAAGGTGCTTGTGTCATAAGTGTTTACGTAACACTCTTGTCCAAATAGGCTCCATAATGGACTAATGGCATTCATGTTATACCTCGAGAGTGCCGTCTCACTTGCTCCACCCGAGTCACAAGCTCATTTCTCACTGTGCATTTTTAAATGCTGGTCTAATCATATTCCTCAAAGACAAGAGCGAGTTCCAGTCTTAAACTATTCATTCCTGGCATAATTGAATTATGAATACTATAAAGAAAAAGAATGAGTTATCCTTTCTGTTTATAAAAATAATTCTTTCTGTAATCTACAATACAGACCACAGACTGGAAAACAACTATGAGCTCCGTTATCTAAGCAAAAGCACAAAGATAAGCAGAGAGTGTGAAGGGGAGCAAGTGGCTGAACTTATACCAATAAAAGAAAGAAAGAAACAGGGAGGAAAAGACAGAAACTGAGAGTGAGAGAGGAAAAAAGAGCAAGAGAGAAAGAAGCCTGTTCCCGAGGCCTCTTCTCATTACCATAAAGTGAAGCCCAGTAGCAGTAGGCAGCATTGCAGTGTACTTGAACCTAATCCAGGCTGACAGCTTCGTGCACCCTGGCCCTGTCTGTGTGCTCACATACACACGCGCGCACGCATGCGAGTGAGCGAGCGAGCAAACATCGCGCAGGCGCACCTCTGTCAGGCATTTCCACTCAGTCAGGAAGTGCAAGTGGCTGGGCCTGTTGCCTCGCTGCCTGTTACCATGACAAACATGGTCAGCTGGGAATCCGCCCAGAGAGATGACAAAGAGGGAGAGAGAAGGGTGGGAGGAAGAGAAGGGAGAGAGAAGGAGGTGGGGATGAGGGAACTTAAAGTAAAAAAAAAAAAAAAAGTGTTTTCTCTTGGTACTGCTTCTGAGGGAAAGCAATTGAAACAGAAAAATGTGTGTTGGAGAGCAAAACAAGTTCTGTCTCCTGTCGCTGTGTGAATTCCAGTGCTCACAGACACAGGGCATACTACTCAGATAAACAGTACTTTTAAGAGAAAAGAATGAAAAACGGGGGGGTGTTTAGGTCATTCAGTAACACTTTTCTCCGGTTCTTTTACTTCTGTTGTTAGACAAAAAAAAGTCTTTTTGCATAGATGCATGACAACAGCTCTGAAAAAAAGATAAATGAAGTCAAATGGGTTTAGAGTGGCTAATATTTATGATTACAACCATAAAAGCTCATTAAAAAATAAGCGCGAGAGTAAAAATTGGCTGAGACTGAAAACGACAGTATATGTAGCGTTCTAGTCATTCCTACAGCCTGGGCAGCTGTTGCCATGTCACTGGAAACAGAGAAGGAACATGATTCAAGTTAGTAGATTTCTTCTGATTTACTACCCTCTTCCTTTACGTTTGGTGTTTGGGGGAACAAAGAAACAGGCATTGTTGTGGAATTCATGATGGCTTGGATGCACTAATGCCAAGAGAGAAAAAAAGTATAAATAAAATCATGATCACAAGCTCTGAGCAGTGAAAAAAAGAAACACAAATCCAAGTACTGTTCAGAGAACTGGTGAGGGAAAAAAATGTCAGGGCAGCTGAACAGGTCCCTGTGACTCACTCTGAGGAGTGGAGACAGATATGTGCAGCACCGCAACGCCATTACTACTCCACCCTGCACATTCCTCTTCTCCGTTTTCTCCTCCTCCATCCTCTTTCCTCCATCTCTGGGGTGAAAGGTCGCTGAGAGAGTAGAGGAGGAGAACCAAGACCAGGACAGTATGATAGCAATAAGAGTTTAGAGGAGGGAACATTTGTTCCGGCTCAGGGTTAAAAAAAAAAAGCAGCCGCTACCTATCGCCTCTGACCTGAAATTAAGGTGTGTGAGAATGACAACAGAAGCAGAAAGTGTACAGAGAGAGAGAGAGAGAGAGAGAGTGAGCGGGGAGCGCAGTGTTCCCACCTCACTCAGCACACTCTGTTCCCTCGCACACAGAGACACCGAGAAACACACAGCAAACTGCCTCTTCATCACTGCTGCACCGGAGCTCGGAAATGACCCCGTTTCCATTTGCTCTCCGCATAAAATCTCGAACAGAGAAGACGCTACATTAAAACCGCGTTTGTTCTTTCTTCTTTATTCCTGTTATAAAATAGTCGAAGATGACTTGGTTTTACAGCACAGCTTTAAAAGCATGGCTCAGCTGCGGCTCACTTCCTGGATACCACTCCTGGCAGTAGCTAAGCGTGTGAAACAGAGCACCGGATAAGTCCAGAATTAGTGTAAAAGCAAGGCTGGGGCCTTTGGACAGGAGAACACAGGGCTGTCAGAGCAGTGGCTGGAAAGACTGCAGTCCTGCTAAGCTGGCTGCAAAATGTATGCTAAGCAGCACACACGAGAAATTTAATTTGACTAACCAGACTACATGGATAAAACGTGTGAAAGGTCTTTTCTAATATCAGATCGAGTGTATTACGTGATGTCATAGCTGCACTGCTCTGACTTTCTCCTTTCATTCCATCTGCAAAGGTCTAAAAACCTACAAGTCTACAAGCATTAGTTTTCCAGCGGATAAAAAAATATACAGTATATATATATACTATATATATATATATATATATATATATATATACACACACACACACACACACACACACACTGAAAAAATGATCTTACAGGGAAATATCTGTAGGCCAGAAAAGAAAGCAGCATATTATGTAAAAGGCCACTTTTCAGACACACAAAAAAAAGAAAGCTGCTGGGTTTTGCATGCATGAAAAAAGAAGCAGGTGTGACAAAGTCCTCAAAAGGACTGTTGCTGGTTCTGCAGGATATTCAGTACAACTAAGCAGCTAATTTCCTTATAAAACTACATAAATTGTACCTGAGACTAGCTTTTAAGCTAATTGTAGTAACACCAATTACTGACTTTGTTTAATTAATTTCTGTTTACTGCTTTTTATAGTGTTTTTTTTTATGTATATTTTTTTTAACTTCCTTGCTCTAGAGCAGTTATTTGCATGCGCCTAAGACTTTTCCACAGTACTGTACAGTCTTTAGCCCTCATTTATTTATATTTTGTTTCCAAAGAGACAGACTTTCTTGTATTTTTAATGTAGTCTTGAGGAATAGTTCTCCAGGCTTCCTGAAGGACTTTTTGGCTCTCGTTTTTGGCACTCATTTTCAATCCAGTCCCTGCACTTGACCAGTTTCAGAGGAATGTTTTTTTTTTGTTTGTTAAGCCACACAGTGACCTATGAATCACTCAAGCATAAAAAAAACATAAAACTGAAGGCATGAACCAGTGAAAGATGATGACAGATGATCAAGTCGGTGATAAGTATACTGGTGATGCTGAATGCTGAGGGACTGGAACAGACAAGAGGGGTAATGAGGTTGCTGCTGAGGTTGCTACATAAACAACCGATTTTAAAATTGTATCTTAAGGCACTTTTGCAGCCTGTTGCAGTAAAACATTTGTTCCAATGTCTATAATTGGATCTACCTGATTTAATTTAATTTAATTTAGTATGAGGAAATGAGGGGTGGCTCAAGACTTTTGCACAGTACTTTATGATATCTTGGTTATCAATTTGCAGTAATCTATGTATAATTCTGTTTTATTTATGCTTATCCTCATAGTACAAATGACTAACCGCAAATGTGTTAATGAAGAAGCAGAGGGGAACTCTCTGTGGATGAAGAGAACAAGTGAATGAATGAGTGAGGTGATGCATGCATGAGCAGATGAATGAGCTCATGAACGAATGAATGAACGAATGAATGAAAGAGCATTTGCGTGCGCAAAGGAAAGGGGTACATGCGCAAGTGAATGAGTGAGTGAGTATGCGCACGCTGAATCATCAGTGATATTATGATCCTGTAACAGGATCTGCACGTTTCCATGCCTGTGCTTCTGACTTCCCCTCCCCCCTCACCTCGGTGCTTTGCTATTTCAGGTCCTGAGGGGATGGATTCACACACGCACACACTAACATGCATGTGTGCATACATGCATAGCTCGCAGTTCTGCTGCAACGTGCCGTTATGGAACCAGGAGGATGGCGGGTCAGGCCACGAAACATACAAACAGCGTGGACAGTTGAACATCACTTTCTTGGGATGCATATAATAACACACACATTACTGTCAAATAAGAGCAAGTGCTAGAGGGAGAATGACAGCGATAAAGAGCGAGGGAGAAGGCGCACACTCTTTGGTGTCATCTTACAGTATCATTACAGACGCATAATACATGTTCATCCTCCTCTCCGCCTGGCCTCGGTACTTACTCGGCGCGCTTTGTCACGGCACTTGACGGCACAAAGACGGGGTGTCATTTGTGTGGGCTCTCCTGACGAAGGCTCAGTACTGAGCACGAGCAAGAGGAGAACAGAAAAAAAAAGAAAGAGAGAAAGAGAGAGACAGAGAGAGAACACAGCAATATAGAAAGTAGCAGACCTCACGAAATGAAATAGCATACATCCACAGCATGAAATACACTAGTGTACCTTACAACTATATCTCAGTTGAATAAATAAAAAAATGTGCTGCTGCAATTGCCAATTAGCTCAATATGCTAATAACAGAACGAACGAACAAAATCAAATACTAGACAGACAGTTAGCTTTGTGTGTTTGAAAGCATTTTAACTTTATAACCTAGATCAATCATCCTCTTTAACAGCACGTAAATAAAACACCCGAGTGATGGAGAATGCTTTGTTTGAAAGCATTAATTCAGCACCTTTCAATCCAGTCTCTATCATACAGCCTATACTAAATGGACATGTATTCAACATGTATACATGTTATTATTACAGAGAACAATTTAGAGATGTTTCCCTTCATTTAAAAAACACAGCACGACTATTTACTCAAAATCATGTCCAAGACCAATTTCATAGGGAACCCTTTTTCATGGCAAACCTATTTGTACATCAACCCCTAAATCTGTCCCATTTGTCTTTTTAAAGATACACCACATATTGCTTGCTTTTCGGCCTGATCACAGACTAATCCTACCTCTACATTTACCCTCGGAGAGTGCACCGTACAGATCACATATCACATATACGCTAGACATTCTGTGGTTAGAGAATAAGGAGAAAGGAAGACTTAAAAAAAAAGGTAAACAGCACTGACAAGACAAAATTAACTCAGTACACAGAATAACCGCATGAACTTTAAGGCCGAGTCAATCAGAGAAAGTTGGGTCAGAGTGACTCATTTTCTAACTGACATCCTGTAGTCATTAAAAGATTTCTCACATTATGCGTTTTATTCAATAGGTTGCATTTGTTCCACTGTGATGCGGCATTATTGTTTGGCGTATAGGAAGAGTGGACAGGACGTATTGGTCATAGGGAGCATGCAATCACATGTGCAGTGAGACAGCAGCATGCAGACTGCAGCGCAGCTTTACGTCATCAGCAACTAGAGAACTCACTGAACAGCCCCCACCACGCAGACTAGAGAGAAAAAAATTATGTAGCATACATCATCCTATCATCCTAAGACTACGCTTGTGTATGTTGCAAATACACGCTGTGCGATTTGCACATGCGTTAAAGAATTTCTAACGCAGTAATGCTACAAAATAATAATAACATTTTAAATGTCTTTGGTGGTATATTTTATTTTTTCCTGAACAGAGCTAAATTCTGCACCAAGACAATGCATGAAAACTGAAAGTAGTTCAAAAGCAAACTGAGTTTAAATTCCCTGAACTCTAGTCTTCAGCTTGGAGAGTTAAATGCTGGCAGAGGGAAGAACACTTTTCAAACCGGTTTGACGAGAGGGGCCAAAGGCTTGGTGTGTGTGTGTGCGTGTGGGGGTGTAAGACACACGCTTACATTTTCGTTCAGGAGAAATACAAGCAAACTAGCAGCAATAAAGGTTACTGGGTAAGAATGTCCAGCAAGAACACTGAGTTTATTTCCAAAGGCTCTTACTGTATGCACCAGATTGCACTGATTAGCGGTTAATATAAAGATTTAAATACAAAAATAGAGATTTCTGACTACCAATGAGAATATCTCACAAATTACAAAAGTATTTAAAGAATTCTAGTGGTAACTGGAGACCTACATGTAACTTGGACATGTGGGTTCTTCACATTGCTTTGCAAAGAAATGCCAAAGTCTTTAATGAGAGCTTGCAGCATGATTTGATGTTGAGGGCCTACAAACAGCACAAAGGAGGCACTTATAACTCACACAATGGACTAACGGTACATGGGTATGTTGATTTCGCGAATGCTGCATATTGCACTGCACTAACTGCATCCAGCAAGTCACAATGTAAAAGCTGCCCACATCTTCTGCATTAACTTAAATGACCTTGCTGCATGCCAATTAGCCTTGGCAAATCATGCCTGACCCATCCTACATTAGCAGGCTCAAGTTTTTACTACACTGCAACACACTCATGCACACATACACACTTATACAATAAACGTTGTTAAACATACTCTACTTGCACATTACTACGCTACACGAGGTCAAAATGCAAGAAGAGCCTCACATTCAGTTTGATACAATTCTATATTCTACTATCCATTAGTGCATCATAAAATGACTGAAAAAAAAGTTGGAGTTGAATAAAGGCAGTGCATATAACCTATTCCAAAGTGAACATTCACAAGAAGATCTAACTGGACCTTGATCTCTACTGAATTTACTGTGTGTGTGTGTGTGTGTGTGTGTGTGAGAGAGAGAGAGAGAGAGAGAGAGCGAGAGAGAGAGAGAGGGGGGGGGGGGTGCATGTGTGCGTGTAAGTGTCCTTTGGACACTGTCTGTGTCTTAAGAGAAGTGCTGTACAGTGCAGTTGTAAAAATTTGCTGATTTTTTTTCTTTTTCTTCAAAGATCTTAAGATATCCTGCTCATTATGAACCTAATCAGCCAAACCCATATACATAACATGCTACAGAACACTCCTTTGCTTAAAGAGCAGACAATAATTGTACCATCTCACAGTAAACACACAACACAGGAAAAAGAGAACAGAAGCTCAAACTCTCCTCCAAACGCTGTGTTTCAGCCCTAGGCCCTTTTTCTTGCATGCATTCTAAATTTAAGCTCGAGCTAACAGTTGAAGCAGGTCACCAGCTATTTTCTTTTCCAGTCACCTGCCAAATGGCACTCTCAGTCAAATACCACAGCTCTATTCACTCAGCACTAGTCTAACATACTACCCCAACATCGATATATCTCTTTAGGGTAGGAATCGGTCAGAAGGAAAACGGCATCACATTTAAGCACTTGGTGAGAAGTACAGTATATGATGAAAGACTGAGCCTGAAGAAAAGAGCGATGTTAACACTAGACACTAGCAACATATAAGTAAACTTTGTATTAATTACTTATAGGCTTGTATTCTGCTAGTGCCTACTATATTATTGTGGATGACCTTCAGAACTGTTAAATAAAATCGAATGGGCGATACTGTGAGAAGTTACAGAATAATACTCTGATATATCGCATACTCTGATATACTTTCATATACCAATGGTCAACTCACAGGAGAGACTGGACAGCGAGTTATATATATTTAAAAAACATATAGAAATAATAATAATAATATATAAAAAGGTATTAGTAACCATTTTTTGTTTCCTTTAGATGTAGCATTAGAACTAAAAAAAAAAACTTAAACATGACGATATATCATTCGTGATATCAATATTGTGATAAAATGTTTTGGGTTTTTTTTGCCTGTAGTCAGAGCCATAATATATAATGTCGATATGTGAACTTCAAGAACTAACAAAAACTCACTGGGAAATAAAGACACGAGCGTGGATGTGGTTTAAAGTGGACGTGGGGAGTACTGCGAGGAGAAAGGTCGAGCTGTTGAACTTTACAAAGAGAGAGAAGAGAGAGAGACAAGGACCAGACAACAATACCCGAATACATTATTATCGGCGTTCTCTCGGTGGCACGCAGGCTGGGTAAGTTAACACTCGAGGGTATCGGTGTGTAAAGCAGTAAGTCAGTGTGCCAGACGAGTTACAGGATTTCAGTCGCGGTCGTGTCAGATCTCTGAGCTAACGTTACTTACCACGGCCAGGTCGAGCGGAGCTTTAAAATGAAGCATGGGGAGAAGAAGAAAAGAAAAGAAAAGAAAAAAGATCTCGCTTAAATGTCGAAAGCGCTACTTCCAAGTGGAGCGACGGACAGCGACGAAGCCCAGGAGATATCACACACAATTACACTTAGACGCTTTTGCGGTCGGACAGCTGAGTGGCGAAAAGACAGCGAGGGGGAAAAAAAAAAAAAAAACATCGGCAGCCAGTTGTACAGAGGGAAAGCACAGTGCTCACCACGGTAGCTGTCGGAGAGGTGTGACGTAGAGTGAGACTGCTGCGCTCACTGCTGGTCGGACACACACTCACACGCGCGCACTCACGCACGCACGCACGCACACCCTCGCGCGCGCGCACGCATGGCGCCTCGGAACACTCCGCCCCTGTACGATACGATACGATACAACACAACACAACCCTGCGTGGGCAATGGGCTTACACCCTGTCCTCTCAGAACACACGCTCATACACACTTTCTCTCCATTTCTTTCGTTCGATTAAAACTCTCTCTCTCTCTCTTCCCACTCAACATGTATTCACGTCTCCTTCCTGATGAATCCACTTCAAGGTATCCAAATACTTTTTACCCACCATAATCAGCTATTCTCTCATAAATACCACTTCATTCAATTATGCTTAATATTTGTCACAGGTATTTCTATTAATAAATATGAAATTCACCAATGCATCTCCTTCTCTCCCTCTCTCTCTCTCTCTCTCGCTGTCTCATTATGATTTGTCTATATTTTCGGCTTCTGCATCCAGCAGTAAAAATGCATCAGTACAGTATTCCCAGCCCTCTTTACTAATATAGACAAGCTAAACTGCCACCACATGGCATGTATAAGCACTGCATGAGGCACGCGACAGATCCTGATTGTCTAGTTTACCATATGAACAGTCACATTGCCTTGTGTGGCATGTTTTCGAAATTAAATTAGCCTACCAAAGAAGAAGCATGACATTGGAAAAGCACCCATGTTGTGAATTGCCTGAAATGAACAAGTTATTAGTCAACAGGCAAAGAAAGAGATAAAAGTAACAAAACCTATATGACTCAGAGAGTGCAAAACAGCACAATGTTACCACTGACAACATAAAAAAGCAGTATTTTTTAATTCTACCAGTCATGGGCACAAAGATTAGCCTGTTGTTACAGTGGAATAGAAAGCAAGAAGAACGAGACACTGAAAAGAATATTATACGCAAGGCAAGTGAGAAAATAATTTATGGTCACATTTAAAAAAATAAAGAAAAAAAAAATAAGAAAAAAGGATCAAACCAGAGTGTCAGATTAAGGGATTTGATTATATGCACCATCATGTTCTGTGATTTTTGTGAGTTTATACACACATGGAGTAAAGCACAATCTGCGCTGCTCTATATAAATTACTTGACAGGAGAGAAACTGTAATGTTATGTCTCCCATCCAGAGTGCCACTTAGAAGCCTGATTAGCCTACTTTTTAAAGTGCTGGTTACTTATACTAGGTAAAGAAATTGCGGCAATTTGAATTCTGTTTGACTTTCCATTATCAGTGGCTAAAAGATACAACATGTATAAAATACAAAGGAAGCATACAAAAATTGGTTTTCTAGAATAATGACTCAAAACCAAAGGAAATATTAAAGCAGAAAGAGCGTCTCTAAACCTGTGGACAGACACATTTTAAAGCCCCTGGGGGTAGCATTGTTTACTTTTCCAGTGGTGACTAAGTGGTTATTCTAGTCTATGGAATAACCTCAGGATAGACAGAGAGCCAATGCTGGACCCTTGAAAGAGACTCCTAACGCTCATTCTGCTCAGCAGTGTGAATGACATGTATTCTGTCTCAATTGTATGTCAGCCAAAAGAATACATGTAAATGAGTGTATGAATGGTGTGTAGGTGAGTGTGTGAGGGGATGAGTCGATATGCCTGCCCCTGGATGAGCTAGTGTTGTGTAGACAGAGTTACACAATTAACAGTGTAGACAGAGGCAACTAAACAAGTAGTACTAGGAGCTTTGACATAACATTCTTTCCACCCATTGAGTAAGAACTTCCTGTCTAGTTACTTTCTGCCCGGGTTAACTGAGGGCAAGAATTTGTCACTACAGTGTGCGTCTATGCGGCTGTCATGTCAAGAGCAGTAAGATACTAGGCTATGTATTCCTTAAAATAAGAGGAGTACATCCTGCAACAACTGTTTATTAAAGCTATTATGTAATATACAGTACATTATATAATCATTCCAAGAATATAAGGTCACATAACTATATATAAAGATTGTAATAAATAAAAGAAATATAACTAAAATGTAAAAGAATACAATGATGCTTCTGAAGAAGAAAAAAAGCTTTTGGTTGATTCAATCAAATAATTTCATTTTTTTAAAATATATTTTATCCACTATTTCTCATAAGAAACGTACACTACATAAATGAGGAATTTCTATGTGTTTTTACTTCAATCAGGGCCTAATAATAATTGTGTAATCCTCATCAACTTCTATAAACAAACAAATCAACAAAAAGGACATCAGGCAAGACCTCAGAGAAGCAAGTTCTATTGCTCATAAATCTGGCAAGGGTTATAAGGCTTCCAAACAATCTAAATACACAACTCTGTGAGGGAGTTGGCAGGAGGGGGCATCCCAGCAAATTCAGTCCAAAATCTGACTGGTTAATGCTTAGAGGTAAAAAGAAAACCCCACAGCATGTAACCTAAAGGCATCCGTGAGTACATTAAATGTTTATGCTCATGACAGCACAATCAGAAAAAGATTCAACATTCTTGGTTTCCGGCTGTGGCCTGCAACTCCAGAATGGACAGGTTCGATTCCCACCATGGGTTTGTGTGAAAAGAGTTTGCTTGTGCTTGGTGGGTTTCCTCCCAAAGTTCAAAGACATGCTGATTAGGCTAATTGGCACTCCCAAATTGCCTGTTTTGTGTGTGTGTGTGTGTGTGTGCCCTGCAAAGAATTGGCACCCTGTTCAGGGAGTACCCTGCCTTATGCCCAAAATCTTCTGGGATAAGCTCCAGGCCCTCCGCAACCCTGTATAGGACAAGCGGTATAAAAGATGAATGAATGAATGAATGAATGAATGAATAGTTTCCATGGAAGAGTGGCTAGAAAAAAGCCCTTCTCTCCTAAATGAATATGGGAGCCAAACTTAGGTTTGCAAAATCTCATACTGACTGTCAAACATGTTGTAGAAGAGGTAATGATTTGGGCTTGTTTTTTAGCCACAGGACCTGGGAATCTTGCAGTCCCTGAGAAAACAATGTACTCCACTTTTACTGTACAATGTACTGCACTAGAATATTCTTGAAAGAAATATGAGGCCATTTGTTCCAAGTTTAAGATGGGCAAAAATTGGTTCATGCAACAACACAGTGATCCCAAGCACACCGGTAAATCAACATCACGATGGTTCAACTGGATCTTCAGAGAGCTGTACATAAAGGAAAAAATCAACAAACTGAAATATTTCTTTCAAAAAACGTAGACCAAATTTTCTCCAAAATGATTTTTAATTAAAGTTTTATTCAAGTTCTCATTGACAAAGGTGGTTCTATATCTTACTGAATTATAGAGTACACTTATTTTGTCCTATCTGGTTTATGATGATTTCAGATTGAATCCCTCTTTGCAGTTATAATAACCTCTACTCTTCTGGGACTAGACTTTTTGTAGAGTGGTTGAGGAATAGTAAGAATGGTTGTAGGAATGTGTGTTCATTCAATCTGAACAGCATTAGTGCGATCAGGCACTGATGTCGGGCAGGAAGGCCTGAGCTGCAGTGGACAGGTCATCCTAAAGCTTTTCAGTGGGGCTGCGGTCACCATTGGAGTTCTTCCACTTCAATCTTGATCAACAACCTCATTTTGTGCCAAGGCATGGTCAAGCTGGAACCTGTTTGAACTCATTAGTTCTATTGAAATGAGCTAAAATAGTAATGCCGGAGCATATAAAGACATCCTATACAAGTGTGTACTTTAAAGTTTGTGGAAGTTTGTAGCAACAGTTTGAGGGAAACCCACCTACAGTTTTGATATCCACAAACTTTTGGCCTTTTAGTGCAAATCTTTAAACATACATACAAACATATATAAGTTGTACTCAGTATGTTAATTCATCTCATCCTCATTACTGCTTATCCTGTACAGTGTCGCAGGGAGCCTGTAGTCTATCCCAGTAAACTTTGGGCGCAAGGCCGGGTACACTCTGGACGGGGTGCCAATCCATAGCAGGACACACCTTCACACACCACACTCTCTCATATTTATTCACACATTCTGGGCACTTTGGGAACCACAATTAGCCTAATCTGCATGTCTAGGGACTGTGGGAGGAAACCAGAGTACCCGGCGGAGAATATGCAAACTCCACACACACACACAGACCTGAGGTGGGTATCGAACCCTCAACCCTGGATGAGCAAGGCCACGGTGCTAACGACTAAGCCACTGCGCAGCCCAGGATGTTAATTACAATTTGAGATTTAATTCAAAATTTCTTTGAAAGTGACGGTGTTCATGTCATCATGATTTATCATCCTAAAATAGAGGGAAAAAACTAAATAAGGCAATCCTGTATTGAAGTGAACTATGCACTAATTCTACAAGGCCATAAAGATAACTGAGCTATGTCTCAGTACTACAAGGCACATATGTCTGACAAATTGCATTTAAGTGTATTCTGTTCAAATGCTTTCATCCTTTTTAATATATTAAAAGACCAGAATAGCCCCAAGGCAGAATAATTTTAGTCCAAGCAAGGCTTTTTTACACATCATGAATTGTTTTCCTGCCTGAGGAAAACCTTTAAGGTGCTCAGCTCACAAAGTCTACAATAAAGAGTTCAGGCAAAAGGAGTGCTGCAACTCTACAAACCACGCAAAGCTCCATCGCCAGCAACAAGTTATAGCTTGCAAACCAGAGACAATGATTTGCTTCTTTACCCCTTTAAACCAGAAAACTCATCGACTGTCCTCTTAAAATTTCATAGACAGGGTGAAATTCAATATATCCAATCATTTTAATGAGAAAGCTATACTTCACATGCAAATGAGTTCAGCTAACTGCAGTATATCCTTACACTCAACCATACAGAATAACCGTTCTGAATCAGCTGCATGTTCATTTAGTTTATTCAGAACAGTTACACACAGTGTGACTCGTTTCATGCTCGTATCTGCTGCTGAGGTGGTGAAAGCCAATGAACGGGCTTTCGCTGTTTCCATTATGGTCAGATGTAAGGCAGCATGCTCAGAAGCTGACTGCTTACAGTTATTCAGCAACCTCGGTTAAGAAAACACTGCCTGATGGTAGAAATAAAGTTCTACAATAATAGAGTCGTGTCACTTCGCTACAGCATGTAAGTATATCTTGAAATTTAGCCTGGTGCA
The DNA here is from genome assembly GCA_030347435.1 of Clarias fuscus. Taxonomy (NCBI): domain Eukaryota; kingdom Metazoa; phylum Chordata; class Actinopteri; order Siluriformes; family Clariidae; genus Clarias; species Clarias fuscus. The sequence continues at coordinate 15,805,580 of CM059211.1, read as the reverse complement.
AACACTGGAAGTGTCAACAAGAAGTCCCTGCCAAAGAATTGTTTTGAAAGTGATATGAGCTGGTGTGAAGCTGAGTTTTTCTACCCATCGCTCTGTGTCATGAGTGAGGAGGAGAGTGGTAAGCAGAGGGGTGGTTCTAAATAAAGATTTCAGGTCAAAACAGGAAATGGCTCAGTGAGCAGTCAGGGCAGGAATGAGAAATGCTGGCTTTTGGGCGGCATCCACAACATCCCCTTTGTCCATTACGCAACTAGGAACTACAGCCTTCAATATTTAAATGATATCTCCTTCTTTATCTCTCTTACACACTACATTGCTGTTCGATCACTTACGCTACATTGCTACACTCTCTCCACTAAACTGCCAGTGCACCGAACGCTGCACGAATAGTGTGGGCAGCATGAGTCACCGTTAAATCATGAGCAACAGTTGGAATCCCAAAATAACATAATTCAGTCTTGCTAATGTCAACTACTATATTTAGAAAAAAGAATTATTTCGATTTTTTAAAATTCTTACTTCTGACTAGGATTTGTTATATCACTGGACGTGAATGTTGATTTATTTAAAGCTGAGAATACTATTATGTTAAATAAATGAATTAACTAATTAGAGAGTATCAGTGAGATCACAGAAAAATCACGCTACCTAGAGCTCGCTGTTTCACACATACAGTACATGTACGTACAGACAACGAGTTGCTTGATCACTGTGCTCTTAATTACAGGTTTCTTCACGGTGAAAAAGCCAAAGAGAGCCATGGTGCCAGCTAAACTCTCCCTCCCACCATGTCTCCCCCTGCCTCACACATCCTCTTTCTGCTACTCTCTCTCTCTCTCTCTCTGCTCCACTTCACTTCACTCCCCCGTATCATCGTGTGGAGGGTACACGGCAGCACGCTTCGGCCCCCCTCATTATCTAATTTGGCTCATTATCCATGCAGCCAAACATCAGCAGGGGGTGCCTGAGTGCACTCTCTCATTTTAACATCATAATTAATAACGGCCTATCAATAAACAGCTGCGTGATCCAGGCAGCAGCTCAGGGAGGTGGCACAGAGTAGGTGAGGAGTTAAAGCAGGTCTGAAATGTGATTTCAATTCAGTCTTTATTTATTTATTACCTGCCACAGTGTGCATCCTACATTCCGAGCTGCCAGGCAAGCATGATGTAGAGCAAAACCCGGACAGAACCATCTACTGGATCAAGGAGTCTACATGCCTACTCTGTTTCTTCCCAATCCTACAGAACAGACATCTATCCCTCCCTCCATCTATATCTGCCTGCCCTCTTTCAGTTGTCTGAATCTTACTGGACTCACCTATCTATGGAGCAATGACAGACATGAATTTGACAGTTAAATTGCTAATCATGTTGATTTAAGACAATGACACTATGACTAGAAAAAGACACAAGGGGGTGGGTGCAAGGGAGGGTGGCTGGGGACAGGGGCAGGTGCGCAGGCTGTTCGGTTTGGGCGCACAGTCCTACCCTGGACTAGAAACAGAGAAAAAAGGCGAACGAGGTGTCCTGAAACAATCAGTGGGGTATCCAAAAGCGCAATAAAAAGTGACACCTCCAAATTGTGTATATATTCTATGTATATTTCTTTGTACAATTGTATTGAAAATTTATATTTAAAGGTTGTATGGTTTGGAGAGGGACAATTTAAATATTTTTCTTTTTTTTAAATAATGTAATAGTTATTTAAATGTGTCTACTATTCATTCTTTTGTGCCAAATCAGTGGCCACAAAATAACATTAATGTATTGGTTTAGTTACACTATGGGTCAAATCTCAAAACGCTTCCTTCTTCTCAAGTTTAATATTCAAAGGTCTGAATCGGATTCCTATTCGACGTCAAAGGTCCGTAACGACTGGTGATAAGCAAATGACTTTTATTAAACTTACAAACAGCGTATATTCATTGCGACGAAGATGTTGGGTGATTTAAATGGATTTCCAGCACCGAAAATCCCTTGCATTAAGCTTAGCAAAAAAAAAAAAAAAATTTGTGGACTAAAGGGGGGAAAAACGTCATGCTTGGGTGCTTCCCACCCTTCAAACATGAAGAAAACAAGAAGAATTTCACCAGTTAATCCAGGAAGACAAAAGGAGTAAAGCTTATTGTTTGGTTTTTATCACATGACCTGTAGCATTCTGAAAAGTTTTATCTCTTTGCGGTGTGGACGTGCATGCGTCCACTTCCGAACCGGATTCCAGACTTTTTTTTACTAACTGTTCTAGGAGTTAGTAAAAATATCTAGATAAATTTGTTTCCATTCAGAATTGTTTAAAACGTGAAAATATATCTAACAAAAAAATATATATTGTAGAATATTGTATTTATCTAAATTGTTAACATGTGATAAAAAATGTATAATAACTACCATGATCACAGCAAATTTGGATCATTAGTAGAGTTCTCTAGTAAGGCAAATATTGTTTAAGCTTAAAACTCATTATCTTATTATAATGGTGACTATACACACCAATCAACCATAAACATTAACACCATGTAATATTAACACTTATTATCAATTCTATACCAGTATAATCAGACAATTCAGTACAGCTCCTAAAAACAGTCAATGCACCAGAACATCACCGGAACATCCAGTGGACCACAGCCTGCTACACATGGGGCCTAGCAGGCAAAGAGCCCGAAGGCTGCTGAACTGTTCTCCAAATTTCCCAGATCCCAATCCGATTGAGCACTCATGGGATGTGCCGGACAAACAAATTCAATCCACAGAGGACTCACCTGGCAAGACGCAGCACCCACAAGATCCATTTCCAACATCCTGGTGCCATACACCACAGCACACCCCCAGAGGTCTTGTGGAATCATGCCCCGAGGGGCCAGAGCTGCCCAGGTGGCACAAGGAGAACCTACACAATACTGGGCGTAAAGTTTTGTGTTGTAATGTCATGGCTCATCGGTGTAGTAAATAGAGGGGAAGCCCAACACTGTGTATCAACCGACAGTTTATTTCGTTGTCATGGAGAGCACGCAGAACAATATTGACATGACAGCAAATTTTAATACCCTTCTCCACGCAGGCACACACTAAAACACACTGAAACACACGAACACGTGCATAGACACAAATATATACACACCCACCATTGCTGGAAGATAACCAAGATAGTAATGGTTGTGGTTTTGGAAGTGGGCTCCATATGTGACAGGCCTCCATTCATCACCCTGTTTTTCCTTTTCATTTCAGCACTCCTGGATAAAGCCATTTAAAAATCTAATCTTCAGCTGCATTTATTGAAAACAAACTTTTCAAGAAGACAAACCGAAAATACAACAAAAGTGGGAAGGTCTAGCATAAAAGAAGTAAACAAAAGGTTTTGGCATGGGTCAGCTTCAGTGAAATCCTGTAGGGAAAAGGAAGAGCCTAGTAGGAGGCGATTCAGCAGTTACTGTATGAATGTTCTTAATTCAGAAGGAAAAATATTTAAAAGAAGGGTGTACAGTAGAACAGAAATAGTATGTAGAAGTTGATGTTGCCCCAAATTTAGACTGTATACATATGAATATACTGTATATGCTTGTGTTCTGCGTGTCATTCAGTCTAGTAGTGGTGGCTGGTACATTACAAACACCTCTCATTATAATACTTTGTGACAGCGGATGTGGATTTTTATGTGAACCGTATGAGGTCATGAATTAATTTTTCTTTGTTTAACTAATTATTAAACACACCAATGATGAGAAACACAAATGAGAGAATGATGAGAAACACAAATGAGAGAAAGTAAATGTTACACGCCGAAATATATTGCCTCAATATCTGTTTCTTGCTACTGTAAATAACAGTGGCATCAAGGAATATATTACCTGAGAAATTACCTGAGAAATCACCGAAAATTCATTACAGTGCAATTTATCATCAACTTAATATGGTCATGTTAGTTATGGTGTACTGTGCAGACAACTGCAATAAACAGAATCATATTAGCATCGACGACCCTCTGTCTATAGCAGTATCTGACACTATCTAACCATACATGTGTACAAACGTAAACCACCGTAAGCAAAACTTTGTTAGACAAAACCAGCCTGTTAAGTGTGTTACATTCCAAAAGGAGTATTCATCAAAAAAAAAAAAAAAAAAAACATTCACACAGTACTAAGCCTAGACTCGGAAAGCTCAGCAACTAGTTGTGCAGTTTCTGCTAATGGCGAATGCTCCTCTATCGAGACATGCTTTTCTCTTAAGCTGACTAATTCAATAAACATTCCATAGCTTGGATACTGCCCTTGTCTGCAGTACTGGAGACAGGTTTTTCCCCTAAACTAGACTGGGGAATAACTCGTTTTTCTGAGCCCATGTAAACTACAAAGTCCCAATACATAATTGAAATTAATATTTTTTGTAGGATAATGTAACTTTATTTACATTACACCATCTATAACATTGCCATTTCTTTGGAAGTACACAAAGAATCAACTCTCCCACTCACGATGAACTCGGTGAACACATCTGGTGCTGTGTAATAATTGCACTTTGAATGTGTTCCTTTAAATGTTTTTTTGTTCCTGGAACTCCATGGCCTTCATGTGCCCCTACAGGTAAAGGTCCAGTGGGCTTTAGATCTAAAGTATCTAATATCTATCTATCTGTCTATGAATCAATCTATCAATCTATCTATCTATCTAGATTTTTTAAAAATTTTAATTTCCCGCTGTTTATGGATGCCTTTGGGACACCCTGTAGTTAATTTGACAGGAAGCAGTTGACAACAGACAGTCACACAAATAATACGTTTATGCATTTATGCATATTAGTAATTTCTTAATGTGCACCGTGGCGCCTAACGTCACACATGCAGGAGGTGCTAGAGATAATATGATTTTTTTGCTAGTCTGCTCTTAGCCACCCAAATCCAGACTATCACATATGACAGATGGTGAAAGGAAAAACAGCAGGATATACATGAAGCAAGATCAAATAACATGTTAAAAATAAATCAAGTAAAAAGCAATCATTTTGGTATTTGGTGCTTCTGCAAACCATCAACCCCTTGCTAAAATGTCAGTTGTTCTTCCAAACTGTGGCCTCTTCAAGAATGTCTCTAATAGCGTTTTCTTTTCCTTTTGATATTCTACATTTTTTACTTTTAATTTTAATTTTCAGTTTCATTTTAACTGTTGGGCTTTTTAATAAATGTATTTTTTCTCTTAAAAAAACAAAACAAAATTAAACATTAAAGTATTCCTGAATATCAATTAAATGTATTAAAAATACTTTTAATTCATTAAACCTCATAGGAGTATCAAGCTTAAAATCAAAACAAATGTTACTGTTTTATGATCATAATGTAGTTTGGAAATCGCTGTACTGACATGTATAAGCAGAGCTGGAGTCCTACAAATGTAACAGCAATCAAATCTAGACTAATTCTCAGCATACCTTGCAACAACCCCATTCTTTACATACAGTAGTTAGGAGTAGTGTTAAACATATCCTTTAGACAGGATAGCTCAGGTTCATATGGTTTTAGACTTGAACAAATACTGGATGTAATTAAAAATAGATCAAATAAATATGATTCTTAAAAATGCCTCAGCATCAAATAATGCAGTATTTATTATAATTATTTTAAACTATCTGTCACTCTGAAAAGTCAGTTGTTTTAATTTGGATTTAGTGTCCAAAAGATGGAATAAATGTGTTGACGTTACACCATACAGCAAATAGGTTGCATAATTTTCTAATTATGTAATTTTCATAATTTTAAGGTTTTATGTAGAAGCGTACAACAAAGCGTTTCACTTTTCAAAGAAGTTCTAAAAAAAAGTTCTTTTTTGAAGCAGCTAAAAAGTACAATGCTACGATGTAAAATTTGTGATATTGCCAAGATGCAATGACTGTTTTGTAATTCTATCCAACAGGTGCTTACATACCTCTGTCAAATAAAGGTTCAGCATTGGGTGTAACAAGCTGCACAGCCATGTGCTCTTTAAACCAGCAGATAGACATAAAATTCAGATTAAACTCACTTTGAATAATTATTTTCAACTAAAATTTTAATAACAGTGTTATAAAGAGAGTAACAGCATGATGTATATTTAAGATGAGAAATGTGGAAAGTTTCTCTAGGTTTTTGCACAAAAAGCATACGCCTTTTTTGTGCCTGAATGTGTGCGATCGAGCTCTGTGATGGATTGATGTCCCATCCCAGGGTGTATTCCTGCCTGGTGCCTACCGTTCCTCTTCAAAGATCTAATGCCTGTCCAGCATCTCAAGCACAAACACTGAGTCTCAATACTGAAGTCATCAGACTCTTTAAAAAACAAAGTCACATAGTCCCATTGTGTGGTACAATTGCTGGATACTGATCAGAGATCCTTATGGCATGAGGATGCATGCAATCTGATGCTTCCATAACCAGCAGCTATTACACGATGTACTGTAGCTTAAACCAGCAGAATGCTACACTTTCACTGCATAGACCCTACACTGTGCTCCACCCTACACTGTACAATGGACATGCAGGTAATAAATCATAAGTAAGCAATCTTGCCAGCTTCATCTGGTGTACAGTATACTGTTACACAGGCCGGGCATGGAATGATAGGATGAGCAAGCTGCACATCAACATCCTTAGCTATCACGGTAGGACTAACAGCAGATAAAATACAATTTTTCTCATTGGTTATTATTTCAGTTAGTCTTATTAGAAAACCCAACATCCCTGTATGTATTACTGTACAATTTTAATGCATGCTTATTCCACACATGGATTCTTAATATTACCAATTTCTTTCACAAAATTACCAGTACAGGCTGTTCATTCAGAATGCACCCAGTAATTGAAACTAAATGTAGTTATGGCATGCATGTCACTACTATATATACAATGTATTGTCTTTATTATTACTCACTCACACACTCATTGCCTATACCGCTTAATACTGTATACCTGTATACCGGGTCGCGGGGGGCCTAGAGCCTATCCCAGGAGACTTGGATCGGGTGCCAATCCATCGCATGGCACACACACATACACACACAGGGCTCTCTCATGCTCATTAACACACTACGGGCACATTTGTGAATGCCAAATCTGCATGTCTTTGGACTGTGGGAGGAAACCAGAGTACCCGGAGGAAACCTACAAAGCGCAGGGAGAACATGCAAACTCTATGCAGACAGAGGCGGGAATCGAACCTGGACCGTGCTAACCACTAAGCCACTGTGCCACCTTCTGTAAACACAACAATTTTAATTTAGTTATTTCACCGAAAACAACAACAATAACAAAAGCTTAACAGTACCTCTGAATTATACATGGGCATAGGGTTAAGGAACTTGGGCAAAGTCCTTAACCCTATGCCCATATATAATACCCAGCCACTGAGAAGCAATGTATCGTCAGCGCCAGTCCCAATCCTGGAGAAATGTATGGGTTGCAGCAGGAAGAGCATAAGGGTGTTAAAAAGTGTAAAACCTATGCAAATAATTAGCAGATTGAATGCTCCAGTGTGGCAATCCCAAGTAGGGGAAAAGCCTAAGGGAAAAAAAATAATTCACAGAACATTACCCACAAACTCATTAACCATTCTGCCACAAAACCTGTGTACCATGCTGTTTAACCAAAGAAAAAATGCAGTAAATAACTATAAATGATATCAACTTTAACAAACTTAATCTCTATTACATACTCTAATAACTAAATACAAAAATACATTTACTCTTAAATACAAATACATTTTTCATTTGGCTAATGCTTTTTTAAAAATACAATAACATACTTATAAACATAATTTAACAATAAATATAATTTTTTTAGGATGCAACTTATGGTCATACGTAAACCCTTGAGGTGCTGGGATTTGAACACATGATTATTATCAGATATGTAATTGAAAGTTTTAACCGTTAATCCACTACAATTAGCTCAGCAAGCTAGCGCTAGAGTCAATGCAGTCTTTTAGTGCAAGGTAACTCAGAGATGAAGGTGGTTAAATCTATCTACGTTAGATAAGCCAGGTGTGGTGACTCAGTGGCCAAGGCCTTGTGTTACATGTCAGTTGGTTATACTTTCAAATCCCAGCACTGCTATGTTGCCATAGATAGGTCCTCGGGTGTGTCCTGCATCAAGTGTAAGTAGCTTTAAATTCAAAGCCTCAGCCAAATGAGCAAATGCCCTGGTCTATGTGTTATTTTATAGAATGTATGCGTTCACAGCATTTTCTGGAAATATGCTTTCCCTCCTGTCAGATTTTCTTTTCGTTATATTACAATAATAGTCTGAGAATAATATACAAAAATACTAACAAATGAGTCAACCAGCTAGTTTAGCATTTTAAAAGCTCCCATTCAGGTTCAATTTAATTTTAATGACATTTTATTTATTTAGCGCTTTTAACAAAAGGTCAAAAGTATGGAAATGCATTTGAAAAATGCGAGGAAATATGCATAAATTATAATTACCAGTTTGTCCCTGTTCCCCACATTCATATATAGATCACAGATTGATCATAGAAGGTTTGTAATGAAGAAAACGCTGTAGAGGTGCTAGATCTAAGCCATTTTTAATAATTTATTGGGAGTTTAAAACATAGTAAATATACATTATATCACATTCGTTGAAAAATTATATTTACTTGTTGCACATCCACAATTGATGATGTGGATAGAGATTACCCTGGAAGTGTTATATACTAATAAAACATATGTAATAAAAATTTTTTAATAAAAATTACATTTTCCAACCCAGGCCAGGGTACAACAGTTTTTTTTTTTTTTTTAAGTAAAACAACCGATCTACGTGTTATATCATTACCATCTACACCTAACATTATAGCATGACATCAATTGACTGTTATACTGTCCTTCCCTAATTACACCCGTTCTGTCTTTTAAAGCCACAGAGACAGATTTTGCCTCACCTGTTCTGAAACTCCGTATCATATTCAGTAACACACAGTTCACATAGACACAACATCCCACCCCATTAAAAGCACACGCACACGCACACACACACACACACACATGAAAATCTGTGTTCTGCTTAACTTCCTCATGCATCTCCCTGCTAGACACACAACATTTATTTGAAAAAAATTCTTCTCTGATCTCTGTCTACTGGCCAGCCACTGTTTCCCTCTCTTTCTGTCTCGTTTTCCTCCTTCCCAGTATGCCATTAGAAAGCCTTCCACCCACACTCTCTCTCTCACTCTCTCTCTCTCTCGAAGTGTCGATCTGTGTGTTGCCTTCAGGGCTTCTCCGGCAAAGGGAAAGAAAAGGCTTCAGCCCTCACAGCTGTTCCCAATGCTTTAGTCCCTATTGCTCAGCAACCGAGAACAAAACAAAAGCACATCCCCTCCTCTGTACCCTCCCTCCTGCACTCTATGAACCATTCCCCCTGCCCCAGCACCCACATACACGCCCCAACCCTGTCCCCTAACCCTTTAAACCCCCTCCCACCCCCACCACCCTTGTACTCAAACGACAAATCCTTTGTCCACATTCACTTGGCAAAATTGCCAAGGATATTGTGCAGTAACGGTGATTTGAGGTCTCAACTGCTGCTTGCTACTATAAATACACTGCAACAACAGAACACATAATCAAGTAGCAAACTATCTGTCTGAGCGGACTGTTTCATAGATGTCCTTATTTCCCACGACAACTACGGAAGACAGAGCGCTTTCAGTTTGGTCGGCTTGCACCAGACTGACCACACGGAATACGTATGCGTCTTAGAGGAAGAGAACTTTTCTCTGGCTATGCTGAAATTATAGATATTATTTGTGAGAAAAAAAAAAAAAAAACGGTTTTGCATAATAATCACACATTTTATGTGCAGCCCATTGCATAACTGGGTTGAAATAAACCAATAACGTTTGGTGTGCTCAGTCAGGCAGAAATACAGCTAATGATAGCAGACATAGCGCCTGTAAGCCTGACAGAGGAAGGGAGGGAGGGAGAGAGAGAGAGAGAGAGAGAAAATCAGTCAATATATGTCAGAGAGAAATAGAAAGGGGTGAATAAGACAGGGAGAGGGAGAGACACAATATAAAAAAAAGGAACGTAGACTCAAAGAGAGAGAGAGAGAGAGAGAGAGAGAGAGAGAAACAGTCAATATGTGGTTCGGTTCGGAGACTGAGATAGATGGGTTTGAGCCAGACAGGGAGAGAAACAGAATGAGAGAAAGAGAAGGAAGGAGACTCGGAAAGAGAGGCAGAGAGAGAGAGAGAATCTGAGTGAATGTATGGGGGGAGCGAGAGAGGAGCAGCTGGCCATCAGTGAGCTCTGTTCTCACAGCATCTGTGGCTGTGACTCCCAGCAGCTCTTTTTTCTGTCTTATGCACTTTGATTTCTAGCTGGTTAACAGAATAAGAAAGGAAGACAATATCTCCGCCGCACAACTGATCTGCTCTCATATTCATTACAGCTGACAGACAATAGGGAAGCATGAAGCCTTTCAGCTGATCCACTATGTCTCGCCTCTGCCAGCCACAATCTTGGCAGTATCGTCGAGCACTGGTGGCGAGCTGGAGGCGTGGAGCTCATCTGGCACATGGTGCCTCCTGCTCACTCTTATTTTCATCCAGCCATTCTGTCACTCAGTCATTATAGTGTTGGGCAGGTTGGATTAGAAATCAAGCATCTGTTTGGCAAATCAGAGGTGTGTGAACACCACACCTCTTACCCAGACAGCTGGAGTTATGTTATGTTATGTTACATTGGGCCATAGAGGGAGCCATTGTTGAGCCAAATTGATGTGCCTATTCATATTAGAGTGTTAACGGGACATATTTGAACTCAACAAATTGAAAAAAGAAAATGACACTAAATCGCTGGTGGTCTTTGAAAGATCAGGTCAAGAATAATAAATGCACATAAAGTAATGGTAAAATAACCCCACTCTTCAACGGTCAAGACAAAGAGACTTCTTTGGGCTTTTTCTTTTTCTCTGTTGAAAAACACTGTGATTAGCTAGACTCACGCAGGCAGGAGTCTAGGAGTCGGCAGAGTGCGGTGTGATAATGGGGAGTTTTATAATAAGGGTGGAGCGGACTCAACTCCACTCCATCCACATAATGAGGGGCTTGGAGAAGAAGGCCAGCCATGAGAGAATGTGCCCTTTATTCCTGCTGCTTGTCGCCTGACTGCAGCCTCTGTTCACCAGGCCTGGCACACATTTATGATGCAAGGCACCAAACCAGCACTAGCAATGTGTCTCTTACTACAATGCTGGGCTCAGCTGCTAAAAACCAGGGAATGTTGGGAAACGGAGATGCAGCTGCCAACCTGCCGCTAAGTGTCATTACGGTGTAGGCGCAGTCATCAATGACAAACACCAGAGGAAACTAATAACAGAAACTTCTTCATTTAGCTATATTCACTTAAGTTCTTTTTTAACTACCCACCAATTATTATAATTTTTGTTCATTTATGTATAGTTTAGTATAATAGTTTAAGTATAGTTCTTTTGCGTCTTTACAGGAGCTGATTATATCTCCAAGTGCTCAATTCCTACTGTAAGTTGATTTGACTAGTTTTAATAATAAGGTTGACATACTGTACTAAGTAGACATCAAAGAACTAATGCTAACTCGAGTCAATTGATGATTACCTTTCAATCCTTTGATAAAATGCACAATGCAAAGTCAACGACTGCTTTCTGGTATTCACCTCCACATATAGAATTCATCTCACTCGCTCTCGGTCATCGTCTATACCGCTTTATCCATTATACAGGGTCGCAGGTTGCTTGGAGTCTATCCCAGAAGAGGGACGAGGCAGGGTACACCCTGGACGGGGAGCCAATTCATCATAGGACACACACACACACACACACACACACACACACACACACACACAAACACACATACTACGGGCAATTTTGGAAAGCCAATTAGCCTGATCGTCATGTCTTTGGACTGTGGAAGGAAACTGGAGTACCCGGAGGAAACCCATCAAGCACGGGCAGAACATGCAAACTCCATGCACACAGACTTGACTCAAACCCGGACGCTGGAGGTAGAAGGCGACAGTGTTAACCACTAAGCCCCCGGACTATACAGAATTCATAAATATTCATATTTCTTTCTAAAGGGGAAATCTCATACAAAATAGTTTATTAAAATAGTACACCACTTACAACTATGATACATCGTGCGCACTGTTTTAACATGCGATTTGGTGTTGTATTATGCAATGTGGAATGGAAACATCTCATTAATTCATTTATTTATTCATATCTTGATTTCTTTTACATTTAATATTTTTTTTTTTTTTTAAAGGCCTGCTTGAACCTATAGCCATCTGTAAACTATTTAAATGGGTAGATTTTGAGAAATAAACAGCAAATAGGCCGAAGTTGCCCATATGCTGTGACATATTGAGATTTGCCATGTGCTCGTTCTGTTCACTTTTCATTTCCTGCACTAACTTGTTAAATTGAACAGCCAATCAGAGAACCCACTCTCCTGTCACTTCAACATGCTCAATGCGCACTGACAAAAGTCAGATATACCACCAGGACTGTGGGTGACCACGAGCCACTAATGCCTTCAGTGTTCAACAGTTGGCTGTGAGTAAGAGAGAGAGGGAGGGAGGGAGAGAAACAGACACAGAGACAGAGAAACAGAGAGCCCTGTGACCTACAGTAGGCCAGAGTGTGGCTTGTGAGGCCAGGCTGCTGATCCTGCTTACCTGAGACACACACCCACCACTTCAGCTTATCCATTATTCAGCACAAACAATTCACAGAACAATAACACCGGACCATCTCGACTGTCTGATGATCATGCAAAGGAAAAAGCAGCCTTAGCGAAACCTGCGCTGATTATAATATTTTGCCCAATAGCAAATCGCAACCATGGAAATGAATAGTTACAAAGTAGCGCTTTCAATCCGTCTATTGTTTACCAATGTGCATTTTTACTTACAATCTCTAGGGTTAACAGAAATTAATCATATTAAAATCAAACTGTGGCAAAGCTACTTCCTGCACTAGTCATGTTATATCAAGTGCACATTAACAGCAGAAAGTGTCTGGGTGCTTAGTCATCAGAATTCCCCTGCTGTCTAGTTTTACATATTGGAACACAATAAAGCAAGACTGAGGCATAGAGAAAACAGAGAGCCACGCAGGCATAAAGAGCAAAATCCTGCTACCCGCTACACAACTTAACTTATGTTAATGTTCTACAGTGAATACACTGAAGAAGTGGCTGAAAGGGTATATATAAAAGGGTATTATTATTATTATTATTATTATTATTACATCCTAATATAGACTATAGTTATTATTCCTTTATGAATACATTATTGTCTCATTTAAAGTGAGATGTTGGAAATAGTATAAACTAGATATGTTTATATCAAGTTTCAGCTGGCGCTCAGTCAATATCGTATCAACACAGTGTCAGGAAGGGCATCCGGCGTAAAAGCCTGTGCCAAGTTGTTGCGCGGATTGATGGTCCGCTGTGGCGACCCCTCAACGAGAGCACCCGAAAGCCTAACAACAACAAAAACTGTGATAAAGTATTTAATAATACATGTGGAATCTTGTAAAATTATCATCATTATTTTATTAACTTTGACCAGCTGTACCATTGCTTAAGACCATCTACTTCTGTTGGTCTTATCAGCTCTTTATGTTCAAGGCTACTGTCCCCCAGCAATGCATTGCATTGCCCCCACCCCCCACCCCCCCCACCCCGCCCGGCAATGCAGATATGAATGTGTTCCATCAGTTCATTTGTAACTGTGGCGCGGGCAAAAATGAATAACCCACTTTGATTTGTGATTTGATTTGTGTACCTGGTGCTGAAACAACACAAAGAAGAGCTTAAACAGGAGCACTTGGATGTCTGCAAACAAAATTAGGACTTCTTAAAGAGAATCATTACTGGTGACGAGACACGGATTCATTCATGCATTCACTACGAGTCTGAACGTAAGTGGCAGGGTATGGAATGGAAACTTCCTCAATCACTGATCAAGAAAAAGTTCAAAAGTCAACCATCAGCTGGAAAATCAATGCTTACATTTTTCTGCCACTCTTAAGGGCTGTATTGGAACATTATGAGGAAAAAGATTCAACAAACAACAGCGCTCATTACAGTGAGATGCTTATTAAAGAGCTGAAGGCTAAACTTCGGATTAAACGCAGATGACTGCTATCCATGGGCGTTGTGATCTTGCATAACAATGCATGTCCTCACACTTAGACCCACGCTGTTTACACTCAGCAAAACTTTGATTTGAGGTGTTAAAACATCCTCCCTATATCACTCCATCTGACTTTCTCCGGTTTAGTCCTCTGAAAGCAACCCTATGAGGACAAAAATGCACTTCCGATGAAGAGTTAAGTTAAGCCTTTATTTGTCACATATACTGTACATTACAGCACAGAATCCCAGAATCCCTTCTCCGCATGTCCCAGAGTAACCGGGGTCAGGGCGAAGGGTCAGCCATGATACAGCACCCCTGGAGCAGATAGTGTTAAGGGCCTTTCTCAAGGGCCCAACAGTGGCAACCTGGTGGAGCTAGGGCTTGAACCAGCAACCTTCTGATTAGTAACTCAGCTCCTTAACTGTCTGAGCCACCAAGAAGTAAGGACAGTGATGCATTTGAGGCTTGCAGCTCAGCTTAAAACATTTTCAATGAAAGAATATGAAAGCTTGTTGACAGATGGACAAAGTGTATTGAAAGGCAATGAGATAATAACAAAAATATATATTTTTGTCTTTTTTAAAAGGTAATTCAAATAAATTCAACAGCCCGAGTGAGGATGATTTTTGAATTACATAGCTTTACTATCAGTTTCATAGTTACTGAAAGATTTGTTGTATTTCCTGAACAATATGCTTAAATATAAATACCCAAGAAGTGTACAGTCAAGTCTAAAAGTTAGTGCCCCCTCATATAATTTTATGTTGTTGTTTGTGTGTGTGTGTGTGTGTGTATGTGTGTGTGTAACATAATGGGGGAAAAAAATCTGATCATAGCGGATCTCAGTATTAATAACATACAACCTAAGACAAACAACAACAGAAAACATAAAAACAATCCTAAGTGACCCTGTACTGCGTTCACTGGTTTTAAGAGGGTAAGGTGCAGCCAGGTGATGCTAATCATCAGCCCTTGATTAATTGATCATCAGCAGGTATGCAGACCTCTTTAAAAGCTGATGTTTTAGCAGTTTGCTCATCTGGATTATTCACAAGTGAAAAGCATTCAACATAGTTGCCATGAGTGGACGTTCCAGCACATTCTCCCCAAGATCAGACCATGCAATGTTCAGTGAAAAACAAAAAACCCAAATACTTTATCTCAGACCCTACAGGCCTCACTGAGCATGTCAAATGTTAAAGTCCATGACAGAACAATAAGAAGAAGACTGAACATTTAGGTTTGCCTAAAGAAACCTCTTCTGTCTAAAAAGAGCTTGGAGATTTGGAGGCATACGCAAAACTGCATATATGCATCTGAACAAATCACAAAGCTCCTATAACGATGTCCTACAGACAGATGATACCAAAGTGGAGTTGTTTGGGCTTAATGCACAGCGCCATGTTTGGAGAAGACCAAACAGCATTTAGGCGGAAACATCTCATACCCACTATCAAAAATGGCGATGGAGGGGTGGTGATTTGGGCTTGTTTTGCAGCCACAGGACCTGGGCACCATGTGGTCATTGCGTCTACCATGAACTGAATTATGAGACTTCTTACGTGATCAGTTACTCACTTCCAACCACATGAAAAGTCTGTTGATTAAATATAAACAGATATCTGTTTATTATTATACATTTATTATGGAAGTGTCTACCATTCTAATCGAAGTTTAAGTCTCTATAGAAATTACAAATAAATAAATAAATAAATAAATAAATAGCCCAAAGCAGTCTCAACTTCTCCCATTTTCTTAGACTACCTTTAGTCAGCTGACTTAATTTTATTGCCACATAACGTTGCTGAGTCCTGACCAGACCAACTGAAACAACCCCGGATCATAACAGTTCTTCCAGAGACTTGTACAGTGGCATCGCT
Source organism: Clarias fuscus (assembly GCA_030347435.1). Lineage (NCBI taxonomy): Eukaryota > Metazoa > Chordata > Actinopteri > Siluriformes > Clariidae > Clarias > Clarias fuscus. Next base: position 15,789,547 of record CM059211.1, on the reverse strand, counting down.
TCATGCGCTTCCCTGCTTTCCCTAACACACCCATCTCTCTGGAATAGGGGCAATCTGGACTCATAAGACCACATGACCTTCTTCTATTGCTCCAAAGTCCAAATTAAAACCTTGTTCTGATTAGTCTCACTAACATGTGCTTTTCTTATGGACAGATAGTTGTTTTTGTCCCAGTCCTGTAAGTTCTTGTTGCATTGTGCGTTTGGAAAGGTTTCTAATTTCACTGCTCAGCATAGATGCGAGTTTTACCGTAAATTTTTTTTTACATTGTAACTTCACTTTTCAAGTTAGGCAGAGAAAAATGCTCCTTTAACATGTAATTATTTAACATAATAATGATTTATTTTAATAATGAAATAAAGTCATTTGGTCACAATATTCCGCTGTATTTCTTAATACAATTTATTTGCAATTTTTAAAAAATCTAAACTGTATTACGTTCATTTGTGTTCGTGTATGCGGGGCGCCGGACAAACGAGTGTCTATGTAGGCACGTACGTTTTTGAAAAGCATGTGACCTGAGGCTGAGCTCTGATTGGATTTTGTCAAATCATCCTTCGGGCGCATCTCTGTGCGCCCTGAACCCTCCCACTTTTGTTCTTAGCGAATCAATATTGTTTTTAAATATTTGGGCTCATGTGATTGGACCATTCTCAACAAGTTTTTTCCAGCACTTCTTATGGCAAGCGGAGCTGGCTGACGTGAGTCATGTGAGTAATGCCTTTATTTTATGCTAGTAGTAATGATGCTTAATCACATGATAAATGCTAGTATAGGCAAGCATTAAAAGTTTAATTTTAATTTTGTCCCCCCCAAAAAAATTTTTTTGCACCAGCCGCCACTGGTTGAAATTCAGTCATGTAACAGGACAATAATCCAAAGCACACCAGTAAATCCACATCACAATGGCTGAAAAAGTCTGAAAACTGCCTAGTCAAAGTCAAGACCTCAACCCAATTGAAATGCTGAACAGCAGCTCGCGGTCCCCTACTCCGTATCGCTGGAGTCAAATTTCTTGGAGAAAAAACTGCAAGGGTGCAGTTTTTGGTCTGGACCTCGCTGGGAGAGAACGGCTCCGGCGCCCACATCCGAAGCGTCCACCTCCACAACGAATGGTTTGTCAGCATCCGGGTGAAGAAGGATGGGGGCAGTGGTGAAGCGGCGACAGAGTTCGTGGAATGCGGAGATGGCGGTGGAGGTGAGATGGAAAGGGTGAGATGAGGGGCGAGTCAGAGCGGTTAATGGGGCTGCAACTGTACTGTAGTCCCGGATAAAGGGACAGGTCGGTCCCCATTGTAGGATCCGATTTTGGGTCCAGGAGATGAGTGGGTCGTGACGCAGTAGCCATGGGTGTCCCAGGATGATAGGTGGTGACGGAATGGAGGTGATGTAAAGCTGGATCTGTTCCTGATGCTGGTTAATGACGAGGGTGATAGGCTGGGATCGGAGGGTGATGGGACTGGAGGAGAGGGGCCGACCATCAACTGATGTAATAGTTACGGGCTGGGATAACGCCTCTGTCTTTACCCCCAGTCTTTTGACATAAGAAGAGTCAATGAAGTTGACCGGAATCGATGAACGCGGTACTTCCAACTCGTTTGTGGTCAAACTGGAGGTGTACTTTTACCGTGTGACGGGAATCATAGGTCAAGGTGGTGGAGAGGGAGATGGAACCCGGTGAGCCACTCTCATTTCTCACCGGGTCTGCGCGTTTCCCGGTCGCAGAGGACAGATGGCTCGGTGGTGTGTAGCAGATCCACAATACGCGCAGAGCCCCTCTCTGAATCGGCGTTCCCGTTCTGCAGCGGTTAAGGAGGCGCGCCCTAATTGCATGGGTTCCCTGGCTCCTGTGTTAACCACGGCGGGAGGTGGAGAACTGATGGGTCAGGTAGGTGGAGCAGTGAATGAGGATCGGGCTTCGGAGACTGGAGCTTGGGGGACGAAAGTGGTGGATCGAGGAGCAGACTGATGTAATGGCATCGTGATGGGCGACAGGGTACGGGGAGCTGGCTTGGGGCAAGCGAGCAGACGTTGGTCGATCCGGAGGGCGAGTTGGATTAAGCCCTCCAAGGTCGCTGGGAGCTCTCGTCCGGCGAGCTCGTCCTTTATACGCGAAGCCAGTCCCTCGTGGTAGGTCGTCCGGAGGGCGGAGTCTCCCCAGTCGGTCTGCACAGCAAGGGTACGAAACTCCGCGGTGTAGCGGCTCACGGCCGACCCTCCCTGCCGTAGGTGATATAGTTTGGAGTCGGTCTCCACCTCAGCAGCAGGATGTTCGAAGGTGAGTATGAGTAGGCGACGTCTGAATCTGAGCGAAGAACTGCCGTGGCCCACTCAGCTGCCTGCCCGTGATAGCAACGAGACAAGAAGAGCAATGCGCAGTCGGTCTGTGGAGTACCTGGTGGAATTGAACTCAAACACGAGATCCAATGCGGTTAGAAAAACACTGCACTTCCCATCTGTGCCATCCCATTTATCCGGTAAAGCCAGAAAAACATCAGAAGATGGGGAGGGAGTTGGCGGTGCAGCTGCCGCTGCGATGGGCGTGGCAACAGCCGGCTGAGCAACCGCCCCGCGGAGGGTCGCATTCTCCTGTCGCAGCTCCGCCACCTCGTGGCGCAAGACCGCAACGTCTTGGAGCTCCTTGCGGAGAGACGCAACTTCACCACGGAGCTGATCGATCAACTTGGCGTGCTGGTCAACCACATCGCAGAGGCGAGCAAACTCCGCTGGGTTCACTGCTGAAGGCTCAGTCATTCTGTCACGAACTAACCGGAGATGAACCAGAAGACTAGCAGTTAGCCCTGTAGCGTGGATGGTAAACCCAAACGCGGAAGTAGCGCGAGCAGGCAGGATAACCACGCTGGTTATTATTAGAACTCTCCCGAAGCAAGAGCAAGAGTTTACACAAATAAACCCGCGTTCTAAATACACACACCCAATCGAAAGCGAAACCCAAGAAAGTGAGTACTTTCGAAGCGTCGGCGATAGCATGGGCAAAACTCAATGACTGAGCAATGTGAAGCGCCATCTTGTTTCCTTTTATGCTTCCTGAAACACGACCGTATTACTTCCGGGTCCTGATGCCGGTCGTGCATGACACTTCTATTGCTCCAAAGTCCAAATTAAAACCTTGTTCTGATTAGCCTCACTAACATGTAAAGTAAAGCCTTTATTTTGTCACATATACATTATAGCACAGTGAAATTCCTTCTTCGCATATCCCAGCGTAACTGGGGTCAGAGCGCAGGGTCAGCCATGGTACAGCGCCCCTGGAGCAGTTAGGGTTAAGGGCCTTGCTTAAGGGCCCAACAATGGCAACTGTTGGGAGCTGGGAATCGAACCGCCGATCTTCCGATCAGTAACTCAGTGCCTTAGCCCACTGAGCCACCACTGCCCATGTGCTTTTCTTATGGACTGATAGTTGTTTTTGTCCCAGTCCTGTAAGTTCTTGTTGCATTGTGCGTTTGGAAAGGTTTCTAATTTCACTGCTCAGCATAGATGCGAGTTTTACCGTCAATTTTTTTTTACATTGTAACTTCACTTTCAAGTGATCGCCAGTCATGATTTATCTCTGTTGTTTCTTTCACAACGTTGACAAAATGTTAATTTATCACCATCTTTCAAGGATATAACAATGCATTTGAGAGTTCTTAAAAAGATTCCATTCATTTAAAAAATCTCCTTTGCTTAATGCAGGTCACTAATTTGACCATTCAGAAAGGACAACGTTTTTGACCAGACAAGTTATAATGCATTAGAATGGACAAAAAAATAGAAACCTGTAATTCGCCTTCCAGCCAGCACTATTATCAGAACAGCTGTTATAGATAATTAATCAACCTTTTATCGGATCAGAATTGACCAGTGGTACGATCAGGCATCATAATATCTAAGTAATGAAACAAACACAATAATTTGAGCACACGTCCGGCAGAAAGGTTTTCTAAAATGGTTAAAGAAGTGACTAATATGCATTCACAAAGACAATGATGAGAAGATCTTCAAATATGCATGTCTGAGTGATGAGTAACGAATGCCATATAGAACAATGTTCAACTAAAACATGCGCCTATTCTAGTGGAACACAGAGCGGGTTACAAATTATTACTAATGGTAAGTAAAGAGTTTGAGAAGTTATGTGTAATGTTTTGTCAAAGCTTAGCATGCTTTGTTATGCCTCTGAGCATTGCTTGTCTTAAGACTATTGTAGCGCACCCCATCATCCTCCACTGTTAAAGGTGGGCTGATGAAATATTAATGCTGCAGAAGGAAGGCCTCTTGCTCTCTAGCTCTTTGTGTGTGTGTGTGTGTGTGTGTGTGTGTGTGTGTGTGTGTGTGTGTGTGTGTGTGTGTGTGTGTGTGTGAGTGTGTGTGTGTGTGTGTGTGTGTGTGTGTATTAGTGTCTGGAATTTCCACCACTGCTGCTTTTAGAGTGGCACGTTTCTTAAAAAGACTGAAACATTATTGCATACTGTTATAAACTATCCCTTCCGTGTCATAGGGGTGTGACACTCAACGATACACAGTCTTAATACCTTTAATATGTATATTTTATAAAGAAATGTAAGAAATATGTATATTTTACTACTCCTGTCAGCCAACAAGAATCTAAGGCTAACATGGGCACGGACTCACAGACTGGACAGCTAATTGGCAGATTTTTTCTGTTTTCATCTATAAAGTTTGGGTGAGCCTGTGCCCATGACAGCCTCAGATTTCTGTTGTTGGTTTACTAGAAAAAAAAATTACTACATCCATTATGGCAGTTCAAATCAATCTGACCATATTCCTCCTACCTCTCTTATTGGCAACACAGACAGCTGATCTGTCCTCAGTTCTGCGTACTGCACCGACTCGTTTTTACCCATGCTATGACCGACGTTTAGTGTAATTCACGGTTATAAGAGCACCTGGGACAAGACTGATACATATAGTTAAACACCCCAGTGCTGTTACCATCTATTATCGGTACTCGTGGAATAACTCTCATCCAGTCAGATTGCTCTGTCAGAACTAGGTGTGGTATAATATATAATACATAATGTGCACTATTATCATTGCACTACTTCACACACTCATTCTATATACCACTTATACTGTACAGGTTTGCATGGGACCTGGAGCCTATCCCAGGGCAGTTCTTTCTTATACACCATAATACAGACAGAGTACACCCCGGATGAGGTGCAAATTCATCGCAGGGCACAAGCGCACACACACACACGCACACACACTACAGGAAACTCCACACACATAGACCTGAAGGTGGGACTAAAAACTTCCACCCTGGAGGTGCGAAGCCACAGTGCTAACCACTAAGCCACTGTGCTGCCTATTTGCACTACCAATAGGAGGACGTGTATTTATTTCATGTATTTTGCAAAGCATTTCATATTTATGTTGTTCTGCTGCTGTGTCAAAAGTTTTTTTTATTTTTTTATTTGAACACTTCATATTCACACGACAATAGAATTAGAACTATAAATTGCAGCATTGTTTTTTACAGTCTTCAACACAGAGAATACATTTCCTGTGAGTCATAACAGAAAGCAGGTCACTCTTCCACCTCCTGGGATGAATTTCCCGAAAGACAAGCAAAAACATTAGCCTCTTAAAGCCTTGGCTAATTATTTAGTTATTCAGCTTAAAGTTTCTTATTTATAACAATTGTGAATAACTCGATAAAAACTGTGAAAATCAATGAGGTATGTATTTCAAGACTAAGAAATATAAATCTGGAGCACCAAGTTCTGGGTATTGAACAATGCCACACAGGACATCATAATACATACACAGTATATTTGGAACCAATCACTAATATGTATTAAATTAATAAATTACACTCAGTTGAATCAGCTCCATTTAGGCCAAAGAGCTAATGTTACCCAGCCTATGAGTAGCACTAAGCTAATGAAGTGACTACAATCAGTCTGAGCACTAAACTCAGTCATCCCGAGCAGCACTCTAATCTGGATTATCAGCAAACTTAGATGTGCTCCTCTAATCCGGCAAGAACAAAACCTAGACCACAACTACATATGGAGAAAATGGAATTAAGTTCAGTTCATAAATTTCAGTTTATGTCTCAATGACATCACCATAGCCCACCATAAACCAACCCATGAGTATGTTTTAATTATAACAATAATTATTACAATATCATTAGGTAATCTGAATTAGTTGAATGCAGGTGAAAGTGCATTATGGGTAATTATTTGTTTGCTTAATGCTTAAAAGCATTTGGGAAAGTTATCATGAAATGGAGTTGCCTTACGTTTTACCACACTGTAAATGGCATATGACTTTAAGAAGGTTTCACGTCCTTGCAAAAATATTTTTAAAAATTATTTTAATAGTGATCAGCTATTGATAAACAACACAATGATCGCCTCCGAGTGGCGCAGTGGTTAAAGCGCTCGCCCTATCATCCGGAGATCGCCAGTTCGAATCCCGGGTGGTGCTGTAACCTCTCGCAGCCGGAGGTCTAGAGAGAGCTGATTGGCCGAGCTCTCTCAGAGGGGAGGGATGAGAGCTACTTAGTGCTCCCACATTAATCATGGCTCTACAGCCAGTCAGGGGCGTCTTTGAGCTCGCGCAACGGAGGGAGTAGATAGCGCTGTCCTCCGAGTGTGTTACGCCGCCCCCAACGGTGTGCGAGCGAGCAGTTCGAAAAGATACGGTCGCGTCACGTGGTTCGGAGGAAACACGTGATAGTCGTCGGCCCTCCCGGCTGAGTGGTAGTAGTAGCCTTAATGTGGGAGCCCCCTAGTGACGGGGAGGAATTGGACACGACTAGATTAGGGAGAAAATCGGGGAAAAAAAAAAACAACACAAGGTAAAATCCACCCTTCCTGTTGCTTAAAAATGTCAGCTTCACATTTTTCCTTGCTCTGACAATCTGATAGAAAAAAATGTAGAACAGACTTAATTATGCATAGTGTGAGATATATGTATGTGTTATTATCATAACTAATATTAAAACGCTTGCATTTTAGCACTGGTCAATTGGTGAATGATTATCCACAATGTAGGAGTCCAGTTCAGAGAGAACACAATATTTTTTACTGTTGTGTGTGTGTGTGTGTGTGTGTGTGTGTGTGTGTGTGAGAGAGAGAGAGAGAGAGAGAGAAAGATTGTGTCATTTTCATATATTATTGAAATGTGGAAAAAAAAAAGAAAGAAAAGAAAAGAAAACCAGTCCAGTCTGTTTTCTCAAAACTTACTTATAACAGAAGCCTAAAAGGCTGTCCACAGGACAAAACATTTGTCCAACGTATTTTTAATTAAATACATCTTCATGCCAACAAATGTTTTATCGTTTGTCCAACGTCACTTACAATTGAGACAGGATACAAAAACATCATTGAAAGGTAAGTGCACAAGCACCCATTGTTAACTTTAGAGGCTAGGATTTACTATTAAGATGATATATGCCACATATTATAGTTTTTCCTTTGCACAAAATATCTGATTCCAAGAATGAATTCTGGTTGAAAAGTTGTGCAAATGATAATAAAAACTAATGAAAAAAATGGCTATGTTACAATGGTATTCAGCTTCTGTAGCAATGGCCTGGGTCATCTGAAGCCCTAAACCCAATAGAAAACTGTTGGGCAATGGAGGAGAAATGGGTTCCGTCAAGAGACCATAGTCTGTACATAAATCTTCAGAAAGCAATCAAGCAGACATGGATTGAGCAAGTGATACCAGAGAACTGCAGATGTATTTTTGACTCTATGCCCAGTCAGATGAAGCAGTTTTTAAAGAATAAAAGACTTCATATTAAATATATAAAAAATAACAAATTATTCTTATTATCTTGATTGTCATAATTTTGCGAATGCCATTCAATCACTAAATGTCACTTTTGTCCACAATACTTTTGACCAACAATGTAGTTATATTTAAGTTCACACGTAGGCTCAACAAAAACCCAGTCCTCATTCGCATTTTCTTCCAACTACATTGTATATATCTTGGTAAGATCCTCATATGAGGACCATTGACTATTAATATTTTGCCTTGTTCTAACAAGGCTAATGTAAAGAAACTGACTGATTTTTTGTCAAGAATCTAGATAATATTTATGGCTCTGAAACAGCAGCATCTTGTTGGAAAATAACTTGTATGTACCGTACGTACCCAATTTAGCTTTGAATAATTTTAAAAATATACCTTGTATGAATGTTTACTGACTGACCAACAACTAGTCTAAGTGATTTATGAATAAACTTGTTCCTGTTAGGCCTAGTCTTAATTAAATAAAATATTTATTACTGAACAATAAATCTTGTTATAAAATATTTGGATTTGTTCTTTGTTGTGCATATACATCATGGTCTGTAAAAGATAAAACATAAGCATGATGCTGACCAATTGTCCTATACAAATGAGCAGTTCCCTATCTGTAACACATCTTTTCTCAACATATCAGCAACACAGCAGCTCTTGCTGAGTTGAAGAGGGTGTGTTAGGGAAGGGAAAACACACTGACTGATAGGACAGGGGGACTCCAGGTGCAGTACTTACTGTAAAAATAAATAAAAAAATTAATCTATATACTGTATACCGATAGGGATTTTACTGTCAGTCATAAGAGGTCACTGCAGCAGTTCTTATCATCTGTCACGTTACGTAACTGTACCATGAGCACGCGCGTCCTGTTGTACTGAGCGCAGCGGTCCGAGCTCGCGGACATGTCACGTGGTCCACGGTCATTTAAAACATCAGCGGTGCTTCAGTTTCAACACTGACGGGGTTAAAAGGCACCCGCACGCACACGCATTCATGCACACACACCCTCACACATTGAGAGGCGTCATGACCTATGAACCACTTTAAATGCTACTGCAAGCATGTAAACTTGCCAAATTGTTGTATTAGTGTCGCTGTGTCACTTACCCCGTTTTTAAACGCACTGTCCGGTCCGCTTTAGCAACTCATGTAGCTCCTGCTCTGAAGTAAACTACTGCACCCTATAGTGGTATAGCACGTACGGCTGCCCGATTTCACATGACACTTTCTGCATGTAACCTGTCAGATTATTTCAGCGTCAGACGGCTCGCTTGTCCACTCGCATGAAGCAGGTTAAAGATTTGGTAACCGCATGTCCCGGCTTGAATTGCAGAGCATAGGAAATGACTGACAGATCGAGCACTGACTCGAGGGCTGAATCACGGCTTTAGCCCCGCCCACTGTGTGTAAATCCGCCAACAAGAGTGCACTGTGAGCCAGCCGCGTGTGTTAAAGAGGCTGCTGTAATTTATTATTATTATTTTTTTTAAGATACAGAGATTAACTTCCAACGAGACGCACCCTTCAAATATAAAATTATATAACTTATGTTGTAGAATAGCAATGGTAGCTGTATTGCTGTTGTATCATCTATTCACCCCTCATTCTTCACGCGCTCATACCTACAGTATAGTGGCATCTCTGTTAACAGCCCCCTGTGGTATGCATAAGGCCTATCAGTCTCACTCCTCATAGTGGTTAAGGAAAGAGAAGGCAGCATGCAATCTGACGATTGCTTTACTCAAGTGTTTCCTTACTAAGTGCAGTCTAGAAAGTGTAACATGGAGTGTTCAAGATGGCATCCAGTCTGATGACAACTTTGAGATGATTTTGCAAATTGTGTATCATATTTTAACAAACAATGTATAGAGGTTGGCGGCAAGGTGACTAAGCACTGTCACCTTGCCATGTCCGGGTTCGATTCCTGGCCGGATTCGATTCCTGCCTCTGTGTGCATGAAGTTTGCATGTTCTCCCCGAGCTTGGTGGGTTTCCTCCAGGTACTCTGGTTTCCTCCCATAGTCCAAAGACATGTAGATTAAGCTAATTGGCATTCCCAAATTGCCCGTAGTGTATGGGTCTGTTTCCTATGATGGACTGGTGGGTGTAACCCTCCTCGTGCCCTAAGTCTCCTGGGATAGGCTCCAGGCTCCCTGCGACCCTGTATACAGGATGAAGCTGTACAGATGATGAGTGAGTGTATAGAGGTTCTACCCTCCTATGCAGTCCATTCATTTATTTTCTGCCCTGCTTATTGTTATGCAGAACAAAAAATAAACTTGCCTGATATGAGGCAAGTCAGGCAACAAGGCAGAGGAGAACCTGGATGTGGTACCAATCCATTGCTGAGTACAACCACACACAAACACATTCTGAAAACACCCAGTCATACATTACGGGCAATTTGATAACACTAGCTATCCCACAATGTATATCTTTGAACTGTATAAAGAAACCAAAGTACCTAAAGGAAACCCACCAAGCACAGGGAGAACATGCAAACACTCACCAGAGGGGGGGGATTTGAACCCCCATTCCTGGAGCTGCAAGGGAGCACACTATACGGTGCTTGATCTGAACTTTTTGTATACAATATGGATGGTACAGTGGCTTAATGCTAGCATTGCGCCACAAACACTGGATACATTTTAAGAGGAAAGGTTAAGATCTATAACCATACAGCACTGCTTAGTTTGTCTCACTACAAAAACCATTAACGTTTCTATGCAAAACTGCTCAACATAGAGTTTCCCTTTCAGAAAGGATGTTAAGTCTAACCCTTTGGGAAACTATGAACCTTAACTGTTAGAATAACCCATGTGGAACCTGTTATCCTTAGAGTTAAGGTAAATATTCACCTGGTGGTTTGGTGAAAACAGTTATTAATCTTGGATCATGCCAGGTGTTTAAGTAGTGTTTGCCATCCTGTCTGTGTGTGGTGATTATCTGCTTACCAGACTCTCTCTCTTTCTCTCTCTCTCCCTCTCTATCTATCTATCTATCTATCTATCTATCTATCTATCTAACTGTTTACATAGTAAAATATCCAGTGTTAATTGCTTTCAGAGTTCATTTGAGTCTAACTGGACCTATATTAACACTGTATGGTGTTAATTGAACACTCTTAGAATTTTGATATCTATCTATCTATCTATCTATCTATCTATCTATCTATCTATCTATCCTTCCATCCATCCATCCATCCATCCATCCAACTATCTATCTGAATGCTTCACATGCAACACAAGGACCATACACAAGGACCATACAAAACCACACAGAAGTTTGCAAACAAACCACACAGAAGACCTTAATGTATTCCGTTATTCATATAGTTAGCTTACAGATGATTCAACTATCCATATAATCCACAGAATGATTGCTGCAGCTGCAATTAAATATGCAGTGCTAAAATTTTGTGTAAAATGAGGCAGGATGTAGACCTACAAGTAAAGTACTCTATGTGGCAAAACCTTTTCAGACATCTGAACTTCACACCCACATGTAAGCTCTCCCCAAACTATAGCCACAAAGTTAGAATCATACAATTATATAGGATGACTTTGTTAGCTTTAGCATCACAATTTCTTTCACTGGAACTAAAGAAACCAAACATGTTCTAACATGACAATGCCTCTGTGCATTTATGGAAGCTCATAAAAATATGGTTCGCCAAGGTTGGTGTGAAAGAGAATGAGTGACCTGCATTGAGCTCTGACCTCAATGCAACTCTACACTTTTGGGTCAAATCCCCTCAGCCATGCTCCAAATCGAGTGGGGTCTTTTCAGAAAAGTGGAGCTAATGGGGAACTAAATCTGGAACAGTGTGACAGTCAGGTGTCCTGAAACTATTTGCTACTGTATATAGCGTAATGTATGTAAACAATATTCAGTGGTATAACCAAATAATGTTCTTTAGACCAGGGAATCACCAGGACCATGAGGAAGCTTTGCTTTTTTAATATCTATCTATCTATCTATCTATCTATCTATCTATCTATCTATCTATCTATCTATCTATCTATCCATCTATCCATCCATCCATCCATCCATCCATCCAACTACTATCTGAATGCTTCACATGCAACACAAGGACCATACAAAACCCATCTTGCAAACAAACCACACAGAAGACCTTAATGTATTCCGTTATTCATATAGTTAGCTGTTAGCATATAGTTAGTTGCTGTATAGCTTCATTCACTCTGTACATGTTCCAAGTATGCTTTGTTTAAATAATTAAAAAAAGATTCCCCATGATAAGCTTTACATTTAATATAGCCAAAGAACTTGTATAACGCTTTCTTGTGTTTATAAGAACGCAAGAAGTAATGATTACATACAGAAGCAGAAGAAATACCCAAAGTGAGGTAATTTATGGGAAATTGTGGCCCTGTTATACAGGTGACATTTTCCCACTGTGGTATTGTGCAGGTCCACCTGCTTCTTCCTCTAAAGGGAAATGTCAGTGTAAATCAATACAAGTTCTTCTGACTGATCACCTTCATCCTAGGTGAAATGCTTCAGTTTTAATGGGAGTGAATGCATAAGGGTCAACTGAATGCTTTGATAAACATGAAAATTATGTACTTTTGTTACACTCACCAGATTTCAGTTAACAGATTTCACAGGGGCAGTGCTGGCTCAAACAGTTAAGGCTTTGGGTTATTGATTAAAAGGTTGTGGTTCAAGCCCACGCACCTTCATGTTGCCACTGTTGAGTCCATGAGCAAGGCCTTTAACCCTCTCTGCTCCAGGGGCACTGCATCCTGGCTGACCCTCCACTCCAACCCCAGCTTCCTAACTGGGATATGCAAAAAAAAAAACAATAAATAAATTCACTGGGCTGTAAGGTACATGTGACAAATAATTGAATCTTAATCCTATTGAGCACTTATAGGGAGATTATGAAATGACGTGTTATATAGCAATCTTCATTTGTGTCTTCAGAACAACATACGTATGTTTGGAAAAACATACAGTATTCAGATTTCCAAAGGAGGGATTCTAGAACAAGGTGTGCAAAAACTGTTTTTTTCACCTAGATATTCCACTTTTTCCTTTTTAGGTAATGCACATTTATGAATATTCTACTTTACATCACGTGCTGTTAATTTTAATGAACATAATCACTCTAGTGCAGTGAGAAACAAATATTTGTCAGTAGTTAGATTATTCATATGCATTTGTTTGGGTATTACCCATATTGTAGCCTGTCATAGCTTTATTTATGGTGTAAATGATTAAGCACTTTTGACTCAGACAAGTACTGCACAAAAAGTATGCGTTGGTCTTTAATGTTGATAAGGTTGATAAGATTTTACAATGTATCCTTTGCCCCTGACTAGTGTTCTTATGGTACATATGATCTTTCAAATTAGCCAAAATAATAAAATATGCTTACCACACAATAGTTTAGCAGCTTGTTGCTGCTAGACCATTCCAGGCAGTGCAGATTTGTAGTAGAGGGACAGCAGCAGTGACATAAAATCAGGTCGTATTGCGCCATCTAGTGGAAGGACAAAGTTAGTGCACATGATGAGACAATTTCCTTGTGGCTCAGACACTCCACCCACCCACACAGACTGCGTAAGTAGAAATTCTATCTCTCTCACACACACAGACGCACGCACGCACACACACACACACCATCTCACGCACTTTCCATTCCCATTTGATTCTGGTTAGGACTACAGCGGATCCTACAGCTTTTTCAGGGCCCTCTGCAAGTTGGTTAAGGCAGAGGATTTGACCCCCTGCATGCACGCGCGCGCACACACAATTACACATTGGTTATACTGCTTTGTTTTTGGTAAGTGGTAGGAAACCAGAAAACCAAAGGGAAAACCACACAGACACAGAGAGAATGTGCACAGAAACTCTGAGAGTACCCTGAGGTTTTCTTTTAAAAAAAAAATCAAACTCAAGACTGTAATAACACGATGCTTGAATAATAAATTCATAAATCTTATTATCCTAAAAGTTTATTTTTTATTCACTTCTCAACAAGTTGTTGCATGCCTGGTTTGCAGTTCATTTTGCACATGGCAATAAGATATTTCCGACTTACATGGGGTATTGTTTAACTGATTATTTTTGTTGATCTAAGCATCATTACAGAGAGACTTTGACCAACAAGTGTTTTTCTAAGCTCGTTTTTTTTTGTATTGAACATTAGAAAATAAAATAACTTGTCCACAATTTTTTGCTTTCAAACAGAAAAACAAATATTGGGTAGCATTGCTACCTCACAGCTTCCAGGTTCCTGGTTTCTCTCTATGTTCCTGTGTAAATCTGTGGTTCTTCCTACATCCAGTCTAATTTGCCTGTTGGTCTGCATGATGTTGGACTAATGTCTGGCTTATGACCAGTGTTCCCAGAATAGGGACTGGATCTACCATGACCTTGACCAGGATAAAGCACTGAAAATGAATGAATGAATGAATGAATGAATGTTTTACTTTGTATGGAGTGAAACTTTATACACTATATGACTAAAAGTATATGGACACATAACTATCACACTCATATGTCCATATTCCAAAACCATGTGCATTGACACACAGTTGGTCCCTACTTTGTTGTTACAACATTCTGCATTCTTCTGAGAACGCTTTTCACTAAATCCTGGAATGTGGCTCTTAGTATTTGTGCTTATTCATTCACAAGAACATCAAGGAGGGTGGTCACTGATGTCCAAGCCTGAAAGGGCCTGCTGTATAGTCCAATTCATGCCAAAGGAGTTTAATGGGGTTGAAATAACCTATTAATCAGTAGACTATTTGCATGTTTTAATCCAATTCAATATGTTTGTTTATCAGCAATATCTAACCATGTTTTCTATATGTAAAATGTCATATGTCAAATGTCGTTGGAATAACTGGAATAAATTTGCAAGAGCTTATTAGATCAGAGAGAGAAAGAGGATATTCAGAAGGTTCTGAAAAATTCAGAATCATCGTAGAGACATTTCGTTTTCTTTTAATGGTTAATTTAGTTTAGAACAGCTGACATTTTGTCCTAAGTGCAAGGTATTATGATAGACCTTGGTCTAGCTAAATAAATAAATAAATAAATAAGTATGTTATATATGTCCATGATCTGATACACCAAAATAGTTGAGGGTTTCACACAGCCAAACTGGGCACGTGGCAGTGCAGATATAGTGCAGTGAAAGACACCTTAATTTATAACCCCGGATTTAATTTAATTAGGCCCTCATCAGTTAGACTAAATTGGCATTCGGTCTACATCTAAATATACAATTTTTAGACTAAGACACTGTTAAGTAGCTACGTGTCACTGAACGTGCAATATTGCATCACCAATTAGAAATCTCTTGAAATTCTTCATTGATCAGCAAGAACGGCTGGAGTTGCATCATATCATTTTTAAGATGAGGAGATGAGCGCGCATGCGCACCGATCCTCCGCCTCCTCCTATTGGAGCACACGCCGGCCGCGCTGGTGGATCAGTCTTTTCTAGCGCTTGTCCTCACATTGTGCGCGCACGCTTTCTTTGGGGCTAGACTACACCCGCGCATACACACATTTTTCCATCTGTTATCTCGAGAAGACAAATAGAATCCGACAGGTTCCTATGAACACGCTTATTTCTCTTACTTAGACAGCAGTTGTAATCGATTTAATCATGACTGAAAAGAAAAACGAGATTAACGGGCACGCGGTGTCCGAAACCGTTATTCCAGTGGTCTCTGTAAAATCAGAGAAGAGGGACTGCAAAGACAAGTTCAGGTCCTTTTTACGCAGAAATCTCGTAGTGATTTTGACCGTGTCCGGGGTGCTCGTGGGCGTCGGACTCGGCGTAGCGGTGCGTAAAATGGACCTGACTCGAGCGCAGATGACTTATTTCGCGTTTCCCGGTGAGATGCTGCTGAGGATGCTGAAGATGATCATTCTTCCTCTCGTGGTCTGCAGCCTGATCTCGGGCGCTGCCAGTCTGGACACTCGCTCTCTGGGTAAACTTGGGGGGATCGCAGTGTCCTACTTTTTGATCACCACGCTCATTGCCTCGTCCATCGGAGTCGCCTTGGCTTTCCTCATCAAGCCCGGGGTCGGCGCTGGAGCGCTCAACACCAACAGCCTGGCGCTGGAAACCGTGAGCAACAATAAGGAGACCGCCGACTCTTTCTTAGATCTAGCAAGGTACTCGCATGATCTTTCCTGCTCTGGTTATATTCTGTCTATCGGTTAAGTGTACTTTGTATAACTTTAAGACTAAATGGTCGTGTTTGAAGATTTCATTTCTGAATTTGATGCAGCCTGATATGCACGTCTCCTCTTCCTGAATTGAATGAACTTTTATGGCGTCTTGCTTTTTTTGGATTGATTTCCCTGACCCTTCTTTCAGTCTTTGGAGGGGTAGTCAGGAATTCATTTTGGGGGCTTGAGGGGGGCGTGGGCGGGGCGGGGCGGCACGGCACGTGGGTATATTAATAATAATTTCATGGGTATATTAATAACATTTAATAAAGAGCCCATACACTTTACAGAAACTGCAACTGAACACGAACTAAATTAAGTCCCTTTTAAGTCCCAGGAGAAACGATATATTGTCTCATAAAACATATCTTTTTATTTCCCTGCACTAGACCTCCATCAGCTGTCAACTCAGTTTGTTCAAAATGGAGCATTAAAACCAGAAACTTTGGGGGGGGAAATCATGATTTTGATTGGTTAGCAGCCGCAAGCCAATAATACAGCATGTGGGGAGAGAAATGAACCAACGATTTTGGATAGTTTTTATGAACATCAGTATAGCACAATGTTGTATTTGATATTGCATTGTGCATATATGAAAGTAGGTCCATAAAAGGTACAGGTGTTATACAGTTATTAGCCATCGAAATAAGCGTTTGGAGCTAGCAAATATTTCCCAAACTAGAAATCGACCCCTATCTGCCCCACTGCGCGGTGATGTGTTTCTGTCTTTGTGGTGGGGTCTCCATTCCTGAATGATTGTTTTCCCTATCCCTGTTCTCTATTCCCAGTCCATGTTGGTACTGTTATGTCTAAACCTGATATGTTTTCTGTCCTGCTGCAGGGATGTGAAAGGTCAACATTTTCTGCTTGTAGTTCTTGTGAATGTTGTGTTCCTGATCCTATTGACCGATCCTATCAACCGGAGTGTTTCAAAAGGGTTGAAAAATTGAGCCCGGGAACTTTTACTTGTTCATTTTGTTTTCAAATCCAACAACTGGATTCATCATTGATTTATAGTATTATAAATAAAGAATATGTCATACTAAGTTTTATTATATAAAAGTAGTATTGAAAATGGTATGCCTATATACACTCACCATCATATATAAAAGTAGTCCAGTATTTTCCGGTACTGTGTACCACCAACAAATTTATTAGCGGCCCGCTGTACTGGAAAGAGGAGAGAGCAGCTTCCTGCTAAAACCCACATTCAAAACCAGGCACAGAATCACTTTCAGCAAGAAAACACCTGCTAATATTACATCATCTTATACAATACTTTGTCTCCATATTAAGTTCTTCTACGTGTTCTGAATTACCTCTGCATCAGGTTTCAAACTTTCATTACTTATTACCGGTTAACGTGAGCACGAGCTCCCGCCAACGTGCTTGTAAATGACTAATATCTAGTGTTTTGGGGTTTTGGCAGGTAGCCGGCTATTGCGAAATCTTCCAGGTAAACTGTGTAGCCGGATAGGATGTGCTGAATCAGGATATTCTGTTTTATTTAAACACGGGTTCGATTCCCGGCCAGCTTCGATTCTCGTCTCCGTGTGCATGGATTTCGCATGTTTTCCTTAGGCTAATTGGTGTTCCCAAAGTGTGTGTTTGTGAGTGAGTGTATGGATTGGCACCCTGCTCAGGGTGTACCCCGCTTCATGCTCTTGGTCTCCTGGGATAGGCTCCAGGTCCCCCGCTTCCCCGTATACAGGATAAAGATGATAAGACGATGATGAAACGCACTGAGTCGAGATGAAGTGAATAATATGAAGGTTGTGGTAGTAGTACTGGCGAGAATTTAAAACTACTTTAAACACGGCTTACTGTCCACTTCATAAGGAACATCTGTACACCTGCACATTTATGCAGTTATCTGATCAGTCAATAAGGTGGCAGCAGTGCATAAAATCATGTAGTTATCGGTCAAGAGCTTCAAGTAATGTTCACATCAAATTTTAAAGTCAACATCTGCGACTTTGGATTTTGGTACAACAACAGAAAATCTTTTATTGTATCAAAATATTAAATTAAGGGCAATATGTCCACTTGAATAAAACACGGTACTATATCTATTGAACTTTGCAACTGTTTCAAAGTTTCTCTCCCCATTCAGGACACACCTACCCTTCAAACTAAAGAGATTAGCCAAGAGTAACTCACTGCAGTCTAGGGCGTCGTAAACAGGTTGGGGGTGTGGCATCTGCACCCAGAATTGGTAACCCATGTGGAAAAGGTGTGGTGTGATTGTATCTAATTCACTGCCAAAGTTCCAAAGACCAGCTTTTTGGGAATGCTAGCCAGTTGAAATGTCTCAATCTGTGCTAAAAGGGAACCACATACTCCGGCAATAAATCACCTCACATGTTGGGAGAACTTGTGGAGTCCTGAGCAATGTTATATTTCTTGGTATTGTGAATAAAGTATGTGATTCTACAGAGCATTCCTTTCTATACATGGTCCATTTAAACAAGCAGTTTAAATAAGAATTAAAAGCAAGGTCTTGTGCTATACTGTAGCTCTTTGCTATGTAGCTACAGTTTTCACCAACATATTTGTAGGTTATGAAGTTCATGACGTAAAAATGTTAATAGATTTCTGGTGAACTTCTTCGTGCAAATGGAAGATGGAAAGACACTGCTTGCTTGCAGTAAAATGCTTACCTGTTTTTTCTGATGTTTCATGCCAGTGAGCAGTGCAAGCACTGGATGGAAGGAAAGTAAACACACAGCTGGCTAAGCAAATTTGTGGGTTACTGTGCACTTTAATCCATGTGTGTGTGTGAGAGAAACTGATGGGGTTATTTATCACTTGTCATGTCCAGATGGAAAGTATAAAAAAGTCATAAATGACACCTGTTTTGTGGCATACTAAACTGACTCAGAATGAAGTGGTACTGGTAGTGTATTTGTAGTAGTAGTGGTATTTGTCATTGTACACATCATATCAACCATATTTTTCTTTTACAGAAACTTGTTTCCGTCTAACCTGGTAGCTGCTGCTTTTCGCTCAGTGAGTACCTTTCTTCATTCCTTTTTCATACGAATGTAAAAATTGCGTACAGTCTTCATACGTAAGTAGCATCAGTTTAACCTTGGTATTTAAGGCCACTTTCAAATCTCAGTTCCACCATATTAACAGCCCTATGCTACTTAATGAAGAGAGTCTCTGACTGGTGTGAGCTTTGTTCATTACTTTACTCAGTAAATATCTCTCATGGTGCCCCTCACCATTAAAAGCTTCACAGTCGTTGCCAGAGCAGGAGTATTCCGTTCCCTGATGCCTGGAAACCTGGCGCACTTTACTAGGATGTAGTACATGGGTGACTGCTCCGGCTTGTGCAAGTTTGGCGGAAAGAAATGAAAGGGTCACAAGGTTGAATTGTGGGGTGGAAGATAATGTCACCAGACAGAGTGGGGAATGTGTGCAGCCGAGTACGTAATGTCCCCTCATTTACTGACTCAGGCCTGAGTCACTCAATACATGATCATGCAGATAGTAAGGAGATCAGTTACAACTCATAAAAAATGAAGAAAAATAAACACGCCTTTATTATATCGATGCAAAGAAGTATTCATGAAAAAACTGCTGTCTTCTGAAAACCAGTCTGAACCAAATTTATTTAAAACTTACATTCTACTTCAAATTCAAAAAAGCTTATTGGTCTGGTAGTCAGAAATACTTATTCTTAGCCACCTTGTAAGTATTCAATTAAAATAAGTATACTATTTCTGACTGGAATATTTAAGAGATTGGGCAGGTTGGGAGACCTCAGCCAATATATTTAAGGTTTCTGAGCAAGAGGAGCCTCAGAATATCCTTGTCATTGTCCATGTGTGTGCCAGTTGGCAGGTTCTGTTCAGCTATACTTTAAATGCTACTTTTGTAGACTTCTGGAGAGACTTTTCTGAATCATGGTGATGTCTAAACCTGACAGCTGAGGGAAATGTCGGAGAGTTGAAATTCAAAGTTCTGGAAAATGAATGCATGAAGAGCTATTGTTTATTGCTTATTAAGAAACATATTTCTGACCCAGTCTCTTGTTTGTTGTAGTATGCTACAGACTATAAGATGATTCCAGTGGGAAACATAACAAATGGGACCGTACTCTATCAAAAGGTATATATTTTTTCCACACATTATGTCAGCAGACATTGAAATACAGTACTGTTTCAACACAACATTCTGCTTGCTTAAATAAACTATTCATTTTTATTTTTTTGTTGTTATATAAATGACAACATAATGCACTGTGGGGACTGGACATTCTATGAAATTGGATAAATTGCAATCATTTGACCTAAATAATTATTTAGTATGTATACCATGCAGATGCAACAATTTTTCAGTTTACTAATAAAATTCCCCTCGAATCCTTTGAGATTCAAAAAAGGTGTATTAGAAAATAAAAACAAAATTATAGTTTTTAAACTTATTTTTTTTAAATTCCTATTATAGATACAGGATAAGTTTTTTAGCCTTTCCTAGAAGAACTCTTCTGAGTTGCTGGCTTCATTGCATGCTTCACTTCACTGAATGTCAAAGACTATAGACATTTTTGAGGGTTTTGGCCCAGGCCCAGCTCGGGTTCCCTGTGCTATTTGGCAGCTCTGAATACACAGCCTGTTCGTCTACGTGCTGCACATTTGGTACAGACACTCTTGCCGCTCTTCAACTACTAAATCACTTGAACAGCTGTTAACAGCAAGTATTTCCAAGAAAGTTTTAGTCAATAGGTATTGCAAAACAGCAGCATTTAAACTCCAGTGGAACATTTAGATCTTTCCAGAAAAGGATTGTTCCTGATTTTCACAATGTTTATTCACATTTTATATGAAAATATTTTTAATAGTCAAAATATATTTTGTATAATAGCTTCCACTTTGTGAGCAGGGATAATCCACAGACTTCCCCAGACATAGATAATCCACAAGTGAGTCTCTGATGGAGCCTATTATTGGTGTAAATGTCCGTGTGGTCCCTTTGCATTCGCATTCCAATGTAAATGCTCTAGCCCATGCCAGCGTGAGAGACTAATGCAAAAGCAGAGGTCTTTGTGAGGCTGCATACCCTTAGTTAGCATAATTGGAGGTACTGACAAAATAACATGGTATCTTATTTGTAACAGTCTGCGTAGTCTGTATGAAAGTGAACTAAATACAAATATGAGATCAGGTTGGGCACAGAGCTCACGGTCCTGCAAGCACAGACACTCTACACATGCTACTGTACTATTGGGGATGATATTGACAAATTTAGCTATTTCATAACAGCCACTAAGAATTTAGCATGAAATAATAATAATAATAATAATAATAATTAAATGTCAAAAAATATTAAATTATATATATATATTCTGTGTGTGTGTGTGTGTGTGTATATATATATATATTTTTTTGTGTGTGTGTATATATATATATATGTATATATATATATATATACACACACAAAATATGATTGTTTATTAAATATTTGCTGTGTCAGTCCTTCATAAATATTTATCACACGTATTTTAACCCAGAGATATTTATAACATTTACTTTTTTGTTGAGGGCACAATGTGCCAGGCGTTATAAGGTCTTGAGAAGCCCCAGAGCCTTAATGGACTCATTTTCTCTGTTTGTCTGTTAGTGTTTAACCTGTGAAAATGACCAAATAGACAACTCTATATAGCTTCCCGGTGATTATGCCAGAACATGGTGTTACCATTGACACAGATGATGTTTAAACATGGGGGTGTAACTTGCTGAATTTGCATTAGGTTTAGCTGCATTAGTCTGTTGAAGGTATCTTTTTGCCTAAAAAGCATGAAAAGTTCAAACAGGATCACTCAAGCGGTTTGATATGAGCAGTCATCTATAAACAGAAAATATTGCCCTTGACTGTGCTGGAGAAGGTTATACAAACATTATGTTTTTGGATACCATTACTAAATAAACAGAGACACTACAGAGAGAGGAAAAAGGATAACAGGGGAAAAAATAAGTTCTTGGTGGCAAGAGAAATAAAAGTCTACATTTCTATAACTTTTAGATTTTTTTCAATTATACATTTTTTCTTTTTCTTTTCTTAACCTGACAATGTTTTTTAAAGTAAGCACCTTGCATTAGGCTAAAGACATGTGTGGCTTGGTGCAGGTGCCAGTGGGAACAGAAGCAGATGGGATGAACATTCTTGGCCTGGTTCTGTTTGCCATGGTGTTTGGAGTGGCCTTGAGAAAGCTGGGAGCTGAAGGGGAGGAGCTCATACGTTTTTTTAATGCCTTCAATGAAGCCACGATGGTGCTGGTATCTTGGATCATGTGGTGAGTGAAAGCATCTGATTTAAGACCAATTTGAAGAGTTGATGCAAGCAGTCTGAATTGATTTTGCTGTATTCCTCCAAGTCAGTAAAATGTTTCTAAAAATTCCAAAAAAATAAAGTCTTAATGACATATAGTTGAGTTCATGCAGAGTAACTTGCAAATAGTTTTTTTCGACAGGTTATCTTATTGACTAATGTGTAAAAAAACTACTCAGAATCTTTTAACTACACTTTAATGAGCATTAACAACAAATAATTATTAATGTATACCACAGTCACATGGTCTTTTCTATGAGTTCTTCAAGTCAAGTCAAGTAGGCTTTTGTTGTCATTTCAACCATATACAGTTCAGTACACAGCGTTCCTCCATGAACAAGGATCTACAGTACATACATGCAACATAAATTAACAGAAACTAACTAGCCAACTAGGATACCTAATTGGCTGACTATCAAAGACAAACTTGGTTATGACAAAGTTTTTTTTTACCCTCTTGTGTTGTCAGTCAATGTGCAAATGTATGGATCATGGACACACCTTTTCGACATAAATCTTTCTCTAAGACCGACAAGCTTCTACATATTTGTGAGTAGGTTATGTTCTACATTATGGCATTTGGCAGGCGCCCTTATCCAGATCGACTTGTATTTTTATCTCCTTATACATCTGAGCACTTGAGGGTTAAGGGCCTTACTCAAGTGGCACCGTGGTTGTTGTGGGGTTTGACCCTGGGATCTTCCAAATCATAGTCCAATGCCTTAAGCACAGAGGTCCCCCTGATCCCAAACACACAGACGTACATATCATGAGCACTATTTATATTTTTAGCATTTACCACTGCCTTAACCACTGATCTACCTATATCTTCTAAAATTACCTCAATTTAAAGGATTCCTGTCTTCCTGTCTTACAGGTATGTACCAGTTGGCATCATGTTCCTGGTAGGCAGTAAGATTGTGGAGATGGAGGATGTGGTTCTGCTTGTCACCAGTTTAGGAAAATACATCTTTGCCTCAATCTTGGGTCACATTATCCATGGTGGCATTATCTTACCTCTTATCTACTTTGGACTCACCCGCAAAAACCCCTTCAGCTTCCTCTCTGGCCTGATCACACCTTTCACCACGGCCTTCGCTACCTGTTCCAGGTAATTTCAGTTGCTGTCTGGACCGTCCTCAAATCTTTACTCAAACAGGAATTAAATGCCAGCAGTCCACATTCTGATTGGTATGTTCACCTTATTTGCATGCTTTGGGGTTTTTAACACAAAGCTACCCAGACATTGGCTTCATTTTATTGTTGCTTTGGAAAACCGTCTGGATTTGATCTGGACAGAGAATTTTCCCAGTGTTGAATTAACGCCCCGAGTGCTGAAATAACACCATACAGTGTTTATATAGGTCCTGTTGGACTTTTATGAACTCAGTGTCTTAAATCAACACTGGGACATTAACTGTGTTTTTGCAAAAGAAAGGTAATAGACGGCGTTGCAAGTTAATGTAGATGTACAGTATATTCTGTCTGTTATACAGTACTACTCATTTCTTTTTTCTTTCCATTTTAACTTGTTTTTTTCTGCTTTCTCAGCTCAGCAACACTGCCCTCCATGATTAAATGTGTCGAGGAGAACAATGGTGTGGACAAAAGGATCAGCCGTTTTATCCTGCCGATCGGAGCTACTGTAAACATGGATGGCGCCGCTATCTTCCAGTGCATTGCTGCCGTATTCATTGCCCAACTCAACAATGTCGAGCTCAACGCAGGCCAAATCTTCACTATTCTGTAAGTGCATGACTGAGAGCACAGCTTCTGACAGAGTAACCAGGCGTATTAATAGACTCAGTATGTGTTCTAGACATCATTCCTGTCCTGGGAGTTAAAACAACTTATGCAGACTCTGTCTTATGCCAAGCTAGTGCTATTAAGAGCGATCTAATTTTAATAGCACAGGAACTATTCTTGCTTCTCAGTTTCCTGCTGCCTGTGCAGAAGTTACCATGGTGGGATAAGATAGACATTAACTTGCTCTTATGTCTTTGTTTATTTATTTTTAAAAATAAAATTTTATTACAATGTAAATAGGATCGAGTCCAAGTATTTGAATTTACGTTGTTCATCGTTAGTTTTTTTTTGCCCATACAGTATGTTAAAAGATTAAAAGAAAAAGTGATTTTTTTTTTTCCTATCCTTCATGCAGTGTGACAGCTACAGCATCCAGTGTTGGAGCGGCAGGTATTCCAGCTGGAGGAATCATCACCATCGCAATCATTTTGGAAGCGATTGGCCTGCCTACCAATGATCTCTCACTAATGCTGGCTGTGGACTGGATTGTGTAAGATAGCCTCTACTACGTAAAGTTCATTAGTTTTTACTGCAGTCCAATTACTTTGTTTTTTAATTAAAATAAATTTTTATTGTATCAGATCTGAATCTGATACGACAACCACGGACAGATTTAGGTCTAATTTTTACTCCCTTAGAATGTCATGTGTGATGTAACACATGCTTGAGAATTAAGTAGCAAGTTATTTATATATTGACATCACGTGTGCGTGTGTGTGTCTGCATATTTGTTTTTTTCAGGGACCGTACTACCACTGTGGTAAATGTGGAAGGTGATGCTCTGGGCGCTGGGATCTTGCACCATATAAATGAGCAGGAGATGAAAAAGCAAAAACATTGTGACAGCCAGGAGGAAGAGGAGGAGTTGAAGGAGATTAAAGTGGAAGCCGTGGCCAACGTCCAGGCTGAAGAGGAGACCTCGCCTCTTGTCACGCACCAAAAGCTGGCCGATGACTGCTCGTACAACTCCGCTCATGAAAAGGATGGCATGGAGTCTGTGTTCTAAACTCACTTTCTTCTAATCACTGAAAGCAGTTTAGAAGTTCAAAGCATTTCCAAACTCTGTCCTAGATTACCCCACTCTAAAGCCTGGGAGTACGGGCCGTATCTCCCATCTACAGATTACGACACTTGCTGTATACAGTATTTCTTCTGTGGTATTAGCACATAAGAATGGATGACATGATCAGTGTGGTTACATTCATACCATTTTTATTGTGCCAAATCATTTTATTAATCTCTCATTTGGGAAAGAAATTTCCATATATATATTTTTTTGGTACATGTCTGTTCCCTATTTTGTGTAGTTGTTTAAGATAGTGAAGAGAATCATTTACAGACTGACGTCTTTCACTGGCTCTATTTATTTGCTGTATCTTCATTTGTGAAACATTAACTGTTTTGAGGATGGATAAGAAAACATGTGCTGTAAATGTTTGTTTCCCTAATGGCTTAATGTCTTATCACAGGCCAGTTGAGTCCCGGGCTAGTGGCAATGACATATACTCCAGGGACATTTATGTCCAGTTTCTCCTGGGTGCCACAGACGTGCTAGCATAGTAAAACACTGTAGTGACACCGAGTACTATAAATGTGAAAGTACTGTTATTTTCAATAATGTTTTCCTTAAAATTATGTCAAGGTGTTACAGTTCACTTAAACATTCAATAGACCACTAATAGACAAAATCCAATCTTCATTTACATTGTAGTATTGAGTTACAACAAAATGAAGTAATGTTTAAAAGGGCCATTAAACGTTTGATTTTCAATGCATTGATAACTAGATACTGTAAACATGTGATTTTACATAATTTATTGTAATTTTTGTTACTTTTATACAATATTTGTTAAACTTTTTCTGTTTTTCTTAATCGAAATGCCAAATGCATTGGCTGCCAAATGGTAATGAGTATTGTTGACTGGTTTAACAGGTTAATACCACTGTAAGTGTTAATAATGTGCTTTTGAGGTACTGAATGACTGGTACATAATATAATACACCATTTAATGTTAAAACTGTGAATTAACTATGTAACTACTACTGATCTTTCTCAGCTATGATACCTGTATGTCATTAAATCGAGAGCAAGGTGCCCTGTCTTCTCTATTGTGTTTCAACCAGGTTGAATATTCTCACAAATAAAAACAAACAATAACAAACAAATAACTATTTTAGGGTTTTCAGGTTGATGTGAAATTGTGTGTCCACCTATGGTAATATGAATAGTTATAGTGCAGATATCTAATGGAATGTCATTTGTTGAAGATACTGTAAATACATACAGTACATAAGGGGAAAAGGCTACTTAACTGTACTTAAGTGGTATCCTCGAGTGTTCTCTAGAAATGTAGATGAACTTGTAAAGCTTTAGTCCAAAATTAAATTGTGGTCCAGGGGAATGGTAGCTTATAGTGGTTAGCACTGTAGCCTTGCACATCCAGGGTCGAGTTTTCAATTCCCATGTTCTCCCTGTGTTTAGTCGGTTTCCTCTCATAGTCCAAAGACATGTGGATTAGGATAATTTGTGTTTGCAAATTGTCCATAGTGTGTGTGTGTGTGTGTGTGTGTGTGTGTGTGCACGCCCTGTGATGGATTATACCTACAGTAATAACAGCAGTGGTTGCTCATACAGTTAAGGCTGTAGGTTACTGGAGTTTTTGTTGCCCCTGTTGAACCCTTGAGCAAGGCCCTTAACCCTGTCTGCTCCAGGGGCTCTGTATCCTGGCTGATCCTGCGCTGGGATATGCAAAAATAATAATTAAAAAAATCTGACAACTGACAACAAATAATTGAATTAATTGGCACCCTATCCATGGTGTACCCCGCCCCGTGCCCTAGTCTCCTATAGTCTCCTGGGATAAGCTCCAGGCCACCCGCAACCCTGTACACAATATATAATTCATATAGAACAATGATCAAATTGTGGTTCAATTATGTATTTTAAAGCTTGCACAGTACACTAGACCACTTGTTACACCACATTTTCAGGTGAAATGCACAAACGATAAGGTTACCTCACCACTGACAAGGAAAAGTGTAGTGGCATAGTGTACCGTAGATATAGCCTATGCAGTATCAGTAGGAGTGATTTTGAGTAAAATGTTTTTTTAAATTTTTTTAATGGTTTTCAACATGGATTTTCATTGAGACTTTTTCAGTGTTTTCTTAAATAGGAAGTTTTATGCAGTTCACTGCCCATGACTGGCGTATTGTGTAGTAGTAGTAATAATAATAGGAATAGGAATAATCACACATTCGCAGTCGAAAGATGTATAAAAGGAAATAGGAAAGCAGAAGGAGAGAGGAGCCTGAGAGGAACCGGGGGTAAAGCCTGATGTTCCTATTGGCTGGATGCCTCGCGCGCTTCCGCTTTTTCCCGCTTGCCTTTTAAAGGAACCATTTTACTAGCGGACGCAACTGTATTTTAACTGCTGAACATTTCACTACGTATACAGTACGTGTGATATGTCATATACATAGTTTTTTTTTTTTTTTACATTTTCTTCTGCGCTACATCTGGAAAAAGGTATTTACACTGTATTATTAGCTCACATAAAATGGCTGCCTGGTAACACCGAAGATTGTCTTTGTTTCTGATGAGAAGCGCTGGAACATTCAGACGCGGCGCAAGTTCACACTGATTAACAGTTACGCTTAGGTTCAATTGTGGCAACTGACAGCAGTTATGTGTTAAAGGTAACTTTACAGAAGATGTTCCTTTTATTAACCCTTTAGTCATTTTTCCTTTACAGAAAATACCTACAATAATAATAATTATTATAATAATAAACGCTTTCAGTTTCATCAGCGCCTGCTGTTTATTACCTCTCCAAAAGCTTGATTCAGGCCTAAATGATGCATGTAGTAGATTAAACATTTACAACTTTCCTGACTATTCTCCACAAACCTGTGGGTCTGTAGCATCTTCGTTATTATACTTTGCTTTATACGCAGGTCATACATTCTGGCCAAATCCAGTTATCTAAAAATAAATACTGTTTTTTTTTTTTTTTTTTAAGGCATAGATTGATCAGGTTCAAAACCATCTGGTTGTAATTGTTGAATTAAGTCCAGGAGAACACGCATGAACACTGTACGACTATACATTTTAGTTCAGTGCGCTCAGTCCACAGTTGCCATGGTGGTGTGCAAACATGCAGGCATCTACAGTATGTGACAGAGTAGCTTCTGATAGGTGTGTATGCAAACACTATCATGAGGGATTTACAACTCGCATGCAGAATGTTTCACATCTGTTTTTGCAATGAAGTTACAATACCAGGCCTTTAAATAAGAAAAGCATCACCACAGCTAAAACATACAGTCAAATCACTGTTTCCCCTCTTTGATTTATACGCAGGCATTTTAAAATTGTAAGCCTTTTAAATGGGTTCAGTGATTTATCATATGCAACCTTTCTGTGGTACAAATCCTATCCCAGGAATAATAAGCAAAAACCTGGGATGGGACACCAGTGTACCCGCACACATTTGCATGCTCGTTCATCCCTAGGTAATTTACCATAGCATAGAGGTAAGCAACATGCACAGCAAATCCACACAAATGGTTCCAAATTGAACTGAGGATCTTGGAGCTGTGAGGCAGCTCTAGTACTTGCTGTGCCACTACAACAATGATTTTCATCAGTTTGGAAATGCTCAGTTTGGAAATGCTCTCCCAAGTAAGATATGTTTGTTTTCTTTAGTGCAAGATGATCACATTTAAACAAACACAATTGTAATGCCACTTTCCCTTTGTAATTTGGCAGCCCTTGGTTTAAAAAAACTAACAAAAAAAAAAACACTAACATTTAGATTTGAAATTACAATTTAACTGGTTTATATGGATGAATTTTTTTTTACAACTTTAATTCATTCAATAGAAGACTAAGAACAAGAAGGCTCCAAAATACGTCTCGGGAATTATATTTGTGTTGCGCCTGCCATTTTTTTTTAACAGGATAAAAGAGCAAGGGCATGTTTACAGCTCATTGAGAAC
Source organism: Clarias fuscus (assembly GCA_030347435.1). Classification (NCBI taxonomy): domain Eukaryota; kingdom Metazoa; phylum Chordata; class Actinopteri; order Siluriformes; family Clariidae; genus Clarias; species Clarias fuscus. The sequence goes on along the minus strand of CM059211.1, from coordinate 15,760,389 downwards.
CATAAAACATTCCTCCCAGAAACTCATCACCTCAAGTACTGCTGCCCCCACATGGCACCAACATGTGCAAAAAGAATATCATTATTCCAAAAATGTTTTTAAAAAATTGTATCGAGTGCTTACCAAGCTTATATTTTACAATTGAATGGGTTATCAAAGGTTTACACCACCCCTTTCATTACACTTGGTCCAGTCTGTTCCGATTGAATTGGTGCATTTTATTTTGTTTGGACTATTACTCCAGCTTCTGAGGCTTTAGAATTGTGTGCAGCACTGTGCGAAAGACTTGATAAATGCTGAATGCTGGGTGATTGGAACAGATGAGAGGGAAAATGTGGTTGCTGCTGATATACACAATCAATTTTACATTTGTATCTCCGGGCACTTTGTGTCTGTCAGTAAAACATTTGTTCCAATTTCTTTAACTCAATCTGCATAATTCAATATGAAGAAAGAGGGGTGGCTCAAGACTTTTGCACAGCACTTGCACATTGTACCTGGAAGCAATGTGTTGCACTCAGCATGTGAGCAGCTTTTTAGCCAAGCCATCCTCTGTCATTCACCATGGAAACCAAAAGTGCCTGAAATCACTGAACCAGGCTAGGAGAAAAATGGCAAGAGTAGTCTAACTTTACACTGACAGGAGATAATAATAGTGATATGCAGTGCTGATCTTTTTGATAGATATATGAAGGCTGATCCTTTAGATACTGTAGATATTGTATATGGAGGCTGATCCTTTTGTCCACAACAGGTTCTGCATTACTTTCCTGGAACATTGTTTGCAGATTGTGGCAGTGTACAAAGAACAAATTTAATCTTAAATAGCAGGCAAGCCTGAGCATGTACTAATTACTGAGCCATATCAAGTATCAGCCTCATCATTACATTTACTTAAGCTCCTGTTACTTTTCACATGTAATGTTGTGTATATGCTCACTATGTGATTTTGCATAATAGTAATTATAAAGCATATACAGAGATATGCAAGAAGTAAAAGGACCCCATTAGTTTTATAATAAAATTTAACATTTTTATATTTTTGAGCAAGTAAAGTTTAGCTGTTAATTATGTTATTAATACTTTATTGACTAGCTATTTAGGAGGCTTTAAAAGCAACAGCCTGCATAAGCATAGAATAAAAGGACTGTTCTCAACAGTGCTACAGAAAGCAAGAAGACATCTTTCTGAAGGCTCATGCTGATCAGGTCATGACATGGTGGGTTTCCTCTGGTTTATTGCCACATTCAAAAGACAGGCTAGGTTAATTGGCATTTCCAAATTGCCTGTAGTGTATAAATATTTAGCAAAGTGCTTGCGTCTTGCAATGGGCTGACACCCTATCTAAGGTCTATCCTGCCTTGTGCCCTAAGTTCTATGAGATAGGCTCCAGTCCACCTGTAACACTACAGCGGTCTATTTACGTCTGTGTAGTTATTTTACATGTGATGCTCACTCCTTACTTTTGATCACCTTATTTTCACAGTTTATCCATCTTGCTGAGAAAAATGGGGAATTGACTTTATCAGACACCTTGTCTCAGATGGAGCAGAGGAACTATGGGAGCCATAAAAGCAGGATCCCAAAGTTTATTCGCAGTGGCTACACGAGACACCTCACGCAGGAAGCCAGTGACAGATCAAGGTTACTCCTTGACCAGAAGGCTAAGGACTCTGCCAGAGAGAGGGCTGCTAGCAAAAAAACAGTTACCATGGCACCTACTTCTAGGTACATGACAGGCAAGAGCTTGTATACTGCACGAAAGCCACTGGTCTCAACAGAACACCAGATTTCAATTTTGAAGAATCCTTCTACACATGAATACTCAGAAAGGGTAAGTTGGTAAAGGCTATAAATTTGATTTTGAAATGCTTGTGGATTTGTTGTTAATTATTAATTTGCTATGGATTATAGTCTATTTGTGCATATGTAGAATTTAGAAACATTGGTACTAAACCCTGAAACCTATTCATTCACACAGTATGAGGGCTGTAGCTTATAAATTCTGTGTAAATTATAGTTTCATAGCAATATATTAAAGCCTTCTTTTATTTAATTTCACAGGTTCACATGAGCACTGTGGATAATCATCAAACACAAGATGAGGGGACGGATTCTAACATGTTGGAGAGCACGAGTGTTTCACAGATCATTGCTTTTCCTCTTTCATCAACCAGAGAAGACCTTTTTGCCTCTTTAAATTTGTCAGAACGTAGGCTATGTTCCTCTCACGAGGAACCTAATTTCTGCCCTGTTCCTTCAACAAACAAAGTTGAAAGAAGGAACCTTTCTAGTTCCTTTTTAGATGATTTAGATCTCACAGTCCCATTAAGCCCTAAATTGACTTCTACCCAGCGTATTATTCCTCATTCATACACCTCTCGGACATCCCAAAGGACAAACACAAGGGAATCCAAGCAAGTAAGACCCTCTCTTTATAACACTGGCTGTTCACAGAGTAAGAATAAGAGCTACTCATCTGAACCTAAACGAATGTCCCACCATCAGACCACTTATTGGGCCTGTGCTATCCCCAGTACCTTACCACCCTCTCCAAACCGCAAGTCTCCAAGCTGGGACCCTGACAAGGAGTATCAGTCCCTCCTGGATTATACATACCCTCTAAGGCCCAACATGACCAATACTTGGGGATCAAATGAACAGATCTTACGAACTGATCAGCCTTTACAAGACTCTGGCATTGAAGTGGAAAGTTTTCTCAGCTCGTCTAGTCTTTCCTTCTTGGACCAGCCTGTTTCTGGAATGAGGAAGGGAAAAACTGGGTCAAGTTCTAGTCAAACTTTTGGATTTCCAAACCTGAATCTGAAGAATCTGGCACATTCCAGGTCATCAGACCTCAGGTTGTCAAGAAGCATAAATTCCTCCCTGGAGCAGGTGGGTTTATCAGTTGAAAGTCTTGATTGTGAGGGGAAAGACAGCTTTCATTATAAGAAATGTGGCATCTTTTCCACATCCAGGTCAGCTCCGACCTTTATCAGGTCCACAAGCATCTTACCCCATCCGGGGTCACTTGGCGAGTGGGATGAGGAGTTTCTCCACTTGCCTGAGCAGCTACAGGAGATTCAAGATCTTTCTCAGAAACTAAAAGATATTACAATACAGATTAGTCAGCCAATCACCACCGACTGGGAGTCTCTGCAGAAAGACAGTGCATCAGTTAGATTTTCACCAGTACAAGTGGAGAAACAAGCAGCTGAGGTCTCTTTAGTGCAAGGGTCTACTGAAGGCGTTCCTTTTATAGAGAGGACCAAGGGAGTGGATAATAGAGTGCAGGGAATCAGCCATCAGGTAACCAGAAATAACCTGAGGGATTTGGAAGCCATTGTGGATCAGCTATGTGGAATGTCTTGGTATGAGTTTAAGAAGGAGACAGAGACTGTTGATGGGGCGAATGAGACACAGGACTCCCTTTTGCAGCACTTGCAAGTGAGTTAAAACTTTCTGTTGTTTTGAATTAACTGTCAGCGACTTCAAAGCTAATGTAACATGTATTGTGTCTTGTTAGACTTTCTGCTCAAATTTAGAAAAACTGATTCAGTGGTTGCACAAGGTGGTGGAGAAGATGGATGTGCTTTCCCCTCCGTCAGTGGACATTGAGAGTGTTAAAGCCTCTCTGGCTGACTATAAGGTCAGTATTATGAACACTATATAAGATATGTATATTTACATATTGTATGATTTATTGCAAACATTTAATACAAGTCATTTTACTGTGAACAAATCAATGAATCAATCAGTATATTATTTATAGAGTTTTCAGGAGGAAGTCCAAACTCACAGGCCACTTACTGCATCCGTCCTCCAGACTGGAGAGATGCTTTTGTGCTGTATGAACTCAGCTGCTCCCTGTGAGTCTTTATGATAGATCTTATCTCTGATTGTGGCAAAAATATGTATAAATATAAATTTTTCTTTGTATGTATTAAGGAGCTAAATGTTTAACTATGTTTTCTGTCTGTTTTGTTGAGCTACTATAATTAAGTAGTCATGTGCTACACTTAATAAAAAATTTCCTGTCGCCCTGTGTATGTCCTTATAGGTATATTTGCTAGCTCAGATATGTGCTTTAATTATGGATTGCAGATTAAATCTCTATACACTCTATTGTGCAGTCCTGAAAAAAAAACCATTATTTTAAAAAAATCAGTTTTTGAATATGACTCTACTTAAAGTAAACTAAAGAATATATGATATGAATAATCTTTTTGCATATAAAATTAGCTTCTTTACATTACCAAAGTAGGCTAGATGTATGAATCTACGCTCTGCTTAGAAGTTGCATATTGAATTGTCATATTAGTGTAATGTCCCAGTAGAAGAAATAGTTATAAAATATGTAAAAATAAATAAATAATAATAATAATAATTTACTGGGCGGAAGGTGGAATGATTAATGTGTTCCCTGAGGCCACTGATTATAAGCACATGTTTATAATATAAAATTTTCAGTAATATTCATGTAAATGCTATGTCAGTGTTCTTGTTTATTAATAACTCCCCCGGGTGGACTCTGTGTTAAAGTGTCCTAATGGAAAACATGCCCCCACGTCATTACTCAATTCTCCAAATTGTTTTTCCTGTTTGTTCCTCCAGTCCCTGGAAAGAAGAGCTGCATTGTTACTGAATGTTCAGAAGGATCAAAGTGCTGCTAAAGCACTGTCTTCCTTTCTTAGAAAAAACATGATTTTTTCCCCTACATGTTTGGCATATGGTTATAGCACTGCAGTTGTAAACAAATATTACACTGTAACCCTGTGCAGTATAGCACAGTCATGTGTGAGAGCAGTCTAGCTGGAGAATAATTTACCCTGCATGTCTGACATAAAGGCTGTATTGTTGTTCCTTTCTCTCGTCATTTCATATCATCAATCTGTGGCTGCACTTGTACCGCAGACATGTACATATACAGTGTTATTGCAATATTTATCAGTGCATTTAAATAATACAGTAACTTATTATTATTGTTGTATATTCTCTTACTTCTATGCATATCAAGTTCTAAAGGAGACACTGACGTTAATAGAGAGCCAGTCCCATGCACTGGAGACTCATTCAGAGCATCTCTTCTCCTCGATTTTATTCACCATGGACTGTCTCACTGCACCAAACTCACAGGACAGCACAGGTTAGTAATGTTCACTTAAACATTTGTTAGTCAGACGGGAGCTCATAATTTTAAATGTTTGTTCAGTGTTTACATGTTTGCCTTTAAAATTGTTAATATTGGTGTTAGTATTGAATATATTATTTGAAAATGTTTTTATATTGAATGGTTACTGGGTATTAATTTATGTGGAGTCTATTAACTATGTTAATTTGTTTTTGACCTGTGTTTAATGGCACATTGTACTGTAAATCTTTATTCTCTATCCCAGCAGAAGAGACGTCATTCAGCAGTCAGGATCAGTACCATTGATGCTTGTGTCCTTAATTTTATGTACTGTACAGGTGCTGTAGCAAAGCAGTAATTCTGAATTGTTGAAGTATTTAATGCTTCAGTTATTGTACAGTTTTGCTTAATACTACAGAACACTAATAGTATCACATCTGTCCATAACTTCATGTATGGTTGTTTGTTGTCTGTCCATTACATTTTTAAACTTTTACTTTTAAGAGCTATCATGTTATACTTTAAGCACACTTGTATTGTGTCAACTGTTACCACAGATGCACTTTTAAATTTGCACATTTGCTTTGGATATGTTGAGTTACATGTACTGTATATTGCGCTCATATTACTAAAAGGTCACTCAATGTCCTAAGTATATTATTTTGCAACACGTTACAGTATAGTGCTCTTCTGTCCTGGTACACATCAGGACCTCAGGTTATTAGGGCTATTCATTAAGGTTTAATAAGAGCTCAATACCAGCCCTGCAGCTTCAGTTTCTATCTAAGCAAAAAGGTACACAGTAGACTGTTGTCCACGGTGCACAGTGTGTACCTTTATAAGCACTATTAACTAAGTCCCTATTGATGTTATGCATGTTATTACAGCTTATTCCAGAAAGAAACATTGAACTTTTCAGACACTCCATACTGAAATCACTGAAAAAACTATTTTTGGATTATGGATGATTAAAAATGATCTTGATTGCAGTTTTCTATCAACAAGAGAATAAACTTTGTACAACTAATTGTCTTGTGTCCTGTGATCTATAAATAAATTATTTTTGTGCACAATGGAGGCGTTAGGTTTAGGTTAAAATAATTGGTATTGAATACACTGAAACTGTTTGAGGAGTTTTAAAATACCACATCTTGTTCTTAGTATATATTCTGGTCTTAAAGAGTACCCGAGATACTGTCCATAATAACTGCAAAACTGTCTTTTTTATAGTATTATAAGAAAACAGAGATAATTAAAGAGGCAGGTATCCAACATATAATGTATACCATAATAGTCAGGATCTACCAAGGTCAAAAATGTATGCTTGAGCATCAGGCGACAAACTATATGCCACGCTGTTAACACGCTTGTTCAAAGCAGACTTCAGTTGTCTTTATTATGAAAAATGAGAACATAGTGTAGTATATGCAGTTGGGCCACTTGCAAGATATTCCACAGGTAACTGCTAACTTGGAACTCATTTCAGATTACATTAGGAACAGCAGCACCCCCCCCCCCCATGTGAATTTTGAATAAATAATCAAAACACATACAAGGTCTCTACAATTTGTATCAAGAATTGCAAACATATGTGATATTGTACAGTGTGGTGGTACAATATTTATTTTTTACTAGTTTGTTAAATGTTACATGTAGCGCAACAAAAGTACAAGTCTGCAGCCACAAAGTAAATACAAAAGATTTAAAAGTAAAACTACTTCGATAATGTCTTCATTTCTACAGAACTGGCAATTCGATCTTACATATATATACATACTGTATATGTACATATATTTCACTAGACGTTTTGACATTGGACAGCCACTGTTGTGCAGTTTGTTAAAATGCAGATTGGCAAAATCACCGTATATGGGGACAAAAACCTACACATGCTGATATTAATAGTAAAATAATCAACACAGAAAATATGAGAAACCAAAAAAAAAAAAAAAAAAAATGGAGGAAAGTTGGTGTCATTGTATTTTGCCCACAGTAGCCCTGCAGCAGGAATGCAGTGAAATGCAGTGAGAAATACACACAATATTCCTTAGAAACCTGCACACAGACACACACACAGTTGTGTGATAATGGAATCTGTCTGGGGATTTTTTGGTGGGGGACGGGGAAAGGATTGAGTGTAGGGCTGTCTCAATGCAGCCCCACACCATTACCAAATATCTGACCTGTTAGCATGTTTAAAAGGGGGGACCCAGGAAGGTTGTAGGTTCTTCTATGGTTTTGTTGGTAGTGCGGCTACATACAGTACAATTTAGGCAACTTAAGTTGGTTCCTGTCTCTTGATCTCACCCTTGTCTCTGTGGAAATAAGTGGTCTAGTTCTGTTTCTCTTGTATTGTTGGGCCTTGTTGCTTGGGATTCTGGGACTTTTTTTGTAGAGGAGCGCCTCAGCAGCAGCCCCCTGACGCAGGTTTCACTGGAGTGCTCTGAATCTTCACGTTGGACTTCTCTGTGCCTCCGGCTGTTGCGCCAGGTCCCATTCGCTTCTTGATCTCGGCCGCCATGGTCATGAAGGCCTGCTCCACATTGGTGGCATTCTTCGCGCTAGTTTCCAGGAAAGGGATTCCAAGAGAGTCTGCAAATTCCTAGAGAAAAATAGAACTCTTTAAGTTGAGAAACAGCCATATACGGAATGGTACATTTGTACAAAGAACCTGCAAGCAAAAGAGTGCATTTTACATAAAGAAGAAAACACTTTAGGATGTGCCATTATGGGAAAATAAATAACAAAACAAGCATGGTGTTAGCCAAATGTATTATTTTTCTTTATTATGCCATAAAGTGATTCACGTCGAGATTGTGTTACCTGTTACAAAATACTGACAAGGCAGATTCTTTAAATATTAAAAATAATTTATATTGTTAAAGTTAAATTACAGTGTTTCTCATTTTGAAGAAAAAAATATATATATTTTTTATAAGAATCAGTTTATTATAATAAAGAAGCTGATGCTGAAACACCTTATCAAAATTGTGCTGTAGTAAAATTTACAGAATGTTAAAATGAAATGCTTAAACATAAACAAACAAAAAAAGGCTCAAATGAGAAAAGCATGCTTACCTTTGCCGTTGTGTAGTCCACCACTTTTTTTGTTGTTAAGTCACACTTGTTGCCCACCAATAACTTGTTTACATTTTCACTGGCATAGCGATCTATCTCCTGTAGCCACTGTTTAACATTATTGAAGGACTCCTTAAAATAAATAATAAAAAAAATAAAATAAAACAATTATGAGAATCGCTAATAGGCCATTTGGTACAAACTTAAAGTCTCATCAGAAACTTTGAGAGGCTTCAGAAAACAGCTACAGTTTCTGGCAGTCGTACCTGGTCTGTAACATCATAGACTACAATAATGCCATGTGCTCCTCTGTAGTAGCTCGACGTGATTGTGCGAAACCTCTCCTGCCCTGCTGTGTCCCACTGTAAAGTAGATTAAAAAAATTATTGAAAAAAATAAATAAATAAAGAGGACACTGTACACTGCAGAATTTACCAAAGACAACTGAGATCAGAGCTGCTCTGCATAACATATTGCAGGATGTAAACATTATTTTATCTGAAGTAGACTCACGATTTGAAGTTTGATGGTCTTTCCATCTAATTCTATAGTCCTTATTTTGAAGTCCACACCGATAGTGCTAATGTAGCTTTCTGTGTATGTGTCATCCTGGAAAAAGTACAATCAAATCGCATTGCATTTCACATTTTTTTATAACACAAAAAAAAAGGAACATTTCAGCTACATTTTCACCTTTGTTCACACAGCAACACATTTGCAAAGTTACATCCTAAATACACTCGCATGACTACATTAAAAGAGGGCAGGACAAACGTTTAACATAAGATCTTGATGTCAAGTTTTTGTTCTGAATGTATTTGGCACAGACAAATGAAAAAATAAATAAATAAATGAATGAATGAATGAATGAAGAAAAAGAACAAAGACATCCTCATTGCTCCAGGCCCAAATACTCGCCACCGCATACACATTCTTGTCACATATTTCTGACATGAAGAAACAGTGCACCAAATGAGCTGTTTAAATGTAATGATATTCAAGAAGGAAAAAAACAACATGAAAAATAAATACATTAATTAAAACAAAAATAGACTTAGGTCAGCTATCTAAACAAAGAAGTAATGTGACATGTCTCATTATGCTTGCAATCAAAGTGGAATTTCTGCATCCAATTCCTTCTTCCTAAATTACACTTCACAGCGCATGTGGCTGTCTTATCACCCAACGTAAGCAAAGTGTCAACCGCTGCTAAAATAGAGTGATGGCCAATGAGTTGCAAAGACAGCGAGATGTACAGTATACATCTGGCCTTTTTACCTTCTCACACTAATCACAAACAGCTGGTGAATTGCCAGATTCTTCATTTCATCACTGTCGTAATTTTCTCGCAGTGATAATTACTTTCTGTTGTTCACAGAGAGAGGGAGAGATGTGCACCTTGCCATTACTGATTTTAAAATTGTGCTCATGCAGGGCCTTCAGCCAGATGGATGTTAATGAATTAATTAAACACTAGACACCTACAAATGCACAAACTAACAGTTTGATCTCAGCAAAAACCATAACTTAACCATAAGGTTTGTAATGTGAATGTAATATTACACTGTAAAGACATTAAACTCAGCTAAGCCTTACACACAGACATTCATTTCTGTTTAACATGCACCAGTCACTTCATTAGGTACACCAGTTTAACTGCTTGCTAACACATCTAAAATACCAAATCAGCCAATCACATTGCCACAACACAATGCATTCAGGCATGTAGACACAGCCAAGATGACCTCCTGAATTCAACATGACCTTGAATTTGGCACAGTTGGTCTGAGTATTTCCGAAGTATTTTCCTAAATTTCATTTAGGATTTTCACTTACTACCATCTCTAGGGTTTACAGAGAACGGTCTGGAAAAAAGGGAAAATATCCAGTGAGTGGCAGTGCGCTAGGCAAAAATGCCTTACTCATGCCAGAGAATGGCCATACTACTTTGAAAGGCAACACTAACTCAAATAACATCTTGCTTCAACCTGAGGTATTCCGAAGATCGTCTCTGAAAGCATAACACTTCAAACCACAAAGCAAATGTGCTACAGCAGCGGAAGACCACACCAAATGCCGATCCTTTTAGCTAACAGGCATTTTGGGTTACGGTTCGCATTGGCTCATGAAAATTGGACAATTGAAGATTGGAAAAATGTTGCTGGGCTTATGAGTTTTGATTTCTGCTGAGACAGTAAAATGGTTGGCTCAAAATTTGGCACAAACAGCATGAAAGCATGGATCCATCCTGCCTTGGAGCAACAGTTCAGGCGGCACATATTCTTGTAACGTTTTGTAGTAACGTTGTGCAGCACATATTCTTGGGACACCTTGTACTAACTAAGCATCAGTTAAATGCCACAGCTTACAAAAATATTTTTGCTGATCATGTCCATCCCTTTATGACCATAGGATAACTATAATTATGTCAAAAACTAAAATCATCCCAGACTGGTTTGTGGTGACACAAGAGATGCGATCATGCCAATATGGACCAAAATCTCTCTAATGAATGTTTCCACCAACTTGTTGAATCTGTACATGGACTAAATAAAGCAGTATTGAAGGAAGACGGGTTCCAACCCAGTACTATCAAGTTGAACCTAATGAAGTAGCCAGAGAGCACATGTCAATTCAATTCAATTTTATTTGTATAACGCTTTTAACAATGGTGCATTGTCACAAAGCAGCTTTGCAGAATCAAAAGAAAGTTATGGAAATGTGTACGAAAAGTGTGGATGTAAGCACTTACTGCAAATCGGAGGAGAAGACAAGACTTTCCAACACCAGAGTCCCCAATCAAGAGCAGCTTGAATAAATAATCACTGTAGGGAAGAGAGCAACAAAGAGAATTAGACACCGAGTCATTGAGATCTTTTGATATATTTGAACTACGGGCACATGGGATTGAGTTACAGAAATGGTGAACATAACACATCATTTCTTTTTTGGTAGGATGTGATGACACAGGTAATGTTAGACGCTTGCAGCAGGACACTTTGTGACTGGAGTTAACATCTCAGACAAAATAGTGTTAAGGCTTCAAAAATATTTATATGACACTAACATCTCATTTCAGCTTTGTGACATGGAAAGTAACATTGTATATTCAGTTTAGCCACGCGAATGACTGCAATACTTCTCATTTTGTCATTCTTAGGCTACTAGATAAACTGAACTAACTAAACTTTCAGAAGACTTTTAGCCATCAACAGGAGACCCTGTATTAAATGTGTTAAACTTTATTAAATAGAAATATAAAAAAAAACTCTGTCCAAACACCAGTTGAATCGACTGATTACACGTATTTGAGAACTGTCTGGGTGTGGCCCTTTTATTGTTATAGGCAGGCCGGATTTACATGCCTCAGTCAACAGCACATTATCTGCTTTTTCACTGTGTCAGGGGTTTAATGCAATACATTAGAGCTGTAATGATTACTTCACAGTACTACCATAAAAACTTAAAATACTTCAGATTAGTAGAAAAAAATGTCTAGATTTGAATCTAATGTCAAAGTAAACCGATAACTTTACAAGTTAAATCATCACAGAAGTGCAGATATTTAAAAACGCAGGCATGTTGCTGACTTTGAGATGCAGCAAACCCCAATTTCATCCACCATTTCAAACTATGCCTTCACACCAGACTGCAAAAAAAAAAAAAAAAAAAAAAAAACAAGAGCTTGTATCAGCTCTTGTATCTTGTATTCACAACAAAATTAATTCTGTTTAGATCTAGGCTTCCCTGACCAGAATTTGGTCCCTGTATTATTTCCTGAACTGACCTGACTTAACTCGAACAGGAACATTTGTATCATGAACTGGGAAAACAGATCAATAGATTCCTAGCACTGGAATTACGCATTTCATTAATATTTGAACTAAATAAGTACATTTTAACTACACACTAATGATTGCAGAGGTTTGAAAAATAAATCTGCACAGAAATGTAAACAAGTTTAGGTTCTTCAGAGAAAACACTGAAGCGTTATATCGGTGTACAATGTTATTTGATGGTGTTATACCGGTTTATACGAAGCTACAATGGCTGGTTCTGTGTTCGTAAAGCTTGATGTTAAGGAAACTTGAGTAAGCAGATTAAGTATTCCGCAGAGGGAGAATTTAGCTTGTGGTGTTCAAGCCTCTGAACGTTTCTTCATAGCATTTCCATTTCCAGCTAATTGAGAAGTCAAACATAATTGGCTGAGCCACATGTTTAATTTCAGAGTAAGGGTCTGTATCCTTGTGTTTGATGTAGAGCGCTTAGCCGGTTTCCGCTCTGTTTTAAATTCATGAGACGATGGACAGAGATGCAACCTGTATGATGAGTAACAGGCACAATACACAGAGATCTCGTGCAAGATATCTAAATAAAGCTTCTCATGTGATTACTGCCGGCAAGGTGGCTTAGTGCTTAGCACTGTTGCCTTGCACCTCCATTTCCTGGGTTCGATTCTCACATCAGTTTGCATGTTCTCCCCGTGTTTGGTGAATTTTGGTGAAGATTAGGTTAACTGCTGTTCTCAAGTTGCCCAAATAGTGTGTGAATGTGCATGTGAATGTTAATTGGAGGTCCTACCACAGGCGTACAAAATGTGAATAAACACAATGGTCACTAATGGCCTCCATGGTCCCTAGTTGGACTACAGAGGTTGCTAGATGTATGGGGGGGATGGATGTGATTACTAGTGATAATTTAAAAAGAGACAAGAAAAAATATTAAAAGGAAATTGAGGTAAGGCTATGTTTTACTAAAGCACTCAACTCAACTTCAACTGAAAATTGCACAGAGTTCAAGCATCACATCCTTCAAGTGTTAAATGAAACACCAACCTAACTATGCTTCCTGTAAACAAACTAAACACTGATGTGTCCTTCATTTATGAAAAAATAATATGTAGAGTGCCTACAAAATCGAAACCATATTGATAATTACAAGCTGCGTATACACTGGCTTGGTACATTACATATATATATATATATATTTTTTTTTTTTGGTTGTTGTTTTTTTAATATCAATGATTGGCTGCTTTAGCTACCATTTTGAATGTGGTGAAAGTGTTTTATTAGATTAATAAGTTACTGTTTTGTGCACGCAGCTGAATGAACAGATCTGCCATAACATTATGACCACTGATTAATGCGGATTATCTTGTTACAATAGCACCTGTGAGTGGGTGGGATATAGTAGGCAGCAAGTGAATATTTTGTGAAGATTGTGTGTTGGAAGCAGAAAAAAAATGGGCAAGAGTAAGGAAACTTTAGAAACTTTGACAAGGGCCAGATTGTGATGAGTAGATGACTGGGTTAGAGCAGCTCCAAAAGTGCAGGACTTCTGGTGTGTTTCCAGGCCGCAGCATTCAGGCACAATCAAAAGTGGTCCAACGAAGGAAAACTGGTGAACTCAAGAGTCACAGGCAGTCAAAGCTCATTGATGCATGCAAAGAGCAACGGCTGGTCCATGTTCAAGAATTAATATAGCTGACATTATTAAAAATTCTATTGCTGGTTCTGATAGAAAGGTGTCAGAACACACAGTGCATCTGAGTTTTCTTCGGAGGTCAAGGTGCTAATGCTGACTGACTACAATGGGCTCTTGAGCATCAGAACTAGAACATAGAGCAATGGAAGAAGGTGGCCTGGTCTGATGAATCATGATTTCTGTTACATCATGTGGATGTCTGGGGTGTGTGTGCATCGTTTGCCTGGGGAAGAGATGCACCAGGATGCACTTTAGGTATGTACCAAAGTAACATCCACATGAATGGCAGAATATTGCACAAAGCATCTCACTGTCTTGCTTTCTTCCCAAACACTGCTGCTGACACCTTCAGTGTTTTCTGATGAAAGTTACCTCTCTTAGGAGGATAATGCACCACCCTGCCACTCTGCAAAAATGGTTCAAGAATGGTTACAGTAACACAAGTTTAAGGTGCAGACTTGGCCTCCAAATTCTTCAGATCTCAGTTTAATTAAGCATCTGTGGGATGTGCTGGAAAAATAAGTCTAATCAATGGAGGACCACCTCACAGCTTAAAGGATCTACTACTGACAGCTTGGTGCCATATACCACAGCATAGCTTCAGAGGTCTATTGGAGTCGATACCTCGATGGGCCAGGGCTGTTTTGGTGGTAAAGGTGGACCTACACATTTTTAGGCAGGTGGTCATAATGTTATGGCGGATCGGAGTATACCGAGTGAGTGCTGTTGCATGCCGTCTGCATACGTGATCCTATGACTTGCTCTCAGACAGCTGGGTTGTACATTTGGTTATAGACACAGTGCTGCGACAGGCACAATAAAAAAACTTCAATATAAAAAAAAATTTAATAAAAAAAACCTATGGAAGTAGATGAAAACTTGGAATATTTGTTGTGCAGAGGGGTGTGGATTGGGAAATCATGTTTTCAAAGTTCTAACAAAGCAAAGCAATTGTTTATATGGTCATCCTCCTGCTCTTGCTTTTTTCATTGGTTCACCTGAGGGGCTCTGCAAGTTCTTGCCCAATCTCATTGCAATAAATTTGAGTCATACTCTCCTCATTAGGCTGATGACAGCTTTCAATGCATGCTGCTGTGATGTACATAGACACCCAGAACAGAATGTTTTGCTGCTGCACTTTAGACATTATATAATAGTATTTAGACAATAATAATAATAATAATCACACATCACAAGTCATGTCACTATCATATTCCAAGAAAATTCATGAAGATATATTCCTTTTCAATAACATGTTCTTAAACCAGGCCTTTCATTCAGTAAATCTGGCACAACAGCAATTCTCATGGATGTAACTGATGTGTCTTTCTGGCTTTCAAAGTCCTGTGAAGGCTGAATCTTACAAGTACAGTTTTTTGCACGCCACTGCCCCACATCTGCTGATAAACAACATTAGGACTGAATTGTGATGCATCCCTACGCCCACACCACAATCGACCAACATTAACTTGAAACTAGCTTCATCAGACTAAGTGCTTTACATTACAATGTGAGAAAAGAAAAAAAATCCACACTACACAAACCTGGGTAACATCTACTACACATTTTATAGAAAATGTGTCTATTCCCCCCCCAAAAAAAGGCAAGACAGATCAGCAAGTTGATGATACCGGCAAAACCTATAGCCATAAATCTTTCATTCAAATCATACCAATAGAAAGTGGCACAATGTAAATGAGTGTCAACACATCCTGGAGGCAAGTGTCTTTCCAGTTGTTCAGCATTTAGGTTTGTAAGAGCCGCGTCATCTGGCATGTGACTCGCACATGATTAACACACAGCTGAGCGGAGGAAGGGAGGCCTCCTTTCCTAAACTTGCACATATCGCTTTTTTAACCCATAAGAAAACAGGAAAGGGTTTGCAAATGGTGAGAAGATCATCTTGGCAAAGCTGTGACAATGGTCATGGCAGCACTGTCTGTGTAAGAATAATGAAACGAAGCATTACCAGTCTGTTCTATGGTCTCTGGCAAAAGAAACAACATGGCTTCTTTGCATTTCTGGTTAGCTCTAGTGCATCAGTTCATATCTGAAATATCACAAATATGTATAATCTGATTATATATATATAGTTTTTTTAAATTTACTTTTTCACAGACCAGGAAAGACACGACGTTGACACACAAATAATTTGATCTGCAAGCATTTCTATTTATTGCTTTACTTTTTTGTTTTGGTGTAAACAATCACAAAAAAAAAAAAAAAAACAAGTACGGTTCATTATGTGTAAACTACCCCAAATGCCTAATCAGATAGATTTACTTGGTAATAAACGTACAGAAATATGTATGATCGAGACAATCCTGAGTAATATACAAACTCTACTCTCTGGACATCTCCCTTCAACGAAATGTGAAACATAAAACATAAGAGATATTCATTACTTATTAAAATTTTACTTTTACCAGTTTGAGTATAACCTATATGAATCCTGTCACAGTAAGTAAATATCCAGCGGTAGTGCTAAATGTTTGGTTAACAGAACTGACAGAGTTACTCAATGAAATTGTGGAAACAGGAAAATCCTAGTTTATGTAATTGTAGCCATTTTACGTGCTATCTATTTTCATAAACAATCCTCATATGAATTATTCGTCTTTAAAACAGATACCCAACTTATCTTAAACACTTTACCTACACGGTTAAATCTTCCGCTAACCCGGCTACATTAATATGTAACTGCAGTAAGGAGACAAATCAACAGTTAGCTACCTAACCTTAATAAACGGCTAGTCAATCCAAACGGCTAATTAGGCTAGTTATTATAGTAAACTAGACGTAAGCGTCCTACTGGATGAAAAACATTATTATAAAAACTAACAAATCTAAAAAGAAGATAAACTTGTTGATTTTGACACAGGTAAGCAAGTCGCCTCTGCTGACAGAGAGATAACTAAAAGATAGTTAACCTGCTGGCTAGCTGTCAAACCTGATCACTGTGGAAAAAATTGCTAACGCTAGCTGGGTAACAGCTAGCAGGCTATCCCATGACCAATCCACTTACTATTCCGGATTCATCGTGGATTTGCTACTGTGGAAGTAACTCCTCTTCTTAAATAACACTTCGGTCGGTTTGAACGAAGTAGAAACAGTAAATCTCCTCTGATTAAAAAAAGTAACTCTCCGGCTAGCTACTCCCTCAGACCAGAGGCTCCTCGTTTGAAACCCAAAATGGCTGACTGTTCAACCAGGAAATAGCGGCTCTTCAAACACACTGCGTCACAAACAGCGGGGCCAGATCCCGGAAGTTGTAGTTTTGTTTTACATGAACCGAAACGTATACGGCAGGAAAACCACAGGCCGAAAAACTACAATTCCCTACACTGCACGGTATCGGTAATGAGTTCATAGATGTGAGGCCGTCTCACTCGTTACTACTGCAATCCTGCCCTCTATCATAAGAGGTAAAAATTACGTCATTAGTGAAACGTGGCAGAGGCTGGCGTGAATATGAATCAGTGATCAATAAGTCTGTGTGTGTGTGTTAAGAAATGCTGAAACAAACAGGTTATTCCTTTATTATTAAAATAAGAATAATAAAATTATAACTTTTTATGACGCTCGTCATTACAACCAAAAAATTGCCTTAAAAAAACAAAATAATATGGCATATAATAATATTTATAAATGTATTAATTCATTCACACAGTCTCTATTTCCTGTCCTGTACAGCAAGGCTTCTCAAAGACTGGACTCCAATTCAGATCTGGACTGTACTGCAAGTCAGTCTGGACGCAGCCTACACATTGTATTAGGAATGCAAAATTCAATGTAATAAAGTATCGTTACCTTAATCTAAACTATTACGTTTAGATTAAGGCTAAACGTAATAGTTTCCATCTTTAACGTTCTTGTCATGCAACAATGACAGCAGGTGAGCTTATAGTGTTTAACATCACAAAGATCAAGTGTCAGAGTATGTCACAGAGGACAAGGGTTCTTTCTCTCCTGTATCAGCTGGTGAAATTCTCTGCGTTTTCCTCATGCCTGAAAGACGGTGTGCACCCAAACACGGTTTATTTCTCATTTGTCCACAAATAATGTCTGGCATTTTCCATTCATTTTAGACACAACAAGCAAATGACCCCTGCGGGCAGCATGTAACTTTTATTTCTAATCGTTTTGATATTACAGTGTCTTGTGTTGTCCTTTTAATATTTAATCAGTTTATTCGGACATGAAAACAAATACACTTTGCTTATTAAGTTTGTTTAGGCATGAACATCAGTTAAAAGAAGATTTTTCTACTACACTTTGCACCTATAAAGTTAAAAAAGTTGGAGCTGTTCAGGTTCACAAGCAACAATTTGTAGGTAAACGGTACCATTTCTTTTGCACTAACTTGAGCGTATTTTGAACCTTTGACTCTTGAATGCATGTTGCTTTAATGTTAGAGCTTTGTTTTAAGCATCTGATTGCAGTCAAACAGTGGGATTTGTTTTCCACTAGGCTTAAATGTATTTTGTCAGGCTGTAACTTATAAGCAATCTATTTGCTTATAACCAATCGGTCCAGACCTCTGACCTTGAATAGAAATCACATGAGGACCTTTGAATATCAAGTATGAGAACATTGGCTGTATGGGGTCACGGAAGGCATGGTGCCTATCCCAGGGGGAGTCTTTACAGGATATATTCCTTCTAATTGTATTAATTTAAGACAAGAATAACAAAAAACATTTTCTGCAATAAAATTAACCTAAAACATGAGAATTATTCAATACAATAAATTTTTAAATACATCAGTACACAAACAATTATACATACAGATTACGGTTCTTTAATTTATATAGCTGTATAAAACTATTTAATACAAGATTTGTATCTCTTGAAATTTTATATTTCAACATTTATACTGTTGAGAAGAAAGCAAAAATTTAATAAGAGAGGACATGCTTTTCCACGGAATCCATTCTCTGGTTCCAGAAAGTATATGGGAATTCCACTGAGGAAGCTGCACCAACTTCTCCCTGAAAGAACCAGGCTTAAGGTTAAGAATTTACAGATCACATTGAAGATGTAACTTTAAGGTTATTTAAAGACTTAACAAAAATATGACAAATTATGTGGACAAGCAATAACAGTCCTCTATATATCAGAAAAAGACAAGTTTGCATAAATATTTAAATACTAAATGTATTGCTATATGTTATATCCTGATATACTGTATATTATAATATTATGATAAAAACATTATATTATTATGATAATATTATTCATATTATAGTAATATAATATACATCATACTATTTTTTTTCCTGAAGTGTATAAATATTTTCTGGCTGACTCTGTATGTATATTATTTCTCTTAAGCTGTGTAGTATGCAGTATACTGTACATAGTAAGACCGGTGCAAGTACTGTAGGTATGTCCATGTGTTTATAATTTACATTTATCATTCCTTTAAACATGCAAATTGTGCCAAATTATGCATCTAACCAAAGCAGACTCTCCCGGGAAATATATAATTCCTTCAGAAATATATTATTTACCTTCAGATTTAAGGCAATAAGTGCAATCTCAAAGCATTTATCTTCTCCTGTTCTTTTCCTTATATCGGCAAGGACAGAACAGCAGGCTTCTTTAGGAGACAGACCCTTGTAGGCAAAGAAAAAAGGCAGGTTGACATGTAGCAGCTTCTCTACATTTTAGACACTGCATCAGATCAGAATATCAATAATGGTTGGATTCACATATCACACAATAGTATTTCCTTTTGTTTTTATAAGTTAATATGCAGTTTATCTGTATGTGAAAGCCTGCAAACTGATACCCAGTAGACATTACATTTGCATTTAAAAAATGAATACTTTAACCCTTGTACTGTACTGTACTGTTGCATACTGTATGTGCTAAAATGGAGTTACAATGGATCTCTCACCGGTTATTGCTTATAATACTAATTTAAAGCACAGATTACATACCTGTCTCATCAACTGTACAATTTGAAAGCTTGGACAGTAGCACATAATGTTGTCCCCATCACCTGATGCTGGGATAGACAAACATAAAAATAATTAAGATAAAATGACAACAAAATTGCTGAAAAATTCTGATTAAAGTATTACAGAGCACCAACCTGCTGCAGCACCCACCTAAACACAGAAACAATTCTTAAAGTCACAATTACAGAGTACATTAAAATATTATCTAATTCTCAAACTGTAAACTATATGGATGTGCTATAGATAATACTAGCACAAGCTGATTAACTAGCTTACTTCTTGGGTCTTGCATACTGGAATAAGCACTTGACATAATAATTTACTGTATTTTTCTGCAATGCAAAATAAAAAGCTTACTGTGTGGTCAGCATATAGGCCACACCCAGGAAGAGGAGAGTCTCCCACTCGTCCTGGAGCCTTGAAGGGTTTTCCTGATGTAGAAACACCTTAACAATTTATTAGAACAACATTAGTCTGCGTGCACAGAAAAAAACGTGACTGTTTCAGAATGGTCAAAATAGTGTCCTGAATCAAGCAAGGAAAAAAATATGCATTTGCATCATTGAAACCTGATAGGATAATGCTGAACCATCAATTTCATGACAAAAATGTGGTTGGAAAAAGTCATGAATGAACTGTGACAGGAGGTCACGTAAACACTTGGTGAAGTTGCATGATAAGTTGGCAGTGGAAATCACAGCTTTATTAATAGTGAAAGTAAAAGCAGTTTTACATGCACAGTGTGACAAGAACGTACAGGATTAGGCCTAAACAGATCTGTGTCCATAAGAAAACCACTTGTTAGTGTCACGAACTAACCAGAGATGAACCAGAAGACTAGCAGTTAGCCCTGTAGCGTGGATGGTAAACCCAAACGCGGAAGTAGCGCGAGCAGGCAGGATAACCACGCTGGTTATTATTAGAACTCTCCCATGGGTGACGTAGAAGGGTTTAAGTTGAGATGTGTGGAATACCGGGTGGATCCGGAGCGCCGCAGGCAGCTGGAGCCGGTAGGTGACAGGGTTAATCCGGAGGTTGATGTGGTATGGTCCGATGAATCTGGGTGATAGTTTCCGTGATTCTGTCTGCAGGTGTAGATTTCTTGTTGATAACCTTGTGAGTTACCTTGTCACCTACTTGGTGCATTAGTCCCGGTGGGTGTCGACGGCGATGTTGAACGGTGTAGCGGGTGTTAGCAAGTCGGATGGCGTTGTTTGCTCGTCTCCAGAGCCGTCGACACCGGCGAACCAACTGTTGGGCCGACGTACTTCAACCTCCGGTTCTTGATGGTCGAACATCGGAGGTTGGAAACCGTAGCACACCTCGAACGGGCTGAGGTTGGTGGCAGAGGACGTATGGAGGTTGTGAGACAACTCAGCCCATATGAGGTAGCGGGCCCAGGAGCACTGACGATCAGTAATAAAGCATCTCAGGTAGCGCTCCAGTTGTTGGTTGATTCGCTCCGTCTGACCATTAGTATGTGGGTGGTAGCCGGAGGACAGACTGCAGGTGGAGTCGATCAGACGGCAGAAGGCCTTCCAGAACCGGGAGGTGAACTGGGGCCCCCTGTCCGAGACGATGTCCTTTGGGAACCCATGCAGGCGGACTACGTGCTCTAATATCAGCTCAGCTGTCCTTTTGGCTGACAGGAGACCGGGGAGGGCCATCAGGTGTACAGCTTTCGAGAACCGGTCGATGATGGTGAGGATGGTGTCCTTTCCTTTGGAAACCGGCAGGCCCGTAATGAAATCAACGGCAATGTGTGTCCAGGGCCGGCGGGGAACTGAGAGTGGCTGAAGTTCCCCTGGTGATGGCTGGTTGCTGTCCTTGGACCTGGCACACACTGGGCACGCCTGGACGAACTCGTCCACGTCCCTCCTCATATTTGGCCACCAGAAGGCACGTTGAATGAAGAGCAGCGTGCGTCGCCTTCCGGGGTGTCCAGAAATTGGGGAGGAGTGTCCCCATTGGAGGACGTCGGTCTTGACGGAGTCGGGGACATAGAGACGACCAGGCGGCACACCTGCTGGTTCGGTCTCCGCAGTCTGTGCCTGGCGAACCCTCGTTTCCAAATCTCAGTTAATTGGTGCAAGGATCTTGGTGGGTGGTAGGACAGGCGCGGGGTCCGCCGGGGGGACGTCTTCTTCGTGCTGTCGTGATAGAGCGTCGGCCTTGGTGTTCTTGGACCCCGGGCGGTATGACAGGTGGAAGTTATAATTTTCGAAAAACAATGCCCACCGCGCCTGTCTGGGGTTGAGTTGTTTCAATGTGCGGATAGTAATGAGGTTCTGATGGTCGGTCCAGACGATGAACGGCTCTCTGGCGCCCTGGAGCCAGTGTCGCCATTCCTCCAAGGCCCACTTTATGGCCAGCAGCTCGCGGTCCCCTACTCCGTATCGCTGCTGAGTGGAGTCAAATTTCTTGGAGAAAAAACTGCAAGGGTGCAGTTTTTGGTCTGGACCTCGCTGGGAGAGAACGGCTCCGGCGCCCACATCCGAAGCGTCCACCTCCACAACGAATGGTTTGTCAGCATCCGGGTGAAGAAGGATGGGGGTAGTGGTGAAGCGGCGACAGAGTTCGTGGAAGGCGGAGATGGCGGTGGAGGTGAGATGGAAGGGGTGAGATGAGGGGCGAGTCAGAGCGGTTAATGGGGCTGCAACTGTACTGTAGTCCCGGATAAAGCGTCGGTAGAAATTAGCAAACCCGAGAAATCGCTGGAGTTGTTTGAGAGTCTTGGGTAGGAGCCAATGACTCACAACTTCCAGTTTCTGCGGGTCCATGGCCACAACCTGGGACGAGATGACAAAACCCAGGAACATGATGGAGCGCTCGTGAAAAGCGCACTTTTCCAACTTACAGTACAGTTGGTGGGCGAGGAGTCTCTTTAGGACCGCCCTGACGTGCTGGACGTGTTCGTTGATGGTTCGGGAGTAAATGAGGATGTCGTCCAGGTAGACGAACACCCAGCGACCTAACATGTCTCTGAGAACGTCGTTGATAAATTGTTGGAATACCGTGGGTGCATTGCAGAGACCAAAGGGGATGACCAGGCTTTCATAGTGTCCGGTAGGGGTGATGAAAGCCGTCTTCCACTCATCGCCCTCTCTGATGCGCACCAAGTTGTAGGCGCTCCGGAGGTCCAACTTAGTGAAAATGGTGGCGCCAGAGAGGGCATCCAGGGCAGATTTGGTAAGAGGCAACGGGTGTCGGTTCTTGATGGTGATGTTGTTGAGTCCCCGGTAATCGACACACGGACGAAGACTACCATCGCGTTTCTTCAAAAAAAGGACCCCGCGGCGGCAGGTGAGGAGGAGAGCCGGATGGTACTATGGCAAAGTCCGCTGGAGACAAACTCCTCCATTGCCTGCATCCCGTTCTTGGATAGGGAATAGAGGTGGCCGCAGGGTGGGATGGAGCCTGGCTGAAGGTCGGAGGGGCGATGTGGAGGTAGATGGGTGGCACGTTTCTTGCAGAAGACTTCAGCCAGGTCCCGGTAGTCTCGTGGGATGTTATCTGTGTCGACATCGGGAACCTCGGTCTCCCTAGAGCATGTCCCAGCCTCGGCCCGTAGGCATAGTTCGTTGCAGGTCGGTCCCCATTGTAGGATCCGATTTTGGGTCCAGGAGATGAGTGGGTCGTGACGCAGTAGCCATGGGTGTCCCAGGATGATAGGTGGTGACGGAATGGAGGTGATGTAAAGCTGGATCTGTTCCTGATGCTGGTTAATGACGAGGGTGGTAGGCTGGGTTCGGATGGTGATGGGACTGGAGGAGAGGGGCCGACCATCAACTGATGTAATAGTAACGGGCTGGGATAACGCCTCTGTCTTTACCCCCAGTCTTTTGACATAAGAAGAGTCAATGAAGTTGCCCGCGTCACCTGAATCAATGAACGCGGTACTTCCAACTAGTTTGTGGTCAAACTGGAGGTGTACTTTTACCGTGAGACGGGAATCATCGGTCAAGGTGGTGGAGAGGGAGATGGAACCCGGTGAGCCACTCTCATTTCTCACCGGGTCTGCGCGTTTCCTGGTCGCAGAGGACAAATGGCTCGGTGGTGTGTAGCAGATCCACAATACGCGCAGAGCCCCTCTCTGAATCGGCGTTCCCGTTCTGCAGCGGTTAAGGAGGCACGCCCTAATTGCATGGGTTCCCCGCTCCTGTGTTAACCACGGCGGGAGGTGGAGAACCGACGGGTCCGGTAGGTGGAGAAGTGAATGAGGATCGGGCTTCGGAGACTGGAGAGTGGAGGAAGAAAGTGGTGGATCAAGGAGCAGACTGATGTAATGGCACCGTGATGGGCGGCAGGTTACGGGGAGCTGGCTTGGGGCGAGCGAGCAGACGTTGGTCGATCCAGAGGGCAAGTTGGATTAAGCCCTCCAAGGTCGCTGGGAGCTCTCGTCCGGCGAGCTCGTCCTTTATACGCGAAGCCAGTCCCTCGTAGTAGGTCGTCCGGAGGGTGGAGTCTCCCCAGTCGGTCTGCACAGCAAGGGTACTATAGGGTATTATAGGGTGAGTTTGAGTTGGCGGGTGAATTCCGTGTATGAGGAGGCGACGTCTGAATCTGGAAATAACAGGGCCTCCGAGTGGCGCAGTGGTTAAAGCGCTCGCCCTATCATCCGGAGATCGCTAGTTCGAATCCCGGGTGGTGCTGTAACCTCTCGCAGCCGGAGGTCTAGAGAGAGCTAATTGGCCGAGCTCTCACAGAGGGGAGGGATGAGAGGTACTTAGTGCTCCCACATTAATCACGGCTCTACAGCCAGTCAGGGGCGTCTGTGAGCTCGCGCAACGGAGGGAGCGGATAGCGCTGTCCTCCGAGTGTGTTACACCAACGGTGCGCAGTTCGAAAAGATGCGGTCGGCTGGCGTCACGTGGTTCGGAGGAAACACTCAGCCCTCCCGGCTGAGTGGTAGTAGTAGCCTTAATGTGGGAGCCCCCTAGTGACGGGGAGGGATTGGACACGACTAAATTAGGGAGAAAATCGGGGAAAAATCCCAAAAAAAAAAAAAAAAAAAATTGGACTTTGGGGATTGAATGAGTCCAGATTTACTCAATTTCACAGTGGTGGGTGTGTCAGGGTAAGAAGGAAAGCAGATGAAGCGATGCAATAGTAAGCACTGTAAATAACCACACTGGTTATTATTAGAACTCTCCCGAAGCGAGAGCAAGGGTTTACACAAATAAACCCGCGTTCTAAATACACACACCCAATCGAAAGCGAAACCCAAGAAAGTGAGTACTCACATTTAGGCGAGCTAAGCGTCTGCGATAGCATGGGAAAAACTCAATGACTGAGCAATGTGAAGCGCCATCTTGTTTCCTTTTATGCTTCCTGAAACACGACCGTATTACTTCCGGGTCCTAGTGCCGGTCGTGTTACGAGTGTGCATGACCGTTAGTGCGAAATAACTGGAAATAAAGGCTCACTTTGCTAGACAGCAAAAAAGATTGGACTTTGGGGCAATGGAGAATGGTAATGTGATTGAATGAGTCCAGATTTACTCAATTTCACAGTGGTGGGTGTGTCAGGGTAAGAAGGAAAGCAGATGAAGCGATGCAATCATCATGCATAGTAAGCACTGTAAAAGCCTCTGGAGGCAGTGTTATGATCTGGGGTAATTTCAAAATGGTCAATTCAAGACTTATCAACATGAAACATGTTACTCATAGTTGCTACTTACATCATCTGAACATCCTTTATCTTTTCATATATTGACATTTTTGAGTCACCTAAACAAGATAGATAATTGCAACAATATATATTTCCTTCTCATTCACTCATTTATCATCTATACTGCTTAATTCTGTATACAGGTTTGCAGGGGTCCTACAGACAATCCCAGAAGACTTAGTGCATGAGCCACACCATAGACAGGGTGCCAATCCATCACAGAGCACATACACATACTGTATACACATTCACACACTCATTCAAACATTCATTCACACTAATTTGGGTCCTTGGACTGTGGGAGGACTGGAGTGCCCTGAGGAAACTCACCAAGCACAGGGAGAACATGCAAACTCCATGCACACAGAGGTGGGATTCGAACCTGGCCGATAACTGAACCCGGACCCTGGAGCTGTAAGGCGTCAATGCTAACCACTAAGCCACTGTGCCGCCACGAAAGCTAATTCTTTATAAAAAATAAATCAAAACATTAAGGGAAATCATTCTCACCTACAGTTATGTTTCCTGTAAGATCCAATGCAATAAGACCTGTAAGTAAACAGAAGACAGCCTTACTCTACTCTTTTTTGCTTAGTGGTTTGTCTGTCACAACAGATAATAATAAACAATTTAATAATAATTCAATACTCTTTTTTGCTTAGTGGTTTGTCTGTCACAACAGATAATAATAGACAATTTAATAATAATTCAATAATAGTGAATTTTAGCGTTATTCAATTATTAACCCTTTATAAACCACCTGGCCAAAAACAAAAAGAAAGTCACAAATTGAGATTTCATTCAGTCACCTTTAGCTTTGATTACAGCATACGATGAGATGGCCATTTTATTGCCACATTATCCCAAATTCATAACACTGCCTCCAGAGGTTTGTACATTGGCCACTATGCAAAATGGATGCATCGCTTCATGTGCTCCCTTTCTTATCCTGAAACGCCCATCACTCTGGAATAGGGTCAATCTGAATGCATTAATTTAGACTTGTTCTAAAGGCGAAACTTTATGGTCCCTAGAAAATTTAAGCATTTTTTAAATTAGTTTCACTAACAAGTGGTTTTCTTATGGTCACACAGCTGTTTAGTCCCAATTCTGTGAGTTCTCATCACATTGTGTGTATATGGAAATGCTTTTACTTTCACTATTAAACCTAGCTATGTTTTTTGTTGTTGTTGTTGATTCTGTACTATGCAACTTCACCAAGTGTTTAAGTGAGCATCATTCATTACCACATATCTTCCACAAAGTTGTCAGTTCAGCACTATCCTCCCAGGTTCTGATAATGTGTTGAATGGTTATTAACCTAGTTGTGGTCATTTCAAACGTTCTTAGCTGTTTTTTCCCTCATGCAGCCCAATAGACCTTTCTGAAATGGTGACTTATTTGGCCAGGCAGTGAATATTATGTCAGAAGCAGCACAGTTTAGCACATGTGCAAATTCTAACTAATACAAAACATTTGTATCTGGTATAAACCTATTACTGTAAAAGGATGCTTAATGTACTATGGGGAAAACACAAATAAATGGAGCAGGATAGGATGGGTTATGGTAATTGAGATTCTTCTATTGACAAAACCAACAAACGCACAACACTTCATAACAACCTTCAAAATATAATAGATAATTAGCTGTCTAAAGAAGAAAATCATTTCCGAATTATTTCCAGGTATTTTAACCGTTTGATTTTTGTGAGATTTAAATATTATCCTAAAATAAACTGATCAATTTGTGCCTCTTTGACTTCAACTAAAGCATGAAAAGTTGAAAAAGGCTCCAGTTCATACTTACCAATAGTATCATGGCCTTGGACTTGTTTACCCTTTTCAATAAATTCCTTAAAATGTACATCAAATAAAAACAAAAAGACAAAACAATTTTTGTAGTATTTGCCCTCTTGTTGGTGAATAGTATTGGCCTCAGCCCATACCCTAAAGATCTACTGACACCATGTGTGCTTACCTGATATGCAGTGGCTGTGTGGTCTGAGAGCATGTTCACATTGGGCTCAATAGTAAAACCATGTTCCCATGCAAAAGCTTCAGCTCCTTCACCAACTAAAAAGTTGTGAGTGCTTCTCTCCATTACTTGCCGTGCTACTCGACATGGCTGCCCTACTCTGAAAAAAAAAAAAAAACACAAATACACATACAGTATAAAGTTAATTTACCTACCACAATCAGAGAAAATTGATAGGATTACTTTTAAAGTAGCATGAATAATATTTTGAATAATAGGCCAAAACACTCTACATGGAAAAAAGACAGATAAAATATAGTAAACATAATATCTTCAAATATGCATAAAGCCGTTTTAGTTTTAAATATATTTCTGCATGTCTCTCTTTACCCGCGCAATGCAGCTACTGCCCCGAATCTCCCAGGCACACCTTCCATTATTGCTGCATCACATTCAACTATCCCCTTATTATTGGGGAAGCCTCCTCTTCCAACTATAAAACGGCCTGTCTGCACATCATTCTCAACATCTGAAAAATAATAATGTACCTACCAATATATGTAGTTATTGTGCTATAGTTCAATACAGGGATGGAAATGAACTGGGACTCACAGTGGTGACCAAAAGTATTAAAACAACATGCCATGTACTATATTTCTTCCTGTGCACAAAACAGATAATGTAACTAATTCATTCTTGCATATATGGCTGAAAAGTTTAGTTAATTTGATGATTCTATGGTTTAATTAATAAATGAAACAAATATGTGGCAGGCTTTTAACTTGCTGAAGCCGGAGTGTCCACATCTGCACAAAAATTGGCTAAAACTAGGTCATTCTCAAGTGTGATTCTATAAATGATCTTCAGGAAGCAATCAAGCAGGCATGGATTGAGTGAGTGACACCAGAGTACTGTAGACGTCTTTGTGACTCTATATTCAGCTGGATCCAGCAGGTTTTGAAGAATAACAAACTTCATACTAACTGTTGATTGTTGTATAGCAATTTCATCGCATAAAATAACAAATTATTATTATTATCTTGACTGTCATTATTACAAAAAAAATTAAAACACCAATATTTTTGACCACCACTGTAAATTTGTTTTAACACTATACTTTAATACATACATATGGCATTTTATTTACCAGCAATTGCATTCTCTACCACATCAGTGGAACTTTGTCCAGCTAGAATCATGCTCCGCATTCTTTTTACAGCAGGGAGTGAGAAAGCCCAAGTGCCCACAGCAGCCATGTTGTATGCCTTACGTTCTGTGTATGTGTGTGCGCGCGCGCGCGGGGCTTTTCAGCGTTGGCTGAGTGACCTCTCAAAACCTGAGCAAACACAATGAAAAACCTGCAGGTGAGAATTATTTGTTGTTGCAAAAATATGCACCACAACCATGGTGCCTCTATGTATAAAAATGCAGTAGGTATGGACTAACATGCCCATTATTAGAAATTTAGCTGTAATCTACAGTCTGGTGGCCGCAGTACACTGGGAAAGAAACAAAAATTAAGGCATCATATGTAATGTAAAACAATCTAACCCTTTAAATTCGGTTAGCAGGTGTATAAAAAGCTATACATTTATTTATTTAATGCTATAAATATCTTTAATAATAGCTAGAGCATAGCTGGACATTTATCAGACTGTCGTCAAAAACATGAATTTATATTACATTATTAAGTGCATCTTGTCTAAAAAAAAGACATGGGATATTTTAATATTAATTGTTTACAGATAAAATGCTGTTAATTATATAATCCTGAAGTGAATAAATATTTTTGTTTGGTGTTCGTCCTTGCCTTCGACGATGTTCACTCGGCACAAATTACAGGTTAAAACTTGTTGATTGTTTACGTTTTACCGGAAACGTGGTGCTCCGTATTCGCGCAAGGCACCATGGGGCCCATGGATATTAAAACGCCGGAAGTAGTTCTGTGAGCAGGCGGAACTGGTTGTAACAGGCTCATGTTTTTGCGCCTAGTCTGAGACGAGGTAACCTCAAATTACTCATGAGCTCGGAATGCGTGTGAATTTAATGCGTCTTTCATTTATAATGTATTGTGTGTATTTTTCCCTTTTTTCTTCGCAGGATAGCCTGTTTCTGGAAATGTTTGTGTTAAAGTTACTAAGAGTGTTAGTAGCGATGACAGGCTAACGTTAGCGTAAGCGGGCTTTTGCTAACGGTAGATGGATTTGATTTATCCCGGTGAGATTTTGCTGAGGCTGCGTATCTCAGTGCGTTAAACCGCCAGTGCTATTAATATATTAAACTAATATTTTAGTCGCTGGTTTTGCATTTAACAGTTTAACTGTTTTTTCCCTAGCTAAAACCAAGAGACCATAGAACTTCAGTGTTCATTCCTTTGCTTTCCAGCTAGCCTCCGCTTCATATAAGATATATCTTTAGAAAAAAAGACAGTTTTTTTTTTTAGCAAAATGTAACTTTGTTTGCAAAACATCCTGTACATGAGAACCTTTTCTTTGCAAACACACCGAGTCGTCGCTCCCACTTTCAATTATCTTGTGTTAACACACCTGTTGTTATGCATGTAATTGCACATAAAATGCACTCCTTTAAACAATATTTGTACTGTATCGTCTCCTGGGACACCATAGTCTTCACATCTTAAAGTGGGCTTAGATTCATAAATCTCGCCACCAACTCCTAGGTCATGAGAAGTAATCCAGCAAACAACCTGGAAACTGGAAACAAATATAATCTATACTGTATATGAAGACTTTGGGACAGCCTGTAGGTTTTTTTTTTTGTGATTTTAAGAATGCAACTTTTTTTTTTTCTTTCATTTTTAAATAGGATGGCAATCAGGCTGCACTTAATACCACTCTGATACTGATATCTACTTGGTACCCAGGTAAACTCTTTTGCCGTTTGTCTGCTTTATTTTTTGTTTTGGATTTTTATCCCGTTTTAAGTGATCTCTCCCAATCAGGAAGGGCAAAGGCTATCACGTGCCTCCTCCAAGGCATGTAAAGCCAGTCGACTTCATCTTTTGAAACTGCTTCTCATGCAATGTTAGTGTGTGGCAAAACACACACAGAGGAAAAATTGATTGATTCAATTGATACGTTTGTTAAATGAGGTTACAATAATCTGACCTGATATTCAGTGTTTGGTTGAATGATCCAGGTAAAAGCACGTCCTCTGTAACCCTGCAATACATTTGGATTACCACTGTTTTTGGCTTGAATTGTTATGGAATATTGGCACTGCTGTGGTTGGTTGATAAGGTGATAAGTGTTTGGTGTTTTCAGGTCTCCATCACTGGATGCTGTTGGACATCTAAACTGCATCACCGGGCCCACCTGTGCTAATATTCATCTCCTGTTGGCTTCATAACTAGACAACATGGAGCAGAACAACAGCTTGCCTCCATTCCCACAAGGCATTGCTTCGCCTCAGGTGGTGATTTGAATTGGTGGTAGATTTGAATTTTAATTTAAATGTATAAAATGTCTGACATTGCTTGTCTTGAATTTTAAATCTGTACTTGGTACAGGTCAAATAATCAGGCATGGGTTTTTTTCTACCATTAAATTGTCTTTTAAATAATAGAAAACTATAATTGAAATCTTTTCACTCTAATTTCCCATGCATTTCTCATGATAATCCTTCTGTATTCTTGTTTGCAGGGGGCCATGACGCCTGGTCTCCCCATATTTAGCCCTATGATGCCCTATGGTACAGGGCTTACACCACAGCCAGTACAGAACACCAACAGCCTGTCTCTCTTAGAAGAGCAACAGAGGCAACAGCAGCAACAACAGCAACAGCAGGCGGCTTCTCAACAGCAGGGTGGGATAGTGGGTACATCAGGCCAAACGCCTCAGCTTTATCACTCGCAAGCAGTTTCCACCACCACAGCACTGCCGGGAAACACCCCTCTCTACACAACCCCTCTAACACCCATGACCCCTGTCACTCCGGCCACACCAGCTTCAGAAAGCTCTGGCATCGTCCCTCAACTACAGTGAGTTCTTCTTTTTAAGCTGTTGATATCCTATTCATTTCTTAATATTTGCAGCATATGTGTTGTCCATCTGTTTCTTCATGGCTAATCATTAATTACATGCTTATTTTCTTCATTCTAAAGAAATATTGTGTCAACTGTGAACTTGGGGTGCAAACTTGACCTGAAGACAATAGCACTACGAGCCAGGAATGCTGAGTATAATCCTAAGGTATTACCTTCCTAAATCTAAGTACGTTATCCCCACAAATGTACTTCTCTGAAAAATGGTGTTTGTTGCACTGCCCTGTAAACTGTCCATTAAAGTGGTGACCCTTTGTCAATAACACGTACTTGCAAAATATGATGCATTTGGCCTAACATAAGATGCATGGTTCTTTCAGCGCTTTGCGGCCGTCATCATGAGAATACGAGAACCCAGAACGACTGCTCTGATTTTCAGTTCAGGCAAGATGGTCTGCACAGGAGCAAAGAGGTAAAGTTAATACAGGGTTATACAGGGTGTCCATAAAGTCCTTTACCTTTAAAAAAAAAAAAATTATTACAAAGGTAGTTGATGAGATATTGCAACTAGATTTATTTTATTTTAATGAGTGTTTATTAATTTTTTAAACTGCAGTTAATGGACCTTTATATGGGCAGCATTAGTTGCACGAAGCACATCAAGACGGTACTTGATTTCTTGCCATGTTTGCTTTAGGATAGCCTCATCAATAGTGGCAGTGGCATTACAAATCCTTTGCTTCAAGTCAGCAATGTACCTGTCTCCATAAATTTCTTGTGCCATGCATGAATTGAAGGACGCAATGGTGCAACTCTTCCATACTTAGTTCTGTAGTTTCGTTGAGTTTGAACATTTGATTTTGTCTCAATAAACCAGAATACACATTGTGCCTTTTCTTCAGGAGTAGCCATTTTATAGTGGTTCGGTTTCCAGCAACACAGTATCTGAAACACAAAATTTTAATGTGACTAATAATTTTAATCAACACTGATTTAAAATAAAAATAAATCTAGTTACAATATCTCAACAACTGCCTTTGTAAAAAAAAAAAAAAAATTGTAAAGAGACTTTATGGACACCCTGTACAAGCAGCAATCATATGATGGAAATACTCAGCATTTATACAAACTAATGACAAAGTCCATATTGCATAAGATGCACTGTATGGCAAAATGTTTGTGGGCATAAAGCATCACTCTAAATTGTGGTTCTTCCTCATTCATCTGCCAAGTTGGAAGCAAGCAAGCCTAGACTGTCTCTTGTATGCTGTACCATGAACATTTTCCATTAAATGAATGTAGCTTACCAAGAGTAGGGTGAAGGAACTCTAATAACCTGAACAGATCCTTGACCTCAACCCCAAAGGCTGAATGTGTGCCAATCCTCCCATCCATGTTCCAAACCCTAGTGAAAAACCTTCCAAGGAGAATGATGGTTATTATAAAAATCAAAGGCGATGTATGGGTTTTAATGGTCCACATACTTATGGGCATAATTAATGTTCCTTTAATCCAAACTTGAGTCTGCCTGGTAAAATAAAAGCTCTAAATAAGTGACTCATTGTGCTCTGTGGCCACCGGGGGGAGCCTTATGCATTCAATTCATTGCAGTCCATGGATAACTTTTTTTTTTTTTTTTCGGGCAAATGACATGTATGTATGTAGCCTAAAAGAAATTTCATTACAAGTAATGTATATTTGATGCAAGTGCAAAGTGAGGGGCAACAGCTGGAGAAACCCCTCCTCGGTTGAGTAGCTTATTGGGGTGAGGGCTAGTTTCTATGCTAAAGTGCAAAAATATATTTTTTTTTTGCCATGTATAGATAAATTGTTAAATGAAGGCAGTCATTCCTTTTCAAGCCACATATCACATGAGTTACAAATCTTTTGCATTATTGTAAAATAGCAAAAAAAAAAAAATTCCCAACCAAACCTAAGGAGAGTCCCATTTTCCTGGGGAGGACCTAAATTCAAATCTTCATTAGAGCCCACAAAATGCTAGAGACTGCTTTTAGCCTCCAACAAATGTTAATTAAAACTTGGATGGGAGCATCTCTTAGAAAAGCTTCAGTAATTGAGGTGTGTGTATTGTCCCTACAATTGTCCTAGTGAGGAGCAGTCTCGTCTGGCTGCCAGGAAATATGCAAGAGTAGTGCAGAAACTCGGCTTTCCCGCCAAATTTCTGGACTTCAAGATTCAAAACATGGTTGGAAGTTGCGATGTCAAGTTCCCGATCCGACTGGAGGGTCTGGTTCTCACCCATCAGCAGTTCAGCAGGTCTGTCTTTTGTCAGTCATGAAAAATATGGTGTACTTCATTATGTGGACTTGATTTTCTGTGGTTAGCCTTTTTTTATGTTGTGACTGACATCTTGCCAACTGTTTCTTTTTCAGTTATGAGCCAGAGTTATTCCCTGGTTTAATCTACAGAATGATTAAGCCCAGAATTGTGCTTTTAATTTTCGTTTCAGGCAAAGTTGTACTCACAGGTAGGTGGTTTTTATTTTTTGGTGTGTGTGGGGATGGGTAAAGTACACTTTAGAATGTCTTAAGCTGATGATTTTTTTTGTTTTGTTTTTTTCCCCTTATTGCTAGGTGCAAAGGTGAGGGGTGAAATCTATGAAGCATTTGAAAATATATATCCTATCTTAAAAGGGTTCAGAAAGACAACATAATCCTGTGGACCTGCACCTTTTTATTATAAGAGTCTTTGGGAACTGAGTTTACCGGGACATTCATTTTCTTAGTTTTGTTTAATTGTAAATAATGTGTTTTACTCCAGTAAATGGAAATAACTTTTATTATCTTTTAATTTCTTATTCAGCTGGTTTGTTACAATCAACAATTTTACCAGAATCTTTTAATGGTTTTACCTTTATTTTTGCCCTTGTTTTTTATATTTGACATTCCATCTAATGAGCAGGCAGGTACTTTTTAGGATACTTTCTTAGAACTGCTGAACTGTCAAGATACATAAAGTGTTGGCTCATAAGTCTAGAAAATATTACAGTGTTATGAATCAGTAAAAGTTCATTTTTCCTCCGTTGAAACTGTGTTGACAGTTGTTAAAGCTTCTAATTTACAGGGGCTGGCTTAATTTGTTAAAGCAGCTGTGCAGTGTGTTATGAACTGCTTTTTCATTGAAAATCCCTGAAGTGTTACAAGTATTCCTTCTAACCCTTATAATGAATATAATACTGTTTGCATCCATGTTGGCTCACCAAATACATAGTGCGTATTGATAACTAATAGTTTTGTTGTACTGTTGTACTGTCAAGTGCACTTTCTTTCTGTACAAGTCACTGTGACCTGTCTGTTCATGAAAGTTATGGAATGGCAGAAAGCCTGGACTGTGATTTGGTGCAGCTAAATACATATTCATTGTATTGGTTATATTCAGCCTCATGTTAAGCACTGTTAATGTCCTTTTTTTATTTTTTAGCCCGTTATTGATTTGCTTCCACAACAAGCAAATAAATGTTTCCATTTACTGTTTTTGTATACCCTTGATTGATTCGTCCCATTTTATTTTAAACATTCATCTGCTTCCCACTTTAACTTGTTGAATATTTTACTGAACCTCTTCAACACCTTAAATGAAACACTTAATTTTCTTGGTGTATTGTTTTAGCGTTCACAAAAAAAGGACATTGAAAAGTCGACGTATATGCTTTATTATGCAGTAGTTAAACTGCCTGATCCGCAGAAAAGTCTTGTTTCCAGATGAACTCTGCTGAATAGTTATTGACTTGGCCACAGCTGGCAGCACATGTGAACACGACCAGAGTCCCCCAGTCTATGCTGGCATCTGGTCTGTCCACCTTCAGATGGTTAAGCAACTGAGGCATGATCTGAGATAATAAATACATATCATTGGTTTGTAAATTATTTATAATAAAATTGCATGCTTGTTTGAAGCTATATACCTAATTACCTGGAATTCAAAGATTCTGTTGGCACCACATGGGCATTTTGGAATGTCGTCTTTGCCTGGTACATGTTCAGATGACACCCAAAGTGGAGATCCTTCTCGGCTATATCGCAAGACCTTTAAAACATGATAAATGCAGTAAAGTGTGTGCCCCCCCGTTGCACAGGTTTGTCAGTTTGTTCAACCATATCTTGGCTGGAGTCTAAGCTGTAATGTGTCCTCCTCACTTTTAAGTGTAAGTACCTGAAATCTGTATTCTATACATATTCCAATTTATTTATTGACTATATACTTAATTAGAACTGACCTGATGTGGCTCTGCAGCTATGCGCTCTTTAAATTTCTGAAATATTTTGCTGTCCTGTGATTCATGGAGGGCCATAGACTCCAGTTCGCTCTCCTCCAAATCTGTGGAAAAGATAATCACTGCAACAAAATCTCTTAATTATCCAGATTCAACCATTTAAAATACATGTATTACCTGAAGATACAATATTGGCTTGCTGCAATGAATTATCATCAGGTGGCTTGTCATCTGTTACGGGGAGTTCTTCAGGTTCTGTTACCAACTCCCACTCAGGAAACAGAAACATATTTACATCAGAAGCAGAGGATGCTGTTTGACAAAGAGTTAGAAATAAAGGAATACAAGTTGGATTTTAATGTTTTTATATGTAATGGATACGAGATTTTGAGCGCGTGGGATGTGATTATCTTTCCACACTCACATTCACTACTGCATTCTTTTTTATGCCGTTGTTTCCAGTCTATTGCCTGGTGCTCTTTGCTGCAGTATGTGACTGTGTGGCACCGGGAACACGCTTTGTGTCCAGCGCAGCCACATAGCCTACACAGTTTTACTCCTGATCCTAGTACATGCTCATCATCTGCCCTGGAAGCTGGCTCTTCATCAGGGGGAGGGTCATATGGATAGAAGTCATTTTTTCTTGGTAACTGGCTTCTGTACACTGAAGAGGGGGAGAATTCAATCATTGTTTAATAGCAATCTATGTAAGATCACAATAGCTCAACTGAATCAACAACCTTTGAACTTTTCAAAATAATCTTTATAGCCATGCTTCTCAAAGTGGGCTCCATGAAGCATAGCCAGGGGGTCTTTTACAATTTATTACAGTAAAGGGAATAATTCTTCATTCAGCTTAATCGATTTTGAGCTTTTATAGTTTGTTTTTTACACCTCTTTGAAAAGTTACTTGAAATACATGGACTTAATTCTCACTTCAATTAAAACATAAAGAGGCGCACTATGTCCACTTGAATCTAATAATAGTTTTTAATAAGAATTAATTTTGTTAAAGTTAAGAAACATGTTTATCAAGCTATCCTTTATTGTTGAGAACATTTAAACAACAAGTCTAATATTCAGAATAGTTAGGTTAGATATGCAGATTTGAGAACCGGAATGAGGTAAAGATTTAATTAAATAATTTCAGCCTCAGTTAGGCAAGAGAAAAACTTTTAAAAAATAGTTTGGGATTATAAAATTAGTAATCGACTATTAGTAATAATCTGAAATTATTGAACAGTGCATAGTGCATTTTGTAAAACATAAGATACAAATCACTTTAAAATATCTTGAAAGCATTACTATAAATGTAAACCACCAAAACTTTCTAGACCATGGCACTCAAAATGCACTCAGTGTCTGCATACAGTAAATTATAACAGTAATGTGAAAATCCTTTTTTGTGCCAGACTCCAGTGAACACCTGAAAAATTACTACAAACACATTTAAAATGACATCAGGCAACATTGTAAACTGTTAATTTTGTATGGTCAGAAATGTTTAATTGGAACAAAATACCTATAATTGCAATTGCATATTGCACAAAATTACATATTGTGAACTGCCTAAATACAAACAGCACATTACATGCCCCACCAGAGACAAAATATTTTGGATCACTGCTACACCACAATAAAGGATGCATATCGCTCAGTCCCCAGAGCAGCTTTAGGACTTTCTGACCACTGCCTGGTTCATCTTCTCCCGACCTATAGGCAAAAACTTAAATCTGCTAAGCCTGTAGTAAGGACTGTAAAAAGTTGGACCAGTGAAGCAGAGCAGGAATTACAGGCCTGTTTCAACTGCACTGATTGGAGTGTTTTTGAAGCTGCTGCCACCAGTCTGGACGAGCTCACAGATTCGGTAACATCCTGCATCAGTTTCTGTGAAGATATGTGCATTCCTACCAAGACATTTTTAACATATAATAATGACAAACCATGGTTTACAGCAAAACTCGGACAGCTTCGTCAGGCCAAAGAGGATGCCTACAGGAGTGGAGACAGGATCTTGTACAACCAGGCCAGGAACACACTAACAAGGGCGATTAGAGTGGCTAAGAGAAGCTACTCTAAAAAGCTGGAAAATCAGTTTTCTGGAAACGACCCTGCTTCAGTGGAAGTGTGGAAAGGCCTGAAAACCATCACTAACTACAAGACACCATCCACCAACTCTGTAGGCAATCAACAATTGGTTGATGACCTGAATGAGTTCTATTGTAGATTTGAAACTCCCAATCTCACACCACACTCCTGTCCTGATCATCTTTCCACACCACCATTATCACCTCTGACGACCACCCCCCCCCCTGCACTCCAGGTCTGTGAAAAAGATGTTCGCCAGATCTTCCTGAAACAAAAGAGAAGGAAGGCTCCAGGTCCAGACGGCGTTACACCAGCCTGTCTGAAATCCTGTGCTGACCAGCTGGCTCCCATCTTCACACAGATCTTCAACAGATCACTGGAACTATGTAAAGTCCCTTCATGCTTTAAACGTTCCACAATCGTCCCCATTCCAAAAAAACTAAAATCACAGGACTTAATGACTACAGACCAGTTGCCCTAACATCTGTGGTCATGAAGTCATTTGAAAGACTGGTGTTGGCCTACCTGAAGGACATCATTGGTCCCTTATTGGACCCCCTGCAGTTTGCTTATAGAGCAAACAGGTCTGCGGATG
The DNA here is from genome assembly GCA_030347435.1 of Clarias fuscus. NCBI lineage: Eukaryota > Metazoa > Chordata > Actinopteri > Siluriformes > Clariidae > Clarias > Clarias fuscus. Next base: position 15,722,166 of record CM059211.1, on the reverse strand, counting down.
ATGCAGTCAATTTGGGACTGCACTTCATCCTTCAACATCTGGACAAACCAGGGGCTTATGCAAGAGTCTTGTTCATAGACTTTTCATCAGCATTTAATACGATCATCCCAGCACTGCTTCAGACCAAACTAATCCAGCTCTCTGTTCCTACCTCTGTCTGCCACTTGCATCACCAGCTTTCTGACAGGCAGGCAGCAGCTAGTGAGACTGGGGGATTTCATGTCCAACAGCCACACCACCAACACTGGAGCCCCTCAGGGATGTGTCCTCTTCCCCATTGCTCTTCAGCCTCTGCACCAATGACTGCATCTCTACAGACCCCACTGTCAAGCTCCTGAAATTTGCAGATGACACTACAATCATCGGCCTCATCCAGGACGGTGATGAGTCTGCATACAGAAGGGAGGTCGAGCAGCTGGCTGTCTGGTGCAGTCACAACAACCTGGAGCTGAACACGCTCAAGACAGTGGAGATGATCATGGACTTCAGGAGAAACCCACCTGCACTTCCCCAGCAGTGGAGTCATTCCGGTTCCTGGGCACGACCATCTCTCAAGACCTGGAGTGGGCCATTCACATTGACTCCACTGTTAAAAAGGCCCATCAGAGGTTGCATTTCCTTCGCCAGCTGAAGAAGTTCAACCTCCCACAGGAGCTGCTCACACAGTTCTACTCAGCCGTCATTGAATCCGTCCTGTGCACTTCAATAACTGTCTGGTTTGGCTCAGCTACAAAAGCAGACATCAGAAGACTATAAAGGACGGTTCAGACTGCTGAAAGGATTATCGGCACTCCCCTACCCACACTACAAGAACTGTATATATCCAGAGTGAAGAAAAGGGCTCGGAATATCACCCTGGACCCCTCACACCCAAGCCACCTTCTTTTGCCGTCTGGCCGACGATACAGAGCATCGAACACCAGAATAGTCAGGCACAAGAACAGTTTTTTTCCCCCAGGCAATTTACCTCATGAACAGCTAAAATATTCTTCTCACTGTGCATTAAATATATGAGCAATATTATGTGCAACACCACTGTGCAATATACTGTGCAATACCACAGATATTTATTTAACTTATTTGTAAGTATCTCACACCCTACTCCATTTGATGTTAACCCAAAAAAATCCATCCTACTCAATTTGTTGTAATTTTCTGTTTTCTATTTTATTTTTTCCTGTTTTGTGTCATGCTGTTTTGTCTTGTTATTTGTTTTTGTCCTGGAGCTGTGTCACTAAAACAAATTCCTTGTACGTGCAAGCGTACTTGGCAATAAAACTCTTCTGATTCTGATATTTTAGACCTGAACGTTAAAAAATTATGAACCTGAAAAATTTACTACAGTTATTATTATTATTATTACTATTACTACAACCACAACCATGTTGAGTATCCTGTTTTAGCCTTCAAGTCATTGCAAGTAATTTTACCTTTCAATAATTAATATTTAGACAATCAAATTATTATTATTATACACCAACTAAGCAGGAAAAATAGGTAAGTGTAAAGATCTGAACAACTTTGATAAGGGCTAAATTGTGATGGCTAAACTATGGGTCTAAGCATCTCCAGATTCAAGATTCAAAGAACTTTCTTAATCCCAGAGGGAAATTGCTTAATTGGCAGGTCTTGTGATGTCTTCCCAGCATGCAGTGATAAGTACCAACCAAAAACATATTGATACCACAGAAGAGTTACTGTAGCACACATTGCAAAAAAAAAAAAAACCTTTATGTTGACTATGATATAAAGATGTCAGAACAGTGTGTCACCACAGCTTGGATGTTACTTTGACACCTACTTAAACATTGTTGCAGACCAAGTACACCACTTCACTGCAATGGTGTTCCCTAATAAAAGTGGACCCTGTCACAATGCTCAAACTATTCAGGAATCATATGAAACATCAAGGTGTTGATTTGACGTCAAAATTCCCTAGATATAAATCTGATCAAGCATCTGTGGGATGGCCTGGACAAATAATTCTGATTCGTGGAGGTCAACTATTCAACCTAGATGACTTAAAGGACCTGCTAGTTCCAGATACCACAGAAAACCTTCAGAGATGTCAGGGTTGTTTTGCTGGCACAAGGGGACCTACACCATATTATGCAGGTTATTTTAATTTTATAGTTGATCGGTGTATATCATGGAAAGTAAAGTAAAAAAATAACATCTAAATAATTTGCATTATGTGGCGGGAAAGTATATATGAAATGGGTAAAGACGCATCTACATGGTGGCTGGTTCTGTGGTTTTGCTCTGTACAGTACAGTATTTGCTGCCACTGTGCCAGGCTGTCAAAGTAAGTTTACCTTTAAAACACCGGTTGTCGTTCGCAGTGTAGCACGCGGGAGTCTTACAGCAGAATACGTACAGTGTCCGATGAAAACTCCGCTCTTGTCCGACAATAGGTGCATAAACCTGTAATAGAAATACTGTCGGAAGATGGCATGTCTCACACGCAAGCTCGGCGACGGTCGGTAAATTCAGCAGGCTGAGCCAGGCGGGTCTCCCGCCGACTTTACTGGGAAACTGAGCGCTCGCGAGCTGCCAACGCTCTGCCTCCTCTAAAAAGCCCAACACAACCCCGCTTTCCGTTTCTGAGTGTGTACGGTTTCCAGACATATGTGCCCAAGTTTAATTTCCAGTATCAACTAACACTTCAGCACAACACGTTTTCCTATGTGTATCCGAAATAACGTCCGGGTTGAAACAGAAGACGTAGTGAGAAGTGACCGCGCTACTGCGGACCTAATGCAAACTGCGCATTCAGCGTGCATTCATAACAAGCATTTGCCTACTTATTTTTAAATTCTTGAACTTAAAGTTTACGACTACTTAAAGTTCTAATTGAGCAGTTCGGCATCATTTGTAATTTCATTTCCAGACATCGACTTTGCCATGTTCAATACTCATAATATCTGGTCCCTACATTCTATGAATAAACCAGTTATGAGAGATACATTAGTACTGGAGTTTTCTCGACACCAATGGCTTACATGTTGCAAGTTGTAGTAACATTTGTAACTTCGCGGTCAACACATTTGATTGGCTGTCGGATTTCTGAATTACTAAACACTTATGTCACCATATAAACACAAAGGAAACAGGATAGATTAAAAAAAAAAAAGATAGACGGCTGAATGTATGTAGGGTCGAGGGCTCGATTCCAACCTCGGGTCTGTGCACATGCAATTTGTATGTTCTCCCAGTGCTTGATGGGTTTCCTCTGGGTACTCCGGTTTCCTCCTATATTTACTGCTGAAACACACCATAAATATCAATATTCAAACAGTGTTTTATTGGCATGACACTTAAAGACATTTCAGTTGCCAAAGTTCAGTTTCAGGAAGAAGTAAAAAAAAAAAAACCTACAGAAATGTATAGATAGAAAAAATATACGTACAGTATATTCATGAAAACCACTAAAAAGATAATAATAATAATCATCATCATAATCATAATAATAATCATAATATCCACTAGATGGCAGAATCGAGCTGATGTATATAACGAGATACTGACATTAGATTTTTTTACTTTTTAAAATCTTAGTTATAGCCCCACTACTGTATTAATATAACTATCTCTAGTACATATCAGTACTGGCAGACACCTATGTGACCATTTATACCTCGGTTTATGTTAGTTTATAAAGAGATACAAGAATTTAAAAAATCATTAAGCACAATTCACTCTACAAAATATAAAATTCAAAGAGATTAGTAATTATTCTGTATACACTGAAAGCTACATAGTTAAGTGCAGGTCAAGTGAACGTCATCAGAAGCATGCTCTCCTCGCGTGTGTAATTGAAATATCTGTGCGCGCGCTGGATGATGTCATCCTGATGGAGTAAAGCGGATCACATGGTCGAGGAGAGGCGGAGTGGACCCTCATCATCCTCAGTTCAAAACCGTATCCAAGTTTGTGTCTGCACCATTCACTCTTTGCTCGCATTGAGACGTGCCTAAAATGAACCGGACTTTATTTAACTGGATCTTTTTTGCACATGGATATTACTTTCGTGTTCAGGGACACAGCAGAGATATCTTATCATAGGCTAGGGCTAAGCATGCACGCGTGTGGACTAGAGAAATCAGGGATATCCTAACAGTGCTGGGCTGTCCGTGTGCAGCGATGCCTCCACAGGGTGTTGGGGAGTACAAACCCGTGTCAGGCTCTTCAGTGCCTCCGGTGCCACCGCGCAGATTTAGGAGTAAAGATGTGGGCAGAAAGAGCCGCTGGGGCTCGGCGCCGGAGCGCAGGGTGAAGTGTGTGCTGGTCGGAGACGGAGCAGTTGGCAAAACAAGTCTGATCATCAGTTACACCACAAATGGCTACCCCACGGAATATGTTCCAACGGCTTTTGATAACTTTTCAGGTAACTAATAAGAGCATAAAATGAATCTTTATAAAGTGATCTCAGTCAGAGATATAAGTGATATACAGTCTATAGATAAATAAATATCAGTCAATCAGACCTGCTTTAGAATATTGTGTAACAGATTTATTAAGAACTTCAGGAAACAAAGTGCTAAATCATTTCTTTTGCGTGCTAAATAATTTCACATTGAATTTAAAGTATGTTTAAAAATCATTAATTACACTTGATGACTGCTGTTTATATTATATTATATTATATTATATTATATTATATTATATTATATTATATTAAGGCGGCACAGTTACATTCTGGTTAGCACTGTGGCTTCGCACCTCCAGTGTTGAAGGTTCGAGTCCCGCCTCGGGTCTGTGTGCGTGGAGTTAGCATGTTCTCCCCCTGTTTGGTGGGTTTCTCGCCACACTCCAAAGATTAGGCATTCCCAAATTGCTCATAGTGTGTGTGTGCCCTGTACCCGGAATAGGCTCCAGGCCCTGCGACCCTGTACACAGAATAAACATTATAATATACTATATTATATTTATTTTATATAACACCCCAAGGGAAAAACAGATTTAAAAAAACTGGACATTACTTTCACTGAAAAGTGAACATTGTGTACCTTTAAAATTAATGTACAGAACACTGTATGTCCAAAAGTATATGGCTCCCTGACCATCATATTCATTTGTAGTTTTACCTCAAACTGTTGTCACAAAGTTGGAAGCACATAATTGTCTAGCTGGTTTTGTAGCATTAAGCATTAAGATTTCCATTCGCCAGAGCCCATACTTCAAAACTCTGTCAGCATGACAAAGCTCAGAGTAAGTGCTTACGTCAACCCCACTGAAAAACTCTGAGACAAATTAGACCACCAACTGCACACAAGGCATGGCCATTTTAAAGTGACATCAGTGCCTGACCTTACTAATGCTCATGTGGCTAAATGTACAAATCCTTGCAGCCATCCTGGAACGATTTTGAGGAAAGCCTTCTGAAACCTTATATTAAAGCCCATCTGGATGTTCAACATGTGCATGTGTGATGGTCATGTCTCCACATATTTTTGTGCATATTGTGTACATAACTGTTGCAACTTGTACATGTACATTGTAACAAAAATAACATTTTCCCAACATTAAAAGGAATTATGTGATTAGGTAAATTAGATAGGAGCAATATCTGTGTGGCTTGAAAACTCCATAATGGGTTTCAATAGACTGCTATTATCCTAGACTGTCCCCCATACCAGTGTAGGGGAGAGAGGAAGGAAGTCCCACCAGACATATGGTGGTCACTGATTTAGATTTTTTTTTCTGCAGCGGTTGTCGCAGTTGATGGCAAGCCTGTGAAACTCCAGCTGTGTGACACCGCTGGCCAGGTCAGTCCAGCATTCCTCTGATCACAACACATAACCTCACACATGCACCTTACGCCAGCTTCTGTCTGTGTAGCCTCTGGATCCTCTCATTATGTAAACATATGACACATTGTTTATGCAAGAGGGCTGACTTAAGCTCTGATTTTGTTTCTGTACACTCCTTAATAGTTGTTTATTCTCGGAATATGTAGAGGAAGTGAAAAGAGATAGATCTTCAATTGGTCGTGACAGGGTAAAAGTAGAATAAAGCCAAGTGAGTAATGAATTGCTCAGATGTTCTTGCTGATACAGCAAGAACGATCCAGAGTTTTGGTAAAGTTTACCAGAGTGGACTTACTGCTTCCTCCTGTGGGAATGTAGAAATAATTTTACATCAGTCAAATACTGTATATAGCAGTGCATGAGGGAAGAAGCAGCTCTAGGGGACTGCAAATAGGAAGTGCTGTAATTGTGATAAATGATTCGTGATCCGGGGAAAAAGGAGCCCTACTTTCGGTCAAGGCACAGCTGGGGCTAGTCAGTGGAAATGTGAGACCAGTGTGTTTTAAGGAGCCAAGCAGGCTGGGGAAAGAGTGAGCAGGGAAGTCTGCCAGGATGACATGGAGCAGCACTGGTGTCCTGATAGAGAAAGAATGATTTAGATTTCATTTTGGGGTCAGAGTACAAGCAAGTGGAAGCAAGATAGTAAGTGTTAGCAAAAATAAATATTTATTATTAATAATTCATTCATTTTCAAAACGTGACGTGGAGACATTTTAAAATGCAGCGCACTGTCATTTATAAGCATCGAATAAAATCAAAGCTATCTAAAGAAGTCTGAGCTTGACTGGACTCACACAGACCCAGAATAATGTCTTGTGATTTTCTTTGTTTGAGTAAACAGGTAAATAAAATTTTATAATGGCATCTGCCAGCCAGCTAAAGAAATGTTGTTTATATTAGTCACTGCAACCATGGTAGTAACGTTATAACTAACATTTTAAAAAAGCTTAACTGGAATGAATCATGAATGTTTTTTCCCTTGTGGTGAGAAAATCCCAGTTAACTCAACTTTAAGGAAATGGCTTTTTCCATGCAAACTAGTTCCAGTCCAAAGGTTTATGAGGAAAAGTGAAAGTGCTGGTTGATATCACAGATCTGGATGAAGTCCTACTGAAATATATTTTATATTCTGATGTATACAGTTAGTTCTGACCGAGTAATCAGTTTGGGTGAGAGGCATACTGCGAGTGGCGACAATACATGATAACAGCACTGGGACGTTTAACTATATGTGTCACCACACAGGTCTCAGGTCTCAGGGTTGGTTTCAGCATGGGCTGGTACGGTCCACAGTACTGAGGAGAAAGCAGCTACATGCCAAAGTCCACATTAAAAAAAAAAAAAGAAAACTCATCTGATAATGTCATCTTAAACAATACTTCATCTACTTAATATTTGCTTTTAAATCATTCTGAATTGTCTCTGAACTGTCTGTGTTGTTTTATTTATGCCTAAGGTGAGCTAGAAAGCTAACTAGATTTTAACACAAGGCTGAATCCAAAGTCCCTCTTTAACCCCTAATCAAGGGCACTATTTGTTGTGTGGAATAAGGAATTTTACACATAAAAAACTCTTAGTTTTTTACAACCCGAATTCTCAATGTTTCTCTATGTTCTATTATGAATAAACTATTGGTTTGAAAGTCTTTTAGTTTTCATTTTATTAAAATTTTAAAAAACGTCCCAAATTTTCCTGAATTTGGGTTGTACATATTAACTGAAAATGTCTTGATCCCTTCTGCATCAAACCTAGATACAATGTAAATTTAGAGAACTACAATACAAGTGTCAATACCAAATAAGTGAATGAATTTCCTACCACTGATATTATTCAGGACTGTCCGCTAATAGATTCGATGTCCTTGACAAACTTTCTCTGCATTTCCTATCCAGGATGAGTTTGATAAACTGCGACCTCTGTGCTACACCAATGCTGACATCTTCCTGTTGTGCTTCAGTGTCGTCACACCATCCTCGTTCCAGAATGTCAGGGAGAAATGGGTGCCTGAGATCCGACGGCACTGTCCACGCACACCTATCCTGCTAGTGGGCACCCAGGCTGACCTCCGCCAAGACGTCAACATTCTCATCCAGCTGGCCAAGTACAAAGAGCGTCCAGTGGAGAAACAAGAGGCCTGCACATGTGCTGAGGAGGTGCATGCCGTGTCTTATATGGAGTGCTCAGCACTTACCCAGAAGAACTTGAAAGAGGTGTTTGATGCAGCTATACTTGCCAGTATTCAGAACATGGACAGCCAGCAGCAGAGGTTGAAGAAGCGGACACCCAATAAGATGAGGACGCTGTCCAAGTCTTGGTGGAGGAAATACTGCTGTTTGACATGAAGAGACAAGAGGGATAAACACTCTTGGAGATTTTAAGTTAAAACTGTTGGCTTGGGGGTTCCTGGAGTAATTTATGAACATAGATTAAAAGTTTTACTAAAATGTAATGGGGAACAGTGCGGACGAAAATGGATGGAATAAAATATTCTATAGACTGTAACTACACTAATCCCTTCTTTACAGTGAAAAATGCAAAATTGCCCCTTGAAACGAGTTGTGTCTTGTTTCACGTTTCTGCCCCAGCTACTTTTTTCCCCCTTTGTCTTAGAGAGCAAGGAGAATTAAACATGCAATGTAGTATTGCAAAGAAGAGCCACATGCAGTGTAACATTGACTACCCTTCCTTACTTCGATCACTGCGGGTGCAGGTAGTTTAATATTGGTAAAATCTTATGTACCTGAAGTTTCTTTTTCTGAAGTCCAGACTACTCAGCCTACACTGTGAAAAAACAAAGATCACATGGGTGGTCCAAGATAGAGGACAATAGTCCAACGATATTTATGCTCTGTCCTTTTTACGGCATAAAATTTCTAAACCGTAATTGAATTACATGAACGAACGGCTTTCCTCAAGCTAGGATATTGCAATTTTCTGTTGGCAAGCTGCCAAGGCCTGCTTCAGTCAGGGGTTACTAAAGGGTTACAACCCTCTGGTAAATCTGTCAAAACCAAATGAAGATGTTTATTTCAAAGTCGAATTAATACTCTAGTTCAGTCTTAGTATTCTAATATCGGGTTGTTTTTCGATCTGTGAGGTTCTGTGAGGTTGAAGGACAGCACAGTTCAAAATCAGCTGAATGAACAAAGGGCTTGTTTACTTTATGACTTCATCCAGAGCTTCCATTTAAAGCATACCATGAGTTCATGGTCAGTAAGTGTGTATTAACCAGGCCAGTTAAAATTTGTGTATGTACCGCATGTGCAACATGAAAAACGATGTTTGCTTTTTCTGTCACTAGGCATTTTTTGTTGATCTGTCATAAAGATAAGGTGCATAATAGGGGTTAGTATATACTGTTACACAGACGTTCCATGAAATTACAGATTGTTATCTCACAGAGCTGAAGTTTCAGAAAGCTTTGATAATGCTGATAAATTTTAATGTATAACTTTAATAAATCAGTATAGTTAGGTGCAGCTTATATAAGTTACAATTTCTGTATTTTTATGTTCATTTGCATGAAAAACAATCCAGTTATTCATAAATTCCTTATAGCAAACTAGCAAACATGAAACTATGATAGCTGGGTATCGAGTGTATACATATCCTAAAATAATATGATATACATAGAAAAATGTGAAATTATGTACAGCAGTATCCAAAATGGTCTGTAAAGCTCGGTTAAAGACGTATCATACAGGGTTTGTCTGATAAGTCGAGAACAAACAAGGGACCCTAGAGGATTATATTTCTTACCTGCTATTACCCTTTAAATGTTATGTCACAAACGAATACAATCTTTTTTTTTTCATTTCTTTTTTATCCATATGACATATTCAATGTCATATTAATAGCTCATAGCATTTGTGATTACACTTATTAATAATAACAGTGCTGTTGTGCGTTAGGAATTTCCAGAACTTGTATCTGAATTCAATAAGCATGAAAACATTTATTAAACAACATCGTTATCTCCAGTCTGAAGTCTTGATCAACTCTACAGTTATGAAGCACTAGCATCAGTTATTGCTCAACATTTTCCCAGTTGTTGTAAATGCTAGAGCTTTTTCCTCGGGTAAATAATTGATCAGGTCCACATACGTAGGATGAACTGGAAAAGTCACCTGCTGAAGAGGGACATGAGCAAGTGAAAATGGAGCGGCACTGAATAAAGAGGTTAAAGTTTCACAAGATAAGCAGTGGTAGACACCAGAGTATCAGTAAGCTTGCCCTTCCCATCATCCTTGTATCAGCAATGAACTGAAGCTGATGTCTTTTTGAAGGGTGCCATGCAAAAATAGCTCCTCATGCCTACCATCCATAAGAGTGCAAGTGAATGTCGAGAAATGGAGTTACAGGCTTTCTGAATGTGAAAAACTGAATACTGTAACTGCACATGTGAAAGAGAATGCTCACTGCAGACATATATATAACTGGAAATGAAGGTGCTGTTAAAGGATTTTTGAACACAGTACTTGGTACATTGTAGTCGACATGTTACATATTCAATTGTTAAGTTACATAATGTATGAATTATGTTTGACACTGGTATTTTGCTAATCAGTCTGAATTAAACTGAATGTTGGTTGGTAGAAGACAAAAATTCAGTTTTGAAGGCTACAGTGCAGTTCACTTTTTATTGTCAAATTGCAACACTGTGAACTGCGTGTTTTCGAGGGTAATGAGCTTACTGTAAGATGTTGTAAGATTTACCAGAGATGAAAATATCCCCAGGACCTGGTCACGACCTGGTGGGATATGAGATGAAAGAATAGCAGAGAATTGTATATAGAGTATTATTTTTAAAATAAAGATGGAAAATATCTCCTTGTAGTCTCTCTATATTCTGATTACAACTGAAGATACCATGTTGCCCATGTTAATTATATATCTATTATATTGCTAATTATAGTGTAAATATAGTAGGTTTGCCAGATATTGATTCGTTCCTGAATGTAAATGGAGATATGTTAAATTGTAAAATTTTGTATTTTTTTGTAAGTATTTAATTTATGCTTTCAAAATAGTTCCATAATAGTTACATGCTCAGATTTGAAAATATTTTCATATGTCATATTTCATAATTGCATATTTTTCTTGCATGATTAAACTCTTCAAAGAAAAAAGGTTTTGTTCTTTCAGTATATACAATAAAAAAACAATACAAAATACACACACACACACTCTGCACGGCCAAAAAAAAAGTCACACAAGCTGATATTTCTTTGGACTGTCTTTTGCGTTGAATTCGTCTGTGGCATCATCTTGATAAGCTTATACAATCTCACAACAATAATTTCGGGTCAGAATCACATTAATGCCTGCTCAAGATCTTGTATTGATGATGAGACCATCGGACCGCCGCATAAAGCCTTCTCCAGCACATTCCAAAAAATTTTGCAATTATGAATCCTAGCTAAAAGCAACAGCCCTGAAAATGACCTGGACCTGACCAACAGAAGCAATGCCAAATCATAACACTGCCCCAACAGACTTGTACGCCAGGCACTATATGCATGATGGGTGAATCACTTCATCTACCTCTGTTCTTACCCTGATGCCTGATTGTGATTGGTCACAAATCTGGACTCATCATAAGACGTAACCTTTTTCCAATGCTACACAGTCCATTCTTCATGCTCACTAGCAATGTGATTAGAGTTCTCTTTGCATTTTTTTGTATTTTTATTTTTTACAATTTTATTCCACTAAGCATTAACGTGATCTCCCATCACGCTCATTCAGGACGCTTTTCTGACCATATTTCTTCCTTGAAGTTCACCACTATACTTCCATGTTTTAATAATGCGTTTTTCAATTCTTAACCCAATTTTATTATGTTCCAGACAAACCCTTTCATTGTTTTCTTGATGCAGGACAATAATTTGACCATTCGGAAACAGAGTAACGCCTTTACCACAAAATATGTTGACTGACATGGTTGTTTAAGAAATGTGAAGCTACTCATTGCATTAGTTCGAGTTAAATAACTTGTTGCCAGCTGAATCAGTGAAGTAGTTATCCAGTAAAAGACTTTAAAATATTTAAATAATTAAATCCAGATGGGAACTTTTTTTTTTTTTGGCCAGGCAGTGTATATAGTTATTAATGTGATATTCCTTTAGGTTACTATTGGTGAGAGACCTTCAGGAAAAATCTTTTAGTGACATGCATTTCTTTTAAAGTAAGTTGAAAAATATATATATATGTGTGTATTTTATTGGAGTTATCAACATTTGAAGAATGTTTGTCATCCTTAGCCAAAAGTCAAGATGTTTTTAATGTTCAATGAACTGCCCTTTTCAACCAGGATCTTTTAAAAATGATTTAAAAACACACCCTCTGACTGGTTTTCCAATTGATTAATTACATTTTTAATTCGATCTGAAACATATGACCTGTGTCCAGAGCAAATAAGGATGAAGTGATAGGGTACACACAGAATGTAAAAACAAGAAAAGAAAACCTCATATTTTGTCCACTAAAAAAACAGGCCACCTCACGTGAGTGACTGTGTGTGTGTGCACATGTATGTGTGCGTGTGTGTGTGTGTGTGTGTGTGTGTGTGTGCAGGGAGTTGTTCAGACTCTATGTAAAGCCCTCAGCAGAAGACCAGCACTTTAACCACAATCAATTTAATTGGGTCCAGGATTTTTGTAGTATTTGAGAAGCCAATCCCATACATTTGTTCACATTTGTTTGCTTTCTTCAGCCAACTTTTAATTAATTTAGGCTCTGAAGTGCATAAAATCTGTTCAGTTCTCTGCAATAAGTCACAACTAGAAGAAGAACATTGCGTTCTCTGGATCTTTAATATGAATGCAGTCTGAACTCTATTGCAGAGAGTGCTCTCCACATCTGTAAGCGTGTCTGGAAGCAATTATACTTTAACAGAATTATTAGCACTCTGTGTACTTATTTCTAAGCACTGTAAACAGCACTGCATGTTGCATCTAAAGGCTCTGCTTTGAGTAAATCCACTGTGGAACATATTTACTTTCTATAGCTTTTGTGGACTTTATGAAAGGAAAAAATATAGAGGGCAAGTCTTATACTTTCCACAGGCAGAAACCATTTTAAAATGTGCAGTGATAACCAGCAACAGGAATGGGGATGAGCAAGTGCATAAGAATTCTGGTTGATTAGATCAAAGCAAATACATTAAAAACATGAGTCAAACCAGTCACAGGTTTGGACACATCTTCAATGCTGAGGGCATCCAAAATATCAATATATATTTATCCAAATATGAAAATATTTTCAGTTAAATGATTAATTTATTAATTTATATAATTCAAGTCACAGATTATTGTGCTTGTTTTATTGTTTGTATTGTGTTGCAACAACTCATTCACAGGGACATATGCCAGACATATGACATACTTGACAGACATACATATGTATATGTACATATGTATGTATGTATGTATGTATGTATGTTTTTTCAATACATACATACATACATACATACATATATACATGGTAATATGTTCATTTAGGAGATATTTAGTAGACAAAAATGAAAGAACTCTCCAGTATCTGGACTTTGTTACTGGTTTCTTGGGAATATGAAGTTCCTCTTAATAAGAAGAAGTTTTTGTTTTATTAAGCTCAAAAGAAAGAAAGAACAGTCAGAAAATTAAACAACTGTTATAATGTAAGTACATATCCATTCTCTTATTGCAAAGGAATTTTAAAGCAGGATGTGATGCTTCCAATAACAAAAACACATTGTCCAAAGTGAACAAAAATACATTGGTAACATTTACAGCCATGGGTAAAAGTTAGTACCCCCTCTTTTAATTCTGTGTTTAGTTTTTGTGCAAAATCGTAATCAAAATCATCTAATCATAGTGGATCTCAGCAATAACTTTTTCACAGTGGCATTATTTATTTAACAAAAATTAAGCCAAAAAGAAAAAACATGTTGGCAATACCAAGTTCCCCATTATTCAAAAGCTTGTACATCCATCCTTAGCAGCAACAACTTAAAGTAATTATTTTATGTATGACGTTTGATTCTGTTCATTGAGATTTTTGGGCATTCATTTATGCACAGAACTGTTAAGGTCCTGCCACAGCATTTCAATTGGGTTGAAGTCTCAACTAGGCCATTCCAAAACGTTAATTCTTTTCTTTTTTTAGCCATTCTGATGTAGATTTACGGGTTCGGATCATTGTCCTATTGCATGACTAAATTTCAGCCAAGCTTTACTTGTCACACAGATGGCCTCACATTTTCCTCTAGAATACTCTGGTATACAGAGGAGTTGACTTAATAACTGCAAGGTGCCCAGGTCCTGTGGCGGCAAAAACAAGCCCAAATCATCATCCCGTCACTGCCATGCTTGAAAGTGGGTGAAAGTGTTTCTGCTGAAATGCTGTTTGGTTTTTGCCAAACATGGCTTAAGGCCAAACAACTCCACTTTGGTCTCATTTGTCCATTGGACATTGGTAAAGACGTTCTGTGATTTGTTCAGATGCAGTTTTGCATTCATGTGCTTTTTATACAGCAGAGCTTTCTCTTGGCAACCCTTCCAAGTATACCGTACTTGTTAGGTCTTCTTCTAATTGTGTTCTCATGAACTCGGTGAGTCCTGTAGGGCAGTGATTTAGCTCTTGTTTTTTTTTTTTTTTCTTCTTCTTCTTTCCCTCTGAGCATTGCACGGTCTGATCTTGGCATGAGTGTGCTGGACGTCCACTCCTCCGAAGATTGCCAACTTTCTTGAATGCTTTTCATTTGTGAATAATCTTTCCCACTGTAGGATGTTGATCTCCAAACTGTTCTATAACCCTTTGCAGGTTGATGTGCAGCAAAAATTGCTCTTGGCATTGTGTTAACACACACCTGAATGCTCCAGACCAGGAAACTGCCAAAATGTCTGCTTTTGTTGAGGTCTGCACACCGGCTGAAGATCAATTAATCAAGGGCTGATGATTAGAAGCACCTGGCTGCAACATACCCTCTTAAATCCTGTGGAAGCATCAAGGAGGTACTTAGTATTGCTCAGAAGTTTTTGTGCTCTCATGGACTTTTTGGCTTCAAATTAAGAAAGAAAGAAAGAGAGAAAGAAAGAAAGAAAGAAAGAAAGAAAGAAAGTTGTTCATCTTAAAGCGTATTTGCCTAATACTAATACTAATGTTATAATTATAATAAGTATACAGCTAAAATTTGTTTTAGAAAGCATTAACTCACTCCTTTGAGCTGTACATCTGTCATGTACAGATGACGAATTAGAAAGTTTCTGAAATACGAATATCAGTGTGAATATGGATAACAGAGACAGCAATATGGTCCATGTCTGTGTGTGTGTGTGTGTGTGTGCATAAATTCAACACCAGGCATTCCTCCAAACAGGCAGAGCAAGCCTTAAACTAACCATTTGCCAAGCTTTCAAACACAGCTGTTTGCAAATCTAGCTCCAGGTTGTTGCATTGAGCGGTACAAACCTTTTGTCGAGTCTGTCCATCTCTGCTGACCCCAGCTTCTGTTTCTGTTTCAGCCATTGTTCAACTAAAGACAACAGATCCCAGTTTGGAAAAATTATCCCTCTGCTCCCTACCGCCTGTCGCATCTACTTCGAATAAACTCTGATGTAGGTACCGCCAAATGTCTCTTTGCTCTTTCTTTGAAGAAGAGCCTTTAACATTAGGGTTATCAAGTGTCATTGAGTGACAACAGTTATAAAGTGCAGACGCACACTTCATGGTTGTGTGATAAGGAGAAAGTGGTTACTGAAGTTATGTAAAAATGAAGGAAATTAACTCAATCCAGTTGTGTGAACTAGTCCCATATTGTCATTTGTATATAACTTGTTATCCCCTTGGTTAAATTGGCATATATTATTTTGGTGGGATTTGGGAACCCTGTGCTTTTGGGAAGCTCATGCTTGGCTCAGCTCCAAGACTCTGTCACGCCTCCACACACTCTGTCTTGTTTTCATCTTTTCTCTGCTGACACAACCTGAAAGCAACAAGTGTTTTTCTGGGAATGGTGACTCATGCTCTTCACAAGAATATCCTGACACACTTATAGAATGGAATTACAGGACTCTCTCTGTGACCTTTTAAGAAATATAAAAAGTGTTTTTTCTTCTGTGAAATAAGAAATTGCTACTAAATCAATCTTAATTATATGAAAATTTTACACAGTTTTATAAATATTTGGAGATTTTGGTGGCAGCAGCCAGATGTTTCACAATGTGGTGGCCAGGTTATACATAACAGTTTGTTGCATGGGATGGTAAGGTACAAAAACTAACAACACTAATGTTACTGTAGATCTTAGGAAGTATGGTTTAACATTTAACGAATGTTAAACTGAAAACTGAAAAAACAAACCAAAAAAACAGTGTTATGCCATTACTATCATTTCTGTAAAAATGTTTGTTGTTCTGGTCACTGGGGCCAGGGTCTTGTTTTATTTTCTTTGTCCCTGAATATTAAACTCACTTATAATCCTTTAAATTATGAAAATTCTACATATTAGATTATATGAGATGATATTGGTAATTGCACTTTATTTACTACCATATTACTATTTACTACAACAACAATTACTAATACTTTAAATAACAATTTATTTAATCATTTAATTGATCATAACAAAGTTATTCAATTATTATTATTATTATTATTATTATTATTTCAAACATAGCAACAGCAACAACCCTTAGCTATACCCATGGTTAATTTTTTATGACCAATTAAATACAGACATTCTAAAACATTTGAGTACAAATGAGTACAGGTTATACCAGCTTTACTGGGGCTGTGTATCTGAGGGTGAATTCAACAGATAATAACTGTTTCTCTGCCTACTGACTTCTTATTAAGGTTTTAAGGCCAACTATAGGATTAATTTGTGTTATTTTTAATTTGTGCCTCTTCTGCCATACTTTACATATTTTACTCTTTTGCAATCTACTACAATATAGTCAATATATGTTTTCTTTGTTCTTAAATGATGGTGATAATTTGTGCAATTAAGCATTGCTATTATAACTTTTTGTGAGTTCAAATTAACTTGTATAATCAAACTGATTTACCTCTTACACACAGTATGATTCTGTCTGTGAAACTGTTAACTGTCTGTTATCTGCCTCAATCTCTCTAAAGTAAGTACTTGTCTAAGTTGTGTGATGTCATGATGATGAAATGCAGGCCCTGGTCAGTGTTAGGACATGAGTGCACCGCAACTCCTCCTCTGCAGCCTGGAATTCTGTAGCATCTGCTGATATACTGCTGGGTTGTTTGTCTTTCGGGTGTGGGGATCATCTTATCATCCAATGATCAAGAACAGTAAAGGTTTTGATTCACAACACTGCCTCACATTGCACATGACTTCTAAAACAGTGTTCAGATGATTTCGCCAAAGTACTTAATTGCTGATTATTTACAGATCCTGTAAATCATTCCACCTCATATATGTCTGGGTGTTTTTAAATGACTGTGAAAAATTTGAATCAGGAATCATTAGTGTTTCCACTGAAGGTAACTCTTTTCAAAATAAGCCCACACCAGGAACAAACTCACTTTAAACATGTTTCATGTTAACTAAAATCCCTTAAAAAAAATTTTTTTTTAAAAAAGGCTCCTGGTTACACCGTCCCTTTGTTTACAAAGTCCTAATCCTAAAATACAGGGTCATGCTCTTATCACAGCCCACACGCAATGGAATTTGAATCCAACAGTTATTTTCCACATGGCTTTTCTTATCCTTGGTCCCATGTACTTTTTACACAGTTTTGTTCCATCTGTATGACCATGCCCAGATCCGGTATTTATACAGAATATTTTTGTGAGGGGAAAAGAGTAGCGGGTGTTATCTACACTGATAATGGAGCAGTCTGCGTGGGGCCAGCTGTGTTATGAAATGAAAACGAGGCAGTGAAAGTCAAACATCAGAAGCATTGGTGTGCAGTCAATAAACTATAGAAACATGCACTGTTGGTTGCTAAAATTTGGTATTAATCTGCAGAAGGCACTTGCATGATGTTTACTGTAGTATTTCAAAAGTTGCACTGGTAAACATGCACTGGTACTCTCAAACAGTCACACAGCCGTAAGCCACACAAAAAAATAGTACGATTTGACTGTACAGACAAAAAAACAAGCTTTGTTCAACACTTCGTCCAGCGGGGGACAAAATACATTATTCAACATATACAACATATCTAACACGCACAATATACTGAGGATTTGTACAAATACAGGTCTATGTTGAATGTACTGAAACATTGTGACAAATCTGTGTTCCAGTCAAAATGTTACTGTGGCAGGAAAAACATCTGTAGCTTTAGTGTACTGAGAAAGTTATTATGTAATGTTTTGATGAGCAGCCAGACAATATGTCAGCATAAGCAAATCTCAACCAAATGTTGTCCAGTGTTAGTTCATTAAACATATTCAGACAGACTGATGTCATTTTAGACACTGGCACATTTTTGCATGTGTTGCTCAAAGAAAGACAATTAAGGAATACTTATTCAAAGTTTTTTTTTTTTGTTAAAAGACATTTTATTTCCCAGATTCCACAATGCTTACAGTATGTAACAAACTGTATAATATGTCATATTAGGATAAAGCTATTATTAAAAATATGCACTAAATTTGGAATTTCCAAACACAGATTTGATTGGATCTTTTCAAGCTCATGCGTCAGATTTTGTGTGCCTGGTTCACCCAGTTTTCAAGTACAAGTGCAGCAGAAAAAAAGTTCAACAAGCTCAGAGCATGATAATACGTTTGGTGTACTTTCCACAAGCATTATCTGTTGGATCCTGTTCTCCTTCCTGCCCCTTCATTCCATAACAGATTCTGTTTTTCAGATAGAACTCCAGTGATCACGGCTCTGCTGTATGTGGGACCTGAAAGTACATGTCATTATTTTCTTTCTTTTTTTTTTTCAAACACCTGACATGCTGATGACCATGATTTAGAGCCTGTCAATAAAAGGACTGAATTTGTTGCTGATTAACTTTTATTTAACATTTACTTAAATGTTCAGTCACACTTTGGATATTTATTACTAATTTGTACAGGAAAAGTTGTCATTTACTCTATCTGGATTGTTCCAACTAAACTTGGGTAGTGGGGCAAAAAGGTAAAAATAATATATATAAAAAACTACATTGTCTAAAAACATAATTATGCCCCATTTATTCATTTAATTTGTTATGGTTGTTTGAGTGGGTTAAATCCAAACCTTAATAACCCTCCTAAAACTGTAAATTATATAAATTCAAATATAATTACAATTTTCCTAAAAAGAACAGCCAGGAATGGAAAAAAAACAATAGCTTAAATAAACAGGCAAAATAAATTAATTTACAAAAGAAATAATAAGTCTCAAATTTAAATGTTTGGATAATGTCTTTTACATAAATCTACATTAAGGAAGCCAATAAAGAAAAAAGGTCCCTAACTCCCAAATCTTTAAGAACTCTTGCTGTACAATACATTCAGGCCTACCACTGTTCTAAAACAAAGTAAATTTTTCTTACAGCATCCTTTTTCAATTTTTCCAAAATTTGAAGTTTGAACTAATGAGTGAAATTGGCCAGCATGAGAGCTATTGGGCTGGCTTAGATGAAGTGCCTTTTATTGCAGAACTGCACATAAAACCTTTTCGCTTGCCATCGATGAAAGGTCCCCATGAAGATGCAGTGGGGTCAACGCTGATGCAATTGACTTGCTAAGCTTCGCTGTGACAGCTGCGCTCACCTCATTAGCATTCAATCCACAGCCACTTGAATACCACAGAGATGTGTATTCAGCTTGTGCATATTGTCACAGAGTCCCTTTATCATGACATTTTTTTTTCTTCCTGAAATCACACAAGAGCAGCTAGAATCTCCAAGCTTAAAAGAGAAGTGAAAGAAAAACTGAAGAGAAGCTGTGAGGTAGGGTGGAAACTTACATACAGAGGACATGCCTGAGCTAGACAAGGTTTAACCCAGAGAAGGTTTGGATCCAGAATGTTTAAAGGTGCATTGTGACTACTGGAAGACCAATATAGTCTTTTTGGATTAATCATTGTTTGGTTATATATTTAGAAATGGTGTGCCTGAAAGGTATATGTGATTTTTAAATTGCTTAAATCACAATTAAATTTTTCAATTTGAAATGACAGAAAGAAAAAACACCAGGTTTAGTGTTGTACTAAGTTGACCGTTGCTCCCATTTTAATAAATTCATGGAGAACTGCACAAATGTAATAAGATAACGTATTACGTGACCATTGTCCAATCAGTGTTAAGAATAAGTGCTGCTTGACTTCAAAGTTGAGTGTTTGATGATCAGCAGTGTTATTGGGCCCCTGAATGCTCGCAGTGACCCATAGCACACATGCAGAATGATCGTGGCTCTCCTTTTGTGTCTGTTTAGTGAACACTGGAGTGATCAAAAAAAGAGCCAAGTCCCACCCCTCTGTGCTCCCCTCTTCAACTCTCCCTCTCTCACTCCTGTTGCTCTGCCTGCTGCCTTCCCGGCTGTCTGTTTCCAATAGTGATGGGCTGGGAACAATGGTGAACTCTGTGTACCATGAAGTACTGTGGAGGCGACACTGCCTCAAAGAAGGCTTTCAGCTTTACACTTTACACACACACACACTCACTCACTCACTTAGGGGTTCTCTCTGCTATTTTAAACACATTATCATACTTTAGAGAGCTTCACATACAGTAGTACAGGGACTCTCACTTTAGAATATAATGCAGCCAATAATTTAAGGCTTTTGACATCAAACATATGAACCAAGCCAGACTATACACCTTAGACTCCCAAAGATCCAAGATAAGGACATGTTCATAATGTCACTATGACATTATACACAAACATGCACCCACAAGATACACTGAAAGCAGTGATATTAAGTGAGAATATTACGTGTATAGTTGGCTTTTTCTAATCATTCACTCATTTTGCAATTCTGAATTATAATTGCTCCATTTGCAAATAATATTGCTTATTTTTTGAAGAAGCATAATTATAGGTTAATTATGGTTGAACAAAACCATTTTACAAATAGTTTTTCTTTTTTTTTTAAATCTGGCAATGATCGTGTTTTTTTAATTTTATAAAATGAGGGATTAAATTATTTTTGCCATGTTTTTACCATTTTTATCCCCCCTCCACACCATCCATCAACACAAGGGGAGTGCAAAGGGAAAACACCTGACCAGAAAATATTTGGAACCCAACAGTGATACTGACGTTTTCGTGACTGATGATGTGTTGGTTGTGTAACTGTGTCGAGCTGGTACAAGTGTATTGAACACAGTAGCATTGTTGGAGTAAGAACAGAGTACAGGAGCACTGATAAGTTCAACATATCAGTATACTGGTTTAAGTTATTAACTGTAAGATCTACAAAGTGTGTATAATGATTCAGTAGGTGAACCTGATAAAATGGCCATTATTTGTATATTAAGTGTGTGTTTGTCTGTCTGTCTGTCTGTCTGTCTATCTGCCTGCCTGTCTGTGTGTTTGTGTGTATTAATCTTAACTGAGAAGATCTTTTAGTGACATGTACAAATCTCTGTGATCTTTGGCCTTAGTTAAGTTGTACTGCTTGTGTGGCATGACATGAAACATATTGACCTGAACCTGACACTGAAAGCATGTGTGTCACATGACTGACTTTAATTTAAATTATAATCAACACGCCATGAGTCAAAGCTTACTTGATAAGTTGACCTAAAACATATGTGATTAAGAGGAAGGCATTAGTCTATGTTGCCGGCAACTTGTCATAAAGTGATTATGCATGTCGAAGGCAGGCATGTTCTTAACTAACTTTGTATGACTGTAATATTACCAGTTGGAAATCATAAAATGACCTCCAGGATAGTGACCAAATAAATTTATATTAATTTAGGTTCTGAGTCTTTTAAGAGATTAACAGCAAATCACACACACACACACACACACACACACACACACACACACACACACACACACACACACACACACACACACACACACACACACACACACACACACAAGCACACACGCACACATTGGATTTTATATACTTAGCCAGTGTACATTTTTACACACTGTACACTGCCCTCCTTCCCCTTCAGAACTATTTCTCAGCTAGCTGCTTTCCTACCTTCAGCACAAGGACAGCATTCAGAGTGTTTGCTATTAATGTTTGTCTGTATGTCTGCAAGTTAAGCTTCAGCTCAGCCTAGGCCAGCATAGAGGAAGCTGCCTATAGAATAAACAGGTCTATAGAGGCCTGTTGGGTTTGGAAAGAAGTGAGACACCGTGGCACTAATACTGTCTGCACAAGGCCAGGCCTGTGAAAGCCTGCACTGTTAATGTACAGCCTCCGAAGGCCTCTTTAAACTAACAAACCACATGTTGTTTAGAGCCTTATGGCACAGTGGAAAGGCTGGGTGTTATTCTCCTATTACTTGCATAATAAGTTATTTTATGACTTGTGCTACGATCTCAAATTCAAACCACCTGCCCAAAGTACTCTCATTAATTCAAAACTGTTTCATTGAAAAGTGGTCAAGTTGTGCAAAACATACACTTTAACATTACAGCATTCAAATGTATAACATCTCACTCTCACTCACTCATTGTCTACATCACTATGTAGATAGAGTCTATCCCAGGAGACTTAGGGCATGAGACGCACACACACACACACACACACCACATACACACACACACACAAACACACACACCACACACACACACACACCACACACACGCGCGCACACACACACACACACACACACACACACACACAAATTTGAGAACACCAATTAATCTTTGTCTTTGGAGTGTGAAAACATTTTTATATATGTATATTGTTGAACAAATTTAGGTTAAAGTATGTCACTGTATAAATAGGCCACCAAAAATAGGAAAATTTGGACAATAGCCTTTCAGCTCTTATCATGAGAATGTGTGATGTGTTTTTCTGTATGGTTAGGTGTTCTTTGCCCCAGTGGCCTTAACCTGGCACAGATGCAAGCACTTGTGATCACTGGTTTCAGCTGAAATGAAATAAAAAAATACTCCCACATTTCAGAATAACATCCTGCCTTCGAGAATGTGATGACATTTTTAGATTTCAAGGACAGTTAGTTTCCCTGCTTCCTGGTTACCATTGTACTGCAGTGATAGTGAAGATCCCTGGTGGGGCCTAATTCCCCAGACACCGCAGGTTCATGGATTTTTTAATTATTTCTTTTACCACTCATATAAATAAATATATTCCATTGGTTGCAACAAATTGCTAGAGCATTAACTGGTTCAATGCTCTCATAACAACTAAGTAACCAGGGTTTAAATTAAAAGAGAGGAAAAATATTAATAATCCATTTAATGAACACTGGATAGTGGGAGGAAAGCACAGAGCCCAGAAACGCATACAAACATGTGGGAACACGTAAAACTCCTTACACACGGCAAGGATTACCCTGATCTGAGGATTAAAAACCAGGGCCCTCAAAGCTGTGGAAATACTATGCATCTATGTAGATACCTAGTGCATATATGCAGATAGTAAATGCATATACTAAAAACACTTGAGACAAAGCAAAAATGGTTTTCACCTGATATCTCTGAACCAATACTCAGGGATCTTGAATATATACTATCTTACATTTCCAGTCAGGAAGGATTTAAACAAAACAGGAAATGCCAAAACAAAGGAAGGAATATATAGAAACATCTCAAACCTCTCTCTATATATAGATCAACTGATGCATGGCCCCTGACAACTGTGTATAGCCTGTGTCATTAAAATACAGCAACATAGTAAAACAATGACAAAATGTCTCTGCACACCTGACCATCACACACATATGTGGATGTCCCTCTATGTAGGAAGACCCAGAGACCCAGAAAGCCTGACCTCAATAATGCTCTTGTGGCTGAATGAGCAAACACTAACAAAATATAGTGAAATGCATTCCCAGATATATAGAGGTTGTTGTAACTGTAAAGCACAGACTAAACCTATCATGGGATGTTAAAAAAAACACTTGTGTGATTGATCAGATGTTCACAGACTTTTGACCCAACAACATATTTACACTGTATTTAAAGTAGAGCTACAATCTAGGCTGATGCATGTATTGTACAGTGTATATTAACTGTGCCATTAGTCAATTTAGTGGAATATGTATTAAACTATATGCTTAGGATTCTCAGGATTAGTCCTAGAAATTCCTTGCTCTTCATCTTGGTTTTCTCATTTATTGCCTTTAAAATAACTGCTTCACCTATAATCATTTCACTGCATATCATACTGTTTACGGCTTTGTTTGTAACAAATACAATTTTCATTTTTTATTTATCCTGACTACCTCTGCACTTGACAACGGTTCTGGCGCCTATCCCAGAAACATTAGGCATGAGGATGGAATACTACCTACAGTGGATGGGTCATAGAAAGTGTGCCAAGAAAACATTCCCCACACAATTACAACACCTCTTTAAGCCTGGAATGATGGCACAAAGCAGGTTGGATGCACGGATTCATGCTGTTCGAACAGAATTCTGACCCTACCATCTGTGTGCCTCAGCATAAATTGAGATTAATCAGTCCAGGCTACATTTTTTAATGGTCATTTCTGTCTTCACCTGTTCAGTTTTGGTGAGTCTGTGCCTGCTGCAGCCTTAGCTTTGTCTTCTTGGCTGACAGGAGTGGAACCTGACATGGTCTTCTACATTTTATATTTCTGAAGTCTGAGGTGTTTTTCTGCTCATCACCATTGTACAGAGTAGTTATCTGAACTCAAAACAGGGTCTCCATTCTCGGTGGAACTGCTAGAACTGAAATTCATTGGATGTTTTTGCACCTTTATAAATCACCTCTAGAAATTATTGTATATGTAAATCTCAAGATATCAGTAGTTATAAAAACATTCAGTTTGGCACCAACAATCATGCCATGGTCGCAGCTCTTGCCCATTTTGATAGTTATTATTAGCCTTATCTGAAGCTATCGGCTAGCATCTGTATGATTTGATGCATTTGTCCCACTGTTTTAATGACTGCACAGTATCTCTCTATCACAGCATTACTCTATATAGTTTTTGAGGTAAAACGTTGCTCTCCAGTATTTGCATTTCTTTCCCTAAAGCATGAATATCACCATCTTGTGGTGAGCAGGTCTTCAGCTAACCATCCTCAAGTAGCAGCACAATTTCTGTTCTAATGACAATCACAGAATTGCCACAGTTTAGTGTGATAGGCGCTCTTAAATCTGCTTCATTTCTTGGACTGTGTCCCTCTTCTTGTGCATGTTACAGTGATAAATTGTTAAATCCACTGCCATTTTAGTGAAACATAAGGAATGGGTAAAATATGAGATGAGGTGTAGCCTATCTAATATGTAGATACACAATCTACAAAATTATTGGCACTTCATATAAATACTAACAAAAAAGCAATAAAACAAAATTTTTTAAAAAAATATGACATATGGGAATGCAGTACTGGTATAATTTTACACACTTATGTAATTTAGTCCACGTTCAATTATTCGAAACAAATAAATAAAATTACAGTTGTTTATGAATACGATCAATAAGATACTAAGCCAACAAATTCTCATTCAAAGGATCATTATTTATGTCGCGTCAGGTGGAAAGCTGTTCCATTATTTATGTGCAGTTTTATTCTGACATCCGCTAAAATCAGGCAGCTGGTAAAGTCAAACACTATCACGCTTTATTTTTTGTCGCTGCACTTTAGCGACACCTGTAATCGATTCCAACATGTCGCAAGTCAGTATTTTAGTATTTGGGTCAAACCGCTCTATCAGCTTGTTTCTCGTGACTAGCAGTAATTATTGGTGTTTATACTATCGCATTTATTAGAAAGTTCACATAATCTTAAAACAGCTAGATAACCAGATAATCTATTATTCATAGAGATTCGTATATTGATAGATCATATTATGTTTATGTGAGCAACGTCTGTATGTCAGGATGGCCGAGCGGTCTAAGGCGCTGCGTTCAGGTCGCAGTCTCCCCTGGAGGCGTGGGTTCGAATCCCACTTCTGACATTACACATTTTCTTTCACTCCGAAGCCAACAAAACTTGCAGTGCTGCACGATTGCTGGAAAATAAGTAATACTATTAATGGATGAATCATAGTGGACAGGTTATACTGCATATCCTCTAACTGTATGAAAATGAGCGGAAAGTTATTGTAACGATACAGTATTTACTATTTTTGAATGTAACTGAACTTTATTATTTGCCATTGTATTACATATACATTTTTGTATATTTTCAAGTCAATTTTTAAAACGTAAAATATAAAACAACCATGATTAGTGCAAACACATATTCAAAGGTAAGTGCAAACAGATATTTAAAAGGAACTTGATATACAGTAAGAATCAGCTTTTTAAGCCCTATCTTAAGGTTGAAAAGAAAAATATTCCAGTAAAAATTAATATTGTTTCCATCATGTGAGGCAATAGATCATGAGAAAAAGCACTATTAATATAGAAAGAAAGGAGAGTGTCTAGATGTCTATACATATTTATTTATAAAATATTGCACAAAGGAATAGCCCAATAAGAGTGCTAAATCTCCCAAAAAAATGACAAGGTATGACAAGGAGAAGGATTGATATTGCACAGATGAAATTAATTACTATTAGTTATTTATATAATAAATTTATAGTCAAATATTGCAGAGTAATAATTAGTGGTGCTTTGCGAAGCGAAGGACTACTATTATAATCTCACAGGCTTATTTAGTGGTGCTTTGCGAAGCGAAGGACTACTATTATAATCTCACAGGCTTATTTTTCTTTTTCTTATTCTTCCGTATGAAAGTTTGGCGCGTAACTAGTCCCGCAACGTTTGTCGTAGACCCATGGATGAGGTATCAAATCGTGCGGCTTGTTCGGGAATGGGGTGCTATGACTTTTCTAAGGGGTGTGCGGTTAATTGCCCCTGCCCCAAAAAGTCCCATAGACTTAACATTGAGACCAACATCAGCTATGACATCAGCTACATCTATGACTATAACATGGGAAGCTCTATGACGTCACGGCAAAGCACCACTCAGTTTCTTCAGAAAATGTGCCTCTCTAGTTTATGATTTATGATGTATGCTCCTGTTGGCACAGGAGGAGAATAACATAAATTTTTGAAGAACAGAATTTACCAAAAGAAGTTTACCAGAAGTACCAAAAGTTGTTGTTATTATTATAATTATGATTATTATTTATTCAGTAATTAATTATTTTTGTTGTACATTTAACACATATTCTGGAATTTAAGCAATATGATGCAAACAAGAGTATGGTCATACTGAATATAAGCACGATGGTATCAATGGTGTATCTCAACTGTCCTGATATTCAGTCTAACCACAGTCTGGTTAGTTTGATACTGCTTTTATAAACAAGAAATTAATAATGTGTAAATGACACTTCAGAATAATATGGACAAATGTTTTTTTCCCCTATTTTGCTCCGCTAAAGGAAATAGATAACCCATACTCACTTTATTGATGTATGTATTCTGTGTTTACAAAATCAGTGTCAAGTTTTTCTTTTTCAGCTTTATCTATTGTCCTTTCATATTTTATTTGTTGGGTGTTATATTCCTAACAATGATCATTTACCATGGCTGCTGTAGATGTCGCTAACACAAATGTAGTGATGGTTCCTAACTAGGATGTGGAAGTTTATATGGTGAAGACAGATGAGTGGAGTGATACACACAGTAAAAGGTCCCTGTGTGGTTATTGGAAATGCGGGCACTGTTCAAATGCCTCTCACTCAATCAAAGTTCAAATGCCAGTTACCTTTTTAATCTAATCATAGTTGTACTATTCTACTATTTTAGGGAATACCACTACCAGACTTTAATTTATTACAAATTACATATGCTGGGTGAGCATAAAGTATTCCCTAATCTTAAACATTTAATGCACAAAACCTGTGCTTGGTACATAGGGTTTATTGCTAATTATACTTCAATAACTTAAAAAAAAAAAAAAAAGGTAGATATACACCAGTCGGAACAGCACCTCGTCAGTGATTAGATTCATTACTTGAATGCTATTCAAGGATACTATAATACTTGACCCAGACCCAGGTTTCCACGTGTCTGTTGACTAAACATTGTACTTGAACAGAATACCTTGGATGTAGAGTCAACTGCAAAGTACACTCTCAGGCTCTTACGTTGAAAATCGGAACCGGAAGTGTGCGGCCTGTGAGATTCTAGCAGGATGCACGGATCCCGCTGAGGGATTTTCCCTTTATTTAATATCCTCCTCGACTGCGCTGAGAAACACATAGCAATCTGACGTAAACATCTGCCATGTCCGAGACATACGGTAGGGTATTTTTATTTTCCTGCACCAGTGTACAAGCTAAATCCAGGAGGTTGTGCTGCATGGAATAAGCAGGTGTCCCGATGTGATGCATCGCAATAATAATAACGGCTCGCGGGCTAATAGCGCTGTGCACGAGCAGCTACGCCCGCGGGGAGTCACAGCGACCTCATTACGAGTACACGGCTGCCAGGATTGATAAGAGGAGAGACTAATTAACTTATTAGCACTTAGGATGTGCGAGTCGAGGCAAATATGTACGAAACGGGTTTGTCTGTAAACAGCGCAGCGGAAGCCCGGAAGAAACTGATATATCCTCCACCGCTACATGCAGCAACCAATTCCTGTATTGTGCAATCAGCAACACATTTGGATTGCTATTCGACACTACACAAAACCCGAGTTATAGGAAACACATATGAGTTGCATGTTAGTTTCATCTGCAGCTTTTTTTTTTTTTGTACCAAAGAACGCACGGGTTCAAACACTGTTCTTGTGGTTAACAACACTGTACAGTTATGTGGTGTTCGTGGTGTACCATCAGTCAATGCGAAGTCGACATTATTACAGTTATGCATCACCTCCTGTGGGGGAAAAAATGCAAAAAGAGTCATGTTTTAAAAGATTTCATGAATTTAAACAGGGAAGTGTGTATATCCTGTAACTCGGCCACATTTCACAGGGAAAGTGAAAAGAACTGACTTAAAGAAGGTACCTACTGACATCAGGCAGAGTAATAACTCTTATAAAGCAAGAAGACTCGGAATATTACAAGTGACAGGATACAAACGCAGTGATAAAGAAAGAGTTTGTATTAACAATAGGGCATGGGTGGCTCGGTAGTTAAGGTGTTGTTGGACTGCTGATCAGGAAGTCCTGGTTTGAGCCCCAATGGGCTGCCACTGTTGGACTCTTGAGCCACGTCTTTCATTTATTAAAAAAAAAAAAAACATTTTCTGTGCAGATTTCCTGTTTAAGTTCCTTGTTATCGGGAATGCAGGAACTGGAAAATCATGTCTCCTTCACCAGTTCATAGAGAAGAAATGTATGTCAGCTCTCAACAACACTACACAAGTTCATTTTAAATCCATGTCATTAGTAACACAAGTTTTTTTACCATGCAGATCAATAATATGTATCTTTTTTCCCCAGTCAAGGATGACTCAAATCATACAATTGGAGTGGAGTTTGGCTCAAAGATCATCAATGTGGTCAACAAATTTGTCAAACTCCAGATTTGGGACACAGCAGGACAGGAGCGGTTCAGGTATGTTCAGAGCTTGGGCACGGCTGGAAAACTGGTTTGCATTACTCTTTATTTTTTCATGATGTGAGGATTGCTGATTAGCTTGATGCTCGTTTCAGGAATGCTCAGTACTTTTAGTGAATCTAGAGAGCCTGTCAATGTTGATTTAATATGGGAGTTGGTAAAGCTTTTGACAACATTCATTGGACACTGATCATCCTTTCAGAGTGTAGCAGGCCTACGGTGGCCATGCGATACACGCCATCCTACCTTTTAATAATTTCACAGATGTTGTTTTTCAGCTTAAATCAGGTAGGAGCAGGGGAAATTAATTACCTTCAAAAATTTGTGAAGTCACCTTAAAGCTCCAGGGTCAAATAAATGTTGTACGAGTCATGTTAACAACTCCCGCATTAAATCAATATTGACAGAGTCTCTAAATCCATTAAAGTACTGAGCTAGACTAAAACAAGGATCAAGGCAATCAATAATGATTTGTGGTAGGTAAATTTCTCCTGAAAACTAATGAAGCCACAGTGTTTTTCCTATTCTGTATGAACAGACATGTTTGTCTCCTCAGATCTGTAACACGAAGCTATTACAGAGGGGCAGCAGGAGCTCTCCTTGTCTATGACATCACCAGGTAGGTGAACAGTAACAGGTCATCTAGGCCATGCTCTTGCAAATAAATCCCAGATTTTCATGTACTAAAAGCTAAAACATTACCAGCTGTTAGTATCTTGGGAATCTACTGTAAAATAACGAGATAAAATACTACATATAAACCAAAAACTGATAGATAAATCTGTTCAGTTTATAACACAGCAAATTAAATCTGGTTAATCAGAATATGTTGAAACATTTTCAATAGCCGCATAGTTCAGTATGCATAGGTTACAGACTCAGATCTTAATGCTTTTGTTGTTGTCTGTTGGACAAGTTAATGGCTTTCCATAGAGATCAAAATAAGAACTGAAACAGAACCAGCACTACTACCTTAAAAAAAAAACAATGCAACAAACCTGTAAAAAAAAGTACACAATTGCCATTGACTTCATAGAGTTGGAAGTAGGGGAGGAGGACATGAACAGAGCAATCAGACTAAAGGAGATGAAGAGATGGAAGGCAAAACAACAGCGGATGCTCTCATCTGCCAGAAACTACAGTTCCATCTTGGTGAAATGAAAGAGAAAATAAAGAGAATAAAGCTGTGTAGGCAGAAGAGAATATGTGGTTGACTAACATCCCCTACAACAAAGCCCTTCTGCATACTTCCTTCAAGAGGAAGGAGAAATAAGGCCACTAAGGAAGAAGAAATTGTCTGAAAGGTGGCCGCACATAAAACAAGAACAAAGACACAGAAACATACAAAAAAAAAAAAACCCACCAGACAAGATGAAATGGGAAATGTAAATAAAGGGTCAGAAAAAGAGGCAGGGAGCTGTCTGAGGATCTATGGAAGGTTGCTGTGCAGGAAAAGGAAATGAAATAAAGAACTGAGAGAAATGAGCGTTAAACTAGAAGTATAAAAAAGACAAACACCGTATTATGATTCTAATCTATTAAGCTGTGCCACAGCTCTATTTTATTTGTAACAGTAGGGTTCATACTTTAATTAATGAATTGATTATTACCTGTTGAGTACAAATGTGTATAAATAGGGAAAATACCAAAATGTACAAATATGCAGAGTATGTTTCAGAAAAAAGGGATTTATTTTGTGTCTTTGTTGAAGCTATTACGATGCCTTTTATTTTGTGAGAAAGCGGTAGTGTGTTAACATATTACACTTTTCATGCTTACTTTTTACTGCTTAAAAAGTTTATCTGCTGTAACAAGTGTGATAAGAGGAACTAACTTATTTGACAAACATTCAATGTACTGTATCCCTAAATCCCTAGACGCCTTTCTGTAATGAAAATAAAAAATAATGATTTTAATAAAACTTAAAAATATTTTAACTAAAAAAAATTATTTGTCACATACACAGCCAGTCACAGTATGAAATGCAGTGAAATGATTATGGTATCCGAAATTGTTGTGATATACAAGGAATAAAACACCTAGATTAGACTGCAATAAAAACTCATTAACTTTTGATTATTTTCTTGTAATAGTACCAGTTTATTGTTTACTTACCAGCTATTGCTCAATATTAATTATATTATAATTAACCCTGTTTGGTGGAAAGTGCACTTGTTGACCATATGGGATATTTAAAAAAAAAAAACTGCTCTTTTAATTTTTCTTTCCTTTTCTAATTTTCACATTAGTCGGGAGACGTACAATGCTCTGACAAACTGGCTGACAGATGCCAGGATGTTAGCCAGTCAGAACATTGTTATTATACTGTGTGGCAATAAGAAGGACCTGGATGCTGATCGGGAGGTCACCTTTCTGGAGGCATCTCGCTTCGCTCAGGAGAATGGTGCGTCTACCTGGCTTAAAATATCCAAATATCCAGTATGTACACAGCAGCTTATTAAAAGCACAAAATCATGTTTTAAACCATACTGTCTACCCAGACTGATGAAAAATAAAAATTACCATACTAATTACAAAAATTCTATTTCAGCAGTTAGATTAGGTCAGGTAGATTAAAAAAATATATATATTAAACTCAGAACTGTATAAATACAAAGTATTCTTTGGGATATTTTTTCGTTGTTGCTTGGCTGTAACTGTTTTAAGGGCATGGCATAATTAGTATTTGGGACTGGACCACCAGAGGCCACTGTAGGATTGTAAATTAGCTCCAACATCCCATAGATCACCATGCTCTAATTTCAGGAGTGTGTGCGTCATTCCTACTCGATTCCAAAGTAATCCTAGGCTAGATGGAAAAAAGGGGCTACTAATGTTTTCAAAACAAATATCAATCATACAACTATTAGTTTATGATATATAATTTTAACAAAATAAAGCTTTTATATTTGTGTATTCTAGAGCTCATGTTTTTAGAGACTAGTGCACTAACAGGCGAAAATGTGGAAGAGGCCTTTGTCCAGTGTGCGCGGAAAATCCTCAACAAAATAGAATCAGGTACCTTAAAAGCACAAAGTTCAAATTGACACATTGTGTCATGTCATTTAGGAAATTCTCTTCTAATGAGATTTAATTTTGTTGGTCAGGAGAACTGGATCCAGAGAGGATGGGTTCAGGGATTCAGTATGGCGATGCAGCACTACGGCAGCTTCGTTCCCCGAGACGAGCTCAAGCTGAGAGTGTGCAGGAGTGTGGATGTTAGAGCCCAATAGCCAGGTGAGACAAAACATTCCATTTATTCTAGTACCTACTTCTGTGGACTTTCATTAACTGTGTTGGAACTGCATGTGGCTTAGTGGTTAGAATTGTCACTTTGCACCTCCAGGGCCCGGGTTCTATTCCCGCCCTGGGTCTATGTGCATGGAGTTTGTATTTTCTCCTCATGCTTGGTGTTCTCCCTATTCTTCGTGTGGGTACTCCGGTTTCCTTCGACAGTCCAAAGACATGCAGAGTAGGCTAATTGGCATTACCAAAGTGCTCGTAGTGTGTGAATGAACGTGTGCCCTGCATTGGATTGGCATCCCGTCCAGGGTGTACCCCGCCTCATGCCTTAAGTCTCCTGGGATAGGCTCCAGGCTGCCCACGACCCTCTATACAGGATAAAGGTCGATAAAGTTGATGAGTGAGTGAGTGAGAACTGTAGACGTAGGTCTGAATAAGGAAAATATAGTGCATATGGCTACTTTTTGAATATTGAACCCAGGCATCTGAGACGACCTCTTTCACCTATCTTGCACTGCAGATATTCAGATGCACTAGGGAGGGATTGTGGCTCTTATGCACAGCTCTTAAAAAATTAGACATGCTAAAAATAGCAAGGCTTTTTATTGTTTTCATAAGGGGTGGAATTGGTTGCGATCAGAAATTTCAGGTTTATTTTTCATGTACTGTAGTAATAATAGTTTTTAGCAATAGTTTTAACATTTGCATTTTGTTTGTGACAGGGTTTAACTCCATTCGACACAGTACATTATAAATAGTACATTCATACCAAGCAGTTTTTATCAATAATTTCAATCAGTGGTTGATCATAATTACATATATCATGTATTAATGTATGTAAAAAAAAATCAGAAAGCATTAGTTTTGAGAGGCATTTTAATGGAGCCTCATTGTCTCTGGTGTTTACACTCACAGTTTCAGTCAGTGCTAGTCTTTTTAGAGGCTGATTTTAAGGCTCTGTTTGGCATTATACAATATATAAGAAGACTCAAAATCACATTATTATGAATTATTATATGCAGTAGTTATAATCTTTGAATACCAAATGTAAGGAATGAGTAGTCACTTTCCCTAATACTGGGTATCAGACTGAAGTCCGGGAGGGCTGCCGTATGGTGACCAGGCTCAGTTCACCAGTGAATAAGCTAAATGTGATGTGTTAGAATAGTGTTCCCATTCTATGATTGGAGTTTAATACCCTAGCCTATTATAATGGCCTGTCCTATATGATTTATTCTTCTGTTCCCTCTTGTCTGTAAAAGGATGTTGGTGGTAACAGCTCAGCAGCATCTGTTCTGTATTTAGTTTGCTCAGGGAAGGCGGAGTCCACTTTAATATAGGGGGCTATTTTGGTCATTAATGCCCCCTGAGCCCTGATCAAGTTTGCTTCTGCATGCCCGAGTGACGATGACACAGCGATGCTGAGCCACGTTAAGCATATGCTTCTCTAGCCTCCCCCACACACATTCAGAGATACACACCCAGGGTCAGAGTCTTTCCCAACTAGAGTAAGAACAAGTGCCTAAACCTTTATTCCCACCCCTAGAACTTATCAGTTAGACTGCACTCACACACAAATACAGAACAGTGCAGGCTATCAGTTATATTTAACTCCAGACTCTGTGTGTCCTTCCCAGACTCTTAGCATCTTAGGCACCTTATTTGGCTACTTTGGTATGCTAACCAGAAATAGAGATCCAAGGTGGGCCAAGGTATCTATGAAAGGAGAAGTCTAATTAATAGGCAGCTTCATATATAACTTTATACACAGAAAAATGAATAGGAAGGTGGTTGGTTTGGGTCTCAGTTAGTAATAGTCAGCATTCCTTCATGAAAACTTCTTGAAAATGATCCGGCTCTGCTTTGTACCCTAAGTTTCAACATATGCTAAACATATCACTTATTACCTATAATTTAAGTAAGGCAACACAGAGGTATTTCCACTGTCTGACAAATGCACTCATGTATGAAGGATAACAAATATCAGGTCAATTAAATGTATTATCATTATTATTATTATTATTATTATTTTGCATGTGCATAATCACTTTAATGATGTGGTTCTTCAAGCAGTGTCTTTTTTTTCTTTTTTTTCTTTTTTAAAGTAGGATGGATGAGGGTTCAATAATCTAAACACATATAATTTATATTCTAAGATTTATAAAAGTTGATTAAAATTATTCAAAATAACAAATTAAAATTATATGTGCTAAACATGATTTAACAAAAAAATATTCATATTTGTGAATAACCAGACTATCAAATGTTGTCTTTCTAAATTTGAGCGAAAAATTGATAACAGTTGTCAACTACTGAATGAGAAAATAAACTGATAAAAAGGAAGATGTGCCATTCTTCGTTAATAAAAAAAATTAAGCTTTCTCAAATTGTTGTGATATAAGGAATAAAACTCCATGACATGCGGCTATAGCAAAATAATAAACCTTGTGCTAGTAACAGCCCATCGTTTTATGTAACACTTCATTATAACACCCCCAACATTGATTATTGTCCTGCAACTGCATGCCCTGTTGTGTTTTATTACTCATTTTTAAAATGTAACTGATTTCTTTATAGAAAACGTTTGTAAAGACTATTTTGGGAATGGGCCGAGAGACACAAAACAGTGGAGAAACTCTTCTTTCTCCATCATTTTTACTTCGGTTCAGACAAGTCTGAGATCTTGGGATGCTGCTGTGCTGTGGAACAATCCAGGCCGAGGCAAAGACACCAACCGTGGATGAGGAATCTAGGTGCTTGCTGAACGTTCTGCAATTAGCTTTACCCATTTAGCCCTCCGTTTCCAGTCCTTCTTCTATTAAAGTATTTAGGTCTCATGTAAAGAAAAACTTAAATCAATATTTTGAAGCATGTTTATGGACTGCATTTCCATAACTTTCCAGAATGATTGTTTTATCAGCTCAGGAGTCCTATGGGTTACAACACATCAGCTGAAACCATTTATCTTAATGATGTACCATCACTTACATATCATTTGATCAGTATAAAAATCCCATACACCACTTTTTATATATATATATATATATATATATATATATATATATATAAATGTGATTGCTTTCTTTGGAAAGAATGCACTGTTGTAATTCCATTGTTCTGCTTTATTTTTGCACATATATACAACATATACCAGATGTTATGTTACTTTTAAAACCTGGAATGTCAAATTATAGTAGATATTGAAAAGATCTATCATCTATTCATATATATATAGTACTGACAACTATGTAAAAAAAATAATAAATGAATACATTGAGAAGTCACCGTTACATAGTGTTACCTTACACAGCATACTTAAATGCTGGTCTCTTGTTTAAAAATGTTCGTTTGACTAACTCATGGTAAGTGTTATTAAATGGATCATATTTGTAAATGTAATTGCTATGTATTCATTCAGTTTATTTCATACATTTTTGGAAAAGCCTATATTTCATTTGTTCTTAACCCAGCTGTGTTACTGATAACTGTTACTGATTAAGGGTGGGGAAATATTGTCTGTGGTTTCAACATTGTACTGTATGCATACAGTGCTGAAAGTGTTTACACCAAATTGTTAATGGGAGACATGCTTCAGAGTCCATGCAAGGTATTTGCATTACTTTTGTTTGTGTATTGTGTTTAACAAACGCCACTTTTTTTGAGGAGAGATGAAATAATCATGTAATAATAATTACCCTTAAATATTTGTGTTCAAGTAACTGTAAAAAAGCTAGACGGAAGCAAAGCTTGGACTTTTGACTTGGAGTTCAGATATGTTGCAATATAACAGTAATTGTGAAAAATATGGTTCTGATATGGTCCAGCTTTACTTGGAAGCATCCTTCAATCAAACATATGTTCATACTACATTAAATTATTTTAATATAATAATTTTAACCATGTTGTACAATACTTTTGGATGGCATATTTGTGAATAATAAAGGTAACAGAAAAAAAAACAAGCACTTTGTGATAAAACTAAAAAATATTTTATTAAGCAATGTTTGAAAACACATCATAGTGGCACTGACTTAACCACGTCACAACTATAACATTTTCAAGTAATAATGATATAAACACAAAGATGAGTCCTGTTAGTCTGCACATTCACATAAGCCAAACAAATCTTAACGTATATATCTACCCTTCAAACCAGA
This sequence comes from Clarias fuscus, assembly GCA_030347435.1. Lineage (NCBI taxonomy): Eukaryota > Metazoa > Chordata > Actinopteri > Siluriformes > Clariidae > Clarias > Clarias fuscus. The sequence continues at coordinate 15,685,345 of CM059211.1, read as the reverse complement.
TTCTTCCGCTTTTTACACGCACAAAAAGTATTGATTGACAGATTGATAGTTGGTGCTTCTGTGACTCACAGAAGCTTAATTGTTGCTCACTGTAACAATATAGAAAAATGGCTTACACTGAGAAATACTAATCTCACTTTGATCTTCAAAAACCTGAAATCAGTAGTGACCCAATCCACACTTACAAGGTAAACATATCATTAACTGTGATAATGTTACAGTAACAAGGGCAAAATACTGGTGCACCATTGGGCACAATATTCTGTAGAACAGGAAAATGTGCTGTTGTTCAATGCTCATTTCAAAAGTTGTCAGGAAACCTGGTGTGTATAATACCTTAACTGCGCCTTATTTTAACACAATGTTCCAATGAAGCCTTCTTTATATTGTACGTATTATTTATGAACCGCAACCGAGGTAGACCATAGCATTACACATTTAAAAAAAAAAGTTCACTGCTTTATACACCATCCTGAAAAGATGTTATGTATAATATCTGCTCTACTGTGTAATTCATATTCACATTAAACCAGAGAAATAGTAGAAAAGCATTTCAAATAAGCTATACATTGTAGATAATGAATAGAATTTTTTTTAAAGTGTTGGGGACATAATGATGGGGGGGAAAAATATAATGGTTTAATTTAAACCAAACGTTTTCAAAAACTTTGGAAGTCAATATCAAAAAGTGTTAGTAATATGTCCTTGGCAAGTTACATTTATGGCAGAATTGACACTATGGAATGAGTGGAGAATAAACTTGTCATATTTATTGTACATATAAATTGCAAGTGCAAAGTGGCAAAAATAAACCGTCCAAACTGACAAATGTAACTCCTAGAAAATACAAAACAAAAAAAATTTAAAAACCTAGGCTGAGCCTTTAGTTCAGTATTCATTATAAGTTCCTGGTGCAAGTTGCAATTAGGCTAAAACTAGATTTTCTTTTCTACCTTAGCAGTAAGCATCTGCTGTGGATTACTACACTTGAAAAGTGATGCTGTGGTGGATGACTGATTTTAAAATGCTGTATAAAATCTGGTCCCTGACATTTGTTAAAACTCTGTCAATGAACATGACAAGAAATTGACCAAATAAAGACAAATGAATAGCACAAACCAAAAATGTCACTTTGTCATTTGAATTTTTTTATGACAGCAATCCAAATGAGAAGACAAAATCTGGATGCACACCACTACCTGTGACTGGAAGAATGTTGCAGGCCATCTCAGAGATTTACTGTGTCCTAGCAGTGAAGCAGCGCATGTACTCTGTCATCCAAGGGTTATACTCGGGGACAAGCTTGCTTTTGTTAACTTTTTCCAAGTTGGCTGATTTTGCTCTTCTTTTGTCCGTTCTCTTCATTTGTTTCTCAACCTCCCGTCTGTTTTTTGCTCGTAGTGCAGACTCATGGATCTAAGAAAAGAGGAAAGTTGCTTCATGAACAAACCTGAACAAAGCCTTGTAAAAACATTTTACCATTGAAACATTTTACCCACTGTCTTAACCTAAACTTCTGCCACATACACAGATGAAAGAACTGCCTAGATGCAGCTTTATAATCCCTTATACCAATCTCAGGTGTCTGTATCAAACTATTGATAAGGACTTAAAGCTTTCATGATACTGTAATGTAATGTTTCTGACAGATGTAAGAATATGCAGCTGAAGAGCAGCTTACCTCCTTGGTTGATGCAGCTGGACCAACATTGTGTGTTCTTTTCGAAGCCATATCCGCCTGCCTCTCTCCTGAGGCATACATAGCAAAAGGATGTCTGCTTTCTTTTTCACTGTCTTTGGTGATGTG